>VDFB02000015.1:547062035-547140443 GCA_007258455.2 Sequoia sempervirens
GCAAAATGTAGACACGTCAAATTGACATAATGCATTCAACTAGGTCATATTCATCCAATTCGGAAAATAAATCAAGTTTATTTATCAATCTCCTAAAGTCATCAGCTTAAATCAAATAAATCAAACTTATCATCAACCTTTTTAATCAAATAAATCAAGCATCCATCATAATGCATATTCCATCCTTCTTGATTTAAATAAATCAAATATCTAAGTCAAAGAGGTCAAACTTATCCTAATCATCATCCTAGCTAATTGAAATCACGATCTGAAAATCTCACCCACTTGCCATTCTCTAGATTTGGCCACTTGCACATGAAATTGCATTTAATTGATTTATCAAAATCTTTATTTTCAACTTGGCATAAAGAGAGAATATTCTCCAAGTTTGAATCTCCCCCCAAGTGGACATGTACACCCAATAGAGCATTTATGAGGCCTTACATGTCTCTTACATGTCCCCTTCCAAGGTCAAACTCAGCATTTATTGCAAAATTTGAATTCAAATTTTTCCTCTCATGGGCACTCTTCCCAAATCTTGCACATACATCAACCAATCACATGATGACAAGTGTCCTTCTTTCATTGGTCTAATCTTAGTCCCACATTGGTCTCTCTTCAACACTTAGCATTTTGAAAATCTATAAAATAGAGGCTTCATCTCTTATCAAACCCTTCACAACCTCCACAATCACTCATGCAAAGTCACTCTCCATTGGAGAACTGATTTTGTTCATCATCACTCCACCATCTTCATAGCATTTTCATCTTAAGCTTTGATCAAGGATTGGGAAAGGGTCACTAGCACATGTGACACCAATCCACTATGGAATAAAGTTTTGACTATGCTTTTATATGCTTACATTTGATTATCTTTGTTTATCTAATTTGCATGTTTCATCATAGTCAAGTATTTCATAGGGATTTCAAATCTAATGTTTTGCAAAGGACTAACATGATGATATTATGTCAAAATTGTTAACCATTTACAGATTTGATGTCCACAAATGGAAGGTTGAAGGGATTTCTTGCATTGCATGGATCCAAGGGCATCCTAAAAGTAGGTTATAAGGCAACTCAAGATCCAGTACCTGACAAGTCGTTTTGCTATAGTTGGTCCCACTTGAACTAGAAGTATGATTGTGCCTTCAACATTTCTTTAGTTATCATCATAAGACCTTATTGTGAGGCTTCTATTCTTTTCAATAACGTCATTAGAATATCCCAACCACTTTACTAATTTCAAGGTACATATGTTTAATCTATAACCTCCATCTATCAGGACCCTCTTATCTTGTGTTTATGTATGAAAACTTTGAGATATAGGGGTTGATTATGAAAGGATCTTTGGGGAAGGTCTTTTTTTGAAAAATTTGAAATGATGGGTAGAAGTGATGGTCCCAATGATAGCTTGAAACTAATCTACATTGATATTGTTGGGTACAAAAGTTTCAACAAGAGCTTTTCCTAGAATCTCTTTATGTGCTAGGGATAACTTGAGAAGCTCAAGGATATAGATTAATGCTGGAGATTTTTTTAATTGGTCAACAATACTATAGTCACTTGAAGGTTTAATGGTAACTCTTGGTTGAGACAAGGCTCCTTGGATTTTCACTTTTCCTCTTCAGGTAGTGACGTTACATTGGGGGCTTTTTCCAAGTATGGTTACTACATTGATATTGTTATCAACTTGATGAATGGTTCCTACAACATTTTCATAGGTATAAGTGGCTTTGTAATAATATTGTCCCTTACCATTATTGTTTCCCTTAGAGTGATTGAGGAGGGAATCCTTGTAGATACCCATGTTGCTATTTTTGAAGGGTCTAGGACGCTTTTAAATATCAACCTCTCCTTTGTCTATCAATTCTTGGATGATATTCTTTAATCTCATGCAATTGTTTGTTTTATAACCTTTAATTCGATGAGAATTGAATTGATCATTTTCATTATACCATGGGGGTTTAAAGTTTGGCTCCTCATAGTTCATTTGATTGGTTAGTTTGATGAGGTTCTTTTGGATTAGCTTATGTATGATAATTTCCATGGGTTCCCCCAATGGTGTGTACTTCTTGTTTGTTGTAAATTTCTACCTTGGTGGCCTTCTTTGATTGTTCTGATTTTGGTTTGTTTGTTGGTTGTTTTGAGGGTACGTGAGTTGAGTGCTTTGCACATTGTTTCTAGGGTAATTTGTTTGATTCATTTGGATGTTATTTTTGGGATTGTTAGAAGGTGGTTGGTAAGGTTGTACGTTTCACACAAACGTGGCATCTACCAATCCATCATTTTTAACATTCTTATTTTTCACCCAAATTTGAGGTTTATCATTGGATCCCAATGCTTTGTCTCTGTTGTTATTGTTGTAAAGTTTTATGGTACCTTTTTCTATAAGAGCTTTTTCAATGACTAGACCCTTCTCAATGATTTCTTCAAAATTGTTAGGAAATAACATGGTTAATTGATAGCTAATGTCTATTTGAAGGTTAGAGATGAATATTTCGACCAATTGCTTTTCTAGAATGGGCCATTTAGTTTTGCTAGCCTTGTGCCTCCATCTTTGAAAATAAGAAGTGAAGGACTCCCCTTGGTTCTATTTGATTTTATACATAACGAGAACCATTATGTCTTGTTCAATATTGTAAGAGAAGTGGTTTATGAATTTTTCTAATAGATCATCAAAGGTTTTAATATCAAGTGGTAAATGAGAAAACCATTCAATAGCCACAATGCCAAGACTTCTTGGAAATAGTCTCAATAAGTAGGATCCATTGTTTGCAAATTCCATACAAGCCAATGAAAATTCTCTACATGTTTGATTGGATCTCCTCTCCCTTTATATTTATCAAATTTATGGATTTCAAAGTTCTTGAGAAAAGGGATCATTGATATGGTACGATCAAATGGATATGGACATATATCTTGTAGTGCATAGAATTTATTTTTCTTTCTAAGCTAAATATCTAATATCCTTTGGTTAAGACTTTGAATTTGTAAAGTTAAGTCACCACTAGTGTGTTCATTTGAGTATTGAGGACACCATAACCTTGTTGTCCTACCATGTATTGTGTGTTATATTTTTGGGTTTGTGTGTAGGAAGGCCCTTGGTCCGCATATGATGAAGGATAAGGTCCTTGCAGAATGGTGTTTGTGTATTGTTGATTGATTTTTTGACCTTATGGAATAATATTTTGGTATTATGGATTAGGATTTTGTTGTTGTGACGTGTAAATTTGATGTTGTGAAGGAAGTGGATTTTGTTGTGGAAGTATGTTTTTTTGAGGAGGTACATTTTGTTGTGGTGTTTGTTGATGTTGATTAGGAGTTTTTTGTGTACCAATGTTTTGTGATGGGGGGTGAGGTGTTTTATTTTTAGGATGAGTGTTTTGTGGTGGTTGAATGAAAGTTTTTTGTTGATGGTTTTGACTTGATGAAGATCCATATTGATATTGTTGGTTTGAAGGATCATAGTATGATGGTTGTTGTTGCATGTATTGTGTTTGTTATTGTCCTTTTTGATTCATTTGGTACATGATTTGGTCTTGAGGTACATTGGGTTGTTGTTGTTGGTATGCAGGTGGTTGTTGTGGTGTGTAAATTAGTGCTGGAATGTATTATGCTTAAGGTGGAATGTTAGCATGTAGTTTTTGTTGTGGGGGGATGTTGGCTTGTTGATTGGTTGCATATTGTTGTTGTGTAGGTGGTAATTTACCCATATTTTGTATGTTGACATTAGGGTCTTTTTGTATGGATTGAAGTTCAAAGATGTGTCATATAGAGTTCTTGAAACATTGGGTCTTCATGTATTAGTTTCCACATTTTGTGTTGCAAGTGGTGTGGAAAAGGGGTTTAATTGTGGAGGAAAATTTTGAGTTGCCATGGTATTTATATTCCCTTGACCTTGTTGAGTGACCAATGCTTGTTCTAGTTGTGAAGGAGGTCTATATAGTGGATTATCCCCTTGTTGTTCATAAGGTTGATCATTGATAAGTATTTTTTGTTTCGAAAAGATAGGGGTATCCTTGGCTCCACCATTTGTTTTGGTACTTGTCTAATAATTGATTGATCATCCATCTGGATGAGAGATGATTCTTTAAGAGAATCAATGTTATAATCCATAGGTAACTTAGCACCATGTTGTGCAAGTTTCAAAAATTATGTGTTAGGATATAACTCGAGGACTTTGTCCATTATTTTTTGTAGTTTAGGATCTTGAGAGTACTCTAAGAGTTTTTCTTCATTGATTTCTTCATCACTATTACATGTTCTTCAATGACCACATCACGAAGACTAGGACATTGATCTTGATTTCTAACAAGCATTTCTTGATGTTGAAGTTATAAATCTTATTCACTTGGAGGCTGAGCTCTAAACATTGGTTGTTATGCTTGAGGGGTTGAAAAAGTCGTAGTTGCATTAGGAAAAAACCCCCATGGTTGAAAAATTGAAGCTTCCACATTGGTGGCACTAGGTCCGCTTGAGCTACTTTTGTTAGCTTCCATTTAATTTTGATGTTGGGATCTTGTTGTTGTCATGAACATTCCCAATAACCTTGGTGAATGAGAAATTACAATCTATGAATGGATGATGATGTTGTGATTTGAAAATTTGATTGGTGAAATGACATACAAAGGGAAAGTTTGTGAACCTTTTGGACAAAGGATTTTGATTGATTGATATGGTTTGATGTGGATTTTGAGATTGTTTGATGATCAAGTTTGATGTGGGATTCTTGGTGTTTAGGAATGATGATATTTTGGTGCCCAGTCCTATGATAATGAGATGAGCACATTTTGGATGGTTTTTGATAAAGGACACTAAGTTTGTGGATGATCAACCCTAGGAAATGAGTGTGAGTGGATTTTGGATGGTTTTTGATAAAGGACACTATGTTTGTGGATGCTCAACCCTAGGAAATGAGTATGAGTGGATTTTGGATGTTTTTGATATGATACTAGTCTAAGAACACAAGGATGAACAAGATTTTCTTGATGTTTGCTATGTCTCAAGGATGGTAATGGAGGATATGCTGATTTGTTCACTTGAACTCAGTTTACAAGATGCAAGTAAAGGTGGATGCTAATAGTAAAGAAACCTAGGGAAGGATGATATCCACTAAATTTTGACAAGACTAATAGAGGATATGGTGTGTTGATAGAGAGGTTAGCAAGATGATAGGATATGATATCTTGTTTTCAATGTAAGTCCAAAGGCTAAGTGGATGTCTGTTTCAAAGATGGTGATGTAAAAGGATATCCAAAGTTACTAATAAGGTATGATGTAAATCTGATGTTTTTATTGTCCAAAAGGTGATAGTAACCAACCCTAGGTAAAATTCAAGTTTGAAAGGTGATATGGTAAATGTTTGATGGTGCAATATGGATAATAAATGTTTGATGATGCAAGATGGATAAGTGAAGGTGTAAGCCTAATGGTGATAGAAGTTTGTGAAAACTGAGTAAGGTGTTATTCCAATGTGTTGAAACCAAGTTTATGACCAATTTTGAGACAAGAAAACAAGTAGGACGATAGTGGTTGTTGTCTAGGATGACCACAGTAGAAATTATGACAATAGTGATTCTACTCAAGGAACGACTGCAGTAGTTCTGACAATAATGGTTTTGTGTAAATTAGTAACTAGTGAAATATAAATTACAATAGTAGTCAGGAATTAGGACAACTATGGTAAAATTCTAGAAAATAAGTGATGAAATGCACAGTAGTGGCCCAGTTTTGATAGTTTTTAGTTTGGTGACTATTTTCAATAAGTTTGCAAGTTTGAATGTTTTTGATCTGATGTTTTAGGGGATGTGTTTCATAGCAAGTGATATAATACAACAGTCAAAAGTATGAAAATAATTGACTCAATCAGAAAGGGGGATATTTCATGAACCTTCTTCCATAAGATCCACTGATATAGCTCAAACAAGATCAGTCAATTACATCCAAAGGAGTATAGGTACGATTCTTCGCATGGGCTTACCTCACCCCCGAAGGAGTGATGTAATCCATATCTATATAGGGGTAAAATAGGACACAAAAAGGTCATGTACCACCTTGCTACTCATATCTTTGTAAAAGATAATGAATTCTTAAGCCTTATGCCTCAACTATAGACCAAATGTGGTAAGTAACTTCTTGGAACGGTGCAATTTCGATGCATTACTTTGAAGAAACATTTAAAAAAACTTGGATGGCCTCTAAAAAAAAGCTATTTAATGACATTGTGAACACCACTAGGGATACTTTAGACAAGAGACACTAAAGTATCTAGCTTCCACTAAGCAACCCATTTGTTTGCATGAGAGTAGGCTTGCAAGGTAGCCATCAATGGATTTCTGCTACTTTCATTTTCACATACTTTATATAGCCCGCCGGTAAATGTGCTTGAAGGTAACCTATGATTTCTCTATTGTGGGATTTATCTCAAAGGTAGGCCCTCTCTAATAAAAAAGAGAGGCTTAGTGTTTTGGTATTTCTCTTACACCTAGGATCATCAAATGATGCAAGGGGAGATGATACATATCAAAATGCCTTTGGTGACCAAAAAGTGTGAAACCCAATATATTTCTCTTACACTTAAGATCAAAAAATGATGCGAGGGGAGAGGATACACATCTAGTTTTCCAATCACAAAAAACACAGTGGACAATTCATTGCAATTCAATTCTTAAGCCCAAAACAAAGTGTTATCTGTATGCAATTCATGTTTTAAAACACCAAAACCAAATGTTTAAGACGTCAAACACACATACAAATGCTTGAAAAGAAAATTAATCTTGAAGAAGGGGTTGCAAGAAAAATTTTAGTAGTTTGATATTGGATGTCTTCAACTGTTCGTCACCCCTACAAGAAAATGATTAGAAGTTTTACGAAAGATTGTCTTCACCCTACAAGAGTTGCACCAAACAAGTTAGGTAAAATGAAATCACAAGAAATAGCATTAGGGTTAGGGTTAGGTAAATCCAAATCCAAAAATGATTGAAAGTAATTGACATAAGCTAAAAAATAGTACGACAGCGACCCTGTTACATGCAACAACAACTCTACTTTTAAGACGACTCTGGCTCTATCAAACGATAGTGACTGCTAAATGGGATGATAGCGATTTTTTTACAATCAGTAGTGGTTCTGCTTTGATAGTCACATAAAAAAAATTCAAAAAACCTGCAAATAGAAAAGAAAATAGCGACCAAGAAATAGGGTGGCTGCAATAGAGAAATGGGATGATAGCGACCTAGTTCCAAGATGATTGTAACTTTGTTCCTGCACAAAATGAAAAACTATGTTAAACTATTAAAAACCAAAATAGCCATGGCCAGATTGATGCAATAGCAACTAGAAGAAGAGACAATTGTGCACAAATTTTAGAACGATAGCAACCCAATTGACGAAAGTGATCCCTGCAAAAAAATGACATCCACCGAGATTTTGCAACTGATCACAAAACTTTATGAAAATGTTATATTAAATGACCTAGGTCCCACCGGGCGTGCCAATTAATGTAAGGGGAGAAAATAGACATGATTTAGATCAATGAATTCAATCAAAATGAAACCAAAACAAAGATTAGAACCCACCTACTACTGAAATGCAATTGTCATAGCTATGAATTCAAGCAACAAAGTTAGCTCAATAAAATTGAAACATAAATGAATTCAAACTACACAATCTTACCATCCCATGGTGGAGTGTATTTGTGCTGATTTGATATGTTGAATTTTGTTTCAACATAAAGCCTCCATGATTGCAAAAGATTGATATGATGACCTAGAATGCAATGGTGTATGCTCAATTTTCTCAAGACTCATTTGGAGATGATCTCTTCACAAATTCTCTAGATGAACTATGAGAGGGGTGGGAGTTCTTTAATAGATTTAGGGGAATTGGATCAATGGATGCGATTGAGTTAGAAACCCCACAAAGAAGGGTTGAGATTGATCAAGAACACCCACAAAGGAGAGTGAATCAAGGAAGATGGTTGAAGGAGATCAGTTATAACTCAGGCTTGCTCCACCATTTTAGGAAAATGATTAAGATATTTAAGATCAATGGATGAGGATTGATTTCAAGATCAAGGGCCATAAATAGTTGGGACAAGTTGGTTGAGATATTTTGAAATGGAATATTCCAAAGGAATATACTTTGTGGAGGGAAAATAGGATAATTAAATAATTAGGAATTATATAATTTATGTGATAAGGAGATTAAAAGGTAGGATAATTAAATAATCAAGATTATTTAATCATGATGGGATTAGAGGAATATAGATGGATGATAGTAATTAAATAATTAGGAATTATTTAATTAAGGTGATGAAAGGGAAGGGGTTGGGGCCCTAGCTTGGTTTGCTAAATCTTTCCTGTAGCAAGAGGTTGGTCACAAGTTCTAGTCTCCCCAACCCTCGTGGTACCGGAGGGCATGTCGCACCAGCACCACCGGTCACATTAAAAAGTTTACCAGGTGCACTGCAGTTTATAGGGGGTCGTGCTACCCGATTCCTGTAGTCTATAAAAAAAAAAATTAAAAAAGGTGATGAAAGGGAAATTAGTGACGAAATGGATGAATTGATTAAACAATTCAAGATTATTCAATTAATAGAGAGAAATAGGGTTAATCAATAAAAAAGATGTTAAAAGAGGATTATGATGGAAATGACTTCAGTGAAATGCAAGGATGAGGTAAAAATGCAATTCAAGGTGTGTGATATGTGTTAAGGCCTTTTTACATGTCTACATCACGTACCCGAGGTATAAGATGAGGTAGATTTTGTGCCATGGTGATGAGAGATACACAAACTCTAAATTTAGATCCCAATGACAAACTCTATAGGTAACTTTTCCCTAACCTAAGGTTTACGAATCCTAGTACCGAGTAAGATTATATTGCTAAATGATCTTTGTAATTGACACTAGTAGAATTTAGAAAATAAATGACTAGGTGACTAAAATTTTTGGTCACAACAACTAAAAATGACTAAATTCTACCAATTTTTTGCAACTTAGCTATAAATGAGTAAGTAAATGACTAATTTGGTCATTGACTAAAACATTATCTAGTCACATAAATAAAAATGACTAAATAGTTAGTCACCAAATACAAATTAGATAATTTAAAAAAAAAACATTTTGGCCAATATGGCACGATGTATTAGCGCGATTCATGAAGTCTCGTTTATTCACATTCATTCTATACCTCATTCATTGCAGAGATCGAACACATCATTGTAACTGGTTAGCCTAGAACTAAGGTGCATGGTTTTGACTTACAAGAGTTGGGCACGTGAACTACACTAGGCATTTTGAGTTACAACACTTGCATGGGCGATAAATATTGTTTGGAGAGGACCTAGAGAATTCTAAAAGGGAAAGCAAGGACTTCAGTGTTTGCTGCAAAGTATAATTTAATGTTTGCAACGAAGTCAAATTTGGGGATGCCCCCTACAATGAATTCAAAGGTAATTCAAATCCCTCATTACATTAAACACAAAATCTATAGCTTTCTTATTGGCAACTTACAGTAGTTACAATCTACCGCTCTTAATAATGTTATTTTACAATCTTTCCACTATTCTGCTTCATAATGTGTTCGAGCTAAATATAATAAAATTTGGGTGTTAATGCCAAAATAGAATTTCCTTGAACAATTTTGATACATTTTCACTGTAAGCGCAAACTGTCCTTGTGCAAAGTAAACATGTGCTAGATTTACCCACACATGAGGCATCTGAACAAAGATGTTTCCTACAGCAGCTTCTACTTGTGTAAAGATTTCCTTTGCAATATCAAATTGACCCCTTTTAGCTAGCACAATGGCTGCCCCATTTGCAACATAAACATTTCTTGGTCTTTATGCCAACACTTTACAATGGCTACCCCATTTGCAACATAAGTATTTTCACTACAAGCACAAATTGTCCTTGTGCAAAGTAAACATGTGCTAGATTTACCCACACATCAGGCATCTAAACAAAGATGTTTCTTGCAGAAGCTTCTTGTACTTGTGTAAAAATTTCCCTTGCAATATCAAATTGACCCCTTTCAGCTAGCACAATGGTTGCCCCATTTGTAGCATAAACATTTCCTGGTCTTTGTGCCAACACTTAAGTTGCCCCTTTTATGGAATTAAGATATTCTTGAGTTATTATTATACTCCTATTTTCCAAGAGAAAAATCCCCAAGGCCCATGGGAAATGAACGACGAGCATTTGAGTTTCAACTTGGTTTCATTTTGAAAAGGGGACATTGTTGCAAGCATGAGCTAGTCTGGTGGTGTTGTCATTAATATTGTCATTGATGTCAATGCAGTTCAGTATGTTGCAGATTGTACATGTATAACTGAGATGTTGTGAGTGCATGGAGCTATCTTTATGTTGTTGCAGATGTGTTGTGTTAATGAGTTTCCAAGTGCTTTTGAGAAAATTAATTAAGAAGAGAAGTCAAAGTGATGAATGTGTTCAGAATGTGCTCCGAATTTCTCCTATGTTGATCTTATGCTTGTGTGGATCTGAAGACTTAATAATGGTGATCTTGTGGTGATATATCCTAATTTTTAGCTTTTGGTGTGATAGTACATGAAAATTAAGTTCACCGGTGTGTGAATTGTTCTGACAGAGTTGACCTTTTGTGGACTGGGATAAATGTTTATGCTCCATAGTCCTCCACTAGTTTGTTTCAGATCTTGCGAATCTAGGATATTTCTTGAGATGGTATTGTTTGGGTTTTGGAAAAGAAGGTTGATGTTTGGTGAGCCAGAAGTCATGTTTTAGTATGATTTTGCACAGTCTAGATGGACTGGTGAAAGGTGTTCAGTAGAGTTTGAAACATATTGCATTTGTTGTGGATGAATCTAAAGAAATCTTAGATGAATTCTCGTGCATAATGAAGTGTGATGTGGAGTCCACATGTCATTGGGAAGCATGTACATCAATGTTCATTTTTGTTTTCATTAGGTTTGGCTGACCTGTATTTACACTTCATTCGAAGAATAAAATTTAATTAAGGAAGCGTGTGGTTGATTTGAGATATTATTTTTGATCTTGAAAAATATTTTTATTGGTCCACTCTCATTCCTTTCCATCATGGGAATGTTGAGTTTTTGAACTAATTTGAATTTATAAAATGTGGTATTTGTGGCCGACCTTAGAGAAAGTTTCTAAGGTTGAGGATGGTATAAAATTAAGTCGAATTATGAAGAGGAGTATGACAATTTGATTCAAAGTGATGAAAGTGAGCCACAAATCATAAGAGCAGAAGTGTGTGTGTGAGTGAGTTGAGATAGTAGTTCTTCATTGTGTTGGATTCCCAAAGGAAGTGAGCTAAAGGTTTCTGCAATCCTTATTCAAAGTTGTGGATGTGTGTTAATTGTTGTGGTGGATCTTTTGTTCTCTCTTGTATCTGTAGGCAGTGAGCCTCCCTATTGGACAATGAGTCCTTTCTATAGGCAGTGAGCCTTTGTACTTGGACAGTGAGTCCTTTTCAAGGTAGTGAGCCCTTGGCAGTGAGCCTTTGTATTTAGTTTATAATCTTTTTTATTGTGAGTTAACCTTCACCGTGGTTTTTCCCTTATTGGGTTTTCCACATAAAAATCTATTGTTCATTGTGTTGATTTAATTTCTGTTATTTGTGTTTCATGCTCTTACTTAATAACATAATAGTGTGGTTGTGAATTTGATAAGTGTTGAAGTTTTAAGTTTGAATTTTGTGACAACTGAATCACCCCCCTTCTGAGTTGTCTTGCGCATGTTTAACAATTGGTATCAGAGCTTTAGTTCCTTGGTGAAGAGCTTAACTGCTTAAGGAAGATCTAATGGTGCATAAGTTTGATGGAACTGACTACAATGATTAGAAGGGACATATGAAAGGTTATATTATCTCTCTTGGTTTCAAGACCTAGAAGGCTGTTGAGACAAAGTATACACCGCTGTTTGGTGGTCTTACTACTACAAATGATATTTTTGCTTATGAAGAAAATGAGAATGAAAAGTATGTTATTTGCAGTGGCTTATCTAAAAATAAGCGAACTAAGGTTCTTTCTTTGGATACTGCTCATGATGTTTGGAAGAAGTTGGAAGACATGTATGAAGGAAATGAAAGAGTGAAATTGAAAAAGAAGTTGACAACAAAGCACATATTTGTAAATCTAAAAATGGAGGAAGGTAAAGAATTTACAAGTTTCTTTCAAAGGGTTGAACTGACTGAAAATGAAGTAAGAAATCAAGGAGGAAAACTATCAGATGAAGATATAATTGAGAAGATCTTGATCACCCTACTAGATTGCTATAGTGATAAGATCTCAGTTATTGAAGAAATGTATGATCCTAAGAAGTACACTCTAGAATAGTTGTTCGGCACCTTACAAGCATTTGATATGAGAAAGTTCCAGAAAGAAGACAAAATAGAATAAAAGACAGAAATGACATTTAAGGCAATGAAGATTGAAGGAGAACCGGATAGTGATGGTGATGATGAGTTGGAAGCAAACTTCACCAGGAAGTTGAAGAAAGGCACTGGAAAATACAAAGGTATGTTTCCCTTTAAATGTTTCAGTTGTGGTAATATTGTTCATTATGCTTCAATATGTCTGAATAGAGTTGTACATAAGAAAAGCAAGGATTATAAGGATAAGGATAGAAAGAATAAGAAATATAAGAAACTGTACTATGTTAATGAAGAAGCAAGAATTTCTAATGATGAATTTGAGAATGAGGTTGATGATAGTGAATGCTTATTCTTAGCTTTGGAAAGTAAATCTATATCCACTAACCCTGGAAGATGTGTAAGCAAGAAGGCTCCAGAGAATAAGAGGAATAGGATGGAAGGTACTTTGGTTACCACTTTTCATGCAAGGCAAGATGAAAACTACTAGGTAATCAATAGTAGATGTTCTAATCACATGACTAGAGATAAGAGTAAGTTCACTAAACTTGAGAAATATGATGTGGTTTGGTTATGTTCGGTGATGATTCAGGAGCTAGGATTTGTGGGAAAGGTTCAATTAGTTTTGATGGAGTGCACAATACTGATGATATATATTATGTGAATGGTTTGAGGCATAACCTTATGAGTGTTGGTCAAATGTGTAGCAATGGTTTTAAATTTGTGTTTCAAAATAATACCTGTGAAATCATAAAAGGATCTAGAAATGGAGATATGATTGCTATTGGAAGAAGAACTCATGGAAACATCTATCAGCTGAAGGGAGTTGATGGTCATTGCCTTGTATCTCAAATCAGTGAAATTTGGTTATGGCACCGGAGAATGGGACATGTAAATTTTGATAACCTAGTCAAAATCAGTGCAAATGAGATTGTTTGAGAGCTTCCCAAAATCACAAGACTTGCTAATGCTATTCGTAGAAGTTGTCAATTGGGGAAATAGAGCAAATGCAACTTAAGGGAAAAGAGCACTCTACTCCCAGAATGCTAGAGTTAGTTCATACTGATCTTTGTGGTCTGACTAGAACTGGAGGCTTGAATGGTGACAAGTATTTCATGTTGCTTATTGATGATTATACTCGAATGACATGGGTTGCTTTTCTTAGAGAAAAGACTCAGGCTCTAGATAGGTTTAAGGTATTTAAAGCAAGAGTGGAAAATGAAGTAAATTTGAAAATCAAATGTTTAAGATCTGATAGAGGTGGAGAATTCACCTTTGGTGAATTTAATGCATCATGTGAACAACATGGCATAAAAAGACAGTTTTCTACTCTAAGAACCCCTCAACAGAATGGAGTACTTGAAAGAAAAAATATAGGACAGTAAAGGAAGTTGCTAGAACCATGATGAAAGAATCAAATGTACTAGATGTGTACTGGAGAGAAGCGATACACATTGTTGTTTATGTTCTTAATAGAGTTTAGATCAGATATAATAGCACAAAGACTCCTTTTGAGTTATGGACTGGTAAGACTCCTACTATGAAGTATTTCAAGGTATTTGGAAGTAGATGTTATATTAAAAGAGATTATGAAAATCTTAGAAATTTTGATGCTAGATGTGATGAAGGAATCTTTCTTGGATACTCTACTACTAGCAAAGCATACATATGCTTTAATAAAATATTGAGAAAGATTATTAAAAGTGCTAATGTGAAAGTTGATGAAGACATATGCAGACCTATTGCGATAAGTGAAGTTGAACCTGATAATCCTATTTGGGGACATGTACCTAAGGAAAATAAGAAGGAAGAAGAAGATAAAGAAGAACAAATGGGAGAAGAAGAAGAAAATGAGCTAGAACCTACTGTTAAGACTTCTAAATATGTACAAAAGAATCATCCAGAGGAATAGATAATTGGAGATAAAAGTGAGGGTGTGAAGACAAGGACAGTTGCAACTAAGGTAAATTTGTGCCTACTTTCTAAAATTGAACCCAAATCTATAAGTGAAGCATGTGAAGATGAGAGTTGGATGAAAGCTATGAAAGAAGAGTTATAGCAGATAGAAAAGAATCAGACATGGGAACTAGTTCCTAGGCCTATGAATAAAAATGTGATTGGCTCAAAATGGGTGTTCTAGAATAAGCTAAATGAAAGTGGAGAAGTTGTAAGGAATAAAGCAAGACTTGTATGCAAGGGATATTCACAAGTTGAATGTATATATTTTGAAGAGACATTTTCCCCTGTGGATATAATGGAATCGATAAGGATATTTTTGGCATTTTCTGCCCACAAGGACTTCAAAGTATATCAAATGGATGTTAAGTCAACATTTTTGAATGGTGAATTGGAGGAGGAAGTGTATATGGAACAACCTGAATGGTTTTAGTTATCTGAAAAATGAGACATGGTTTGCAAGTTGAAGAAGGTGTTGTATGGACTGAAGCAAGCTCCTAGAGCTTGGTATGCAAGATTGGATAGATACCTAACAAAGCAAGGATTCAACAAAGGTTCTGCTAAAAAAAATCTTTACTTCAAAGTGCAAGGTAACAAAATTTTGATAGTAGTTGTATATATTTATGATATCATTCTTGGTGGAAATGAAGGCATGTGTAAATGTTTTCTGAAGAGATACAAAAAGAATTTGAGATGTCTATGATTGGTGAATTGAATTTCTTCCTTGGTCTACAAGTGAATCAAACTGATAAAGGGATATTCATTTCATAATCTATGTAAAAGAGTTGTTGAAGAAGTTTGGGATGGATGATTCCAAACCACTTTGTACTCCTATGGTAACCAGATGTAAACTGAACAAAGATGATGAATCTACTAAGATTGATCATAGCAAATACAGATCTATGATTGGAAGACTATTGTATCTTACTGCTACTAAACCGGATATTATGCATGCAATATGTTTAGTTTCCAGATTCCAAGAAAATCCTAAAGAAGCACATGTTATAGTTGTAAAGAGGATATCTAGATATCTTAAAGGTACACCAAATTATGGATTATGGTATCCTAAGAGTGATGACTTCACCTTGGGTGCTTATACCGATGTTGATTAGGCTGGATATGTAGATGACCAAAAGAGTACCAATGGTGGTGCTTTCTTTCTTGGTGGAAGATTAGTTTCATGGTTGATTAAAAAGAAAGACTCAGTTTCTTTATCCAATGTAGAGGAAAAATATATTGCTGCAACATCTTGCTACACACAGGTTTTGTGGATGAAGCAAACTATGAAAGACAGTGTAATATGTGATGAGCCTATTTCTATTTTTTGTGACAACAGGAGTTCAATAAACATTTCAAAGAACTTGGTTATGCATTCAAGAACAAAACACATATCTATCAAATATCATTTCCTGAGAGAAAAAGTGTTGGAGAATGAAGTCAAATTGGAGTATGTGACAACAAAGGAACAAATTGCAGACATATTTACTAAGGCTCTTTCAAAGGATAATTTTGAGCATCTTAGGGAGAGGTTGGGGGTCATTGTCCCTCCAAACTAAGTGTACATGAAGGTGCATCAATCCAATGAATTCAAAGATTCCTTATTTATCTAGACTAATAAATGGGTCTACTCCGTAGGGGGAGTAGAAAAGGTTTTCATTGTTGCAATATGAGTGTGCTCCTAAGGGGGAGTGATTAGAGTTGTTGATCTTTGTCATTGATGTCAAAGGGGGAGAGAAAGTCATGTGAATAATAGTCGTAGAGGAAGAGAAGGTGTTCTCTCAGGATATCGTGAAGGATGTTGTCTTTGATGTTTTTTCACATCATGTGTTTCCATCAATGACAAAGGGGGAGATTGTTGCAAGTATGAGCTAGTCAGGTGGTGTTGTCATTAATATTGTCATTGATGTCAACATAGTTCAATATGTTGCAGATTGTACATGTATAGCTGAGATGCTCCTGAGATGTTGTGAGAGCATGGATCTATCTTTATGTTATTGCAGATGTGTTGTGTTAATGAGTTTCCAAGTGCTTTTGAGAAAATTAATTAAGAAGAGAAGTCAGAGTGATGAATGTGTTCAGAATGTGCTCTAGTATGTGCTATGCATTTCTCCTATGTTGATCATATGCTTGTGCAGATCTGAAGACTTGATAATGGTGATCTTGTGGTGATATATCCTAAGTTTTAGCTTCTGGTGTGATAGTACATGAAAGTTACATTCATCGGTCTGTGAATTGTTCTGGCAGAGTTGATCTTCTATGGACTAGGAGAAATATTTATGCTCCGCAATCCTCCACTAGTTTGTTTCAGATCTTGCAGATCTAGGATATGTCTTGAGATGGTATTGTCTAGGTTTTTGCAAAGAAGGTTGAAGTTTGGTGAGTCAGAAGTCATGTTTCAGTGTTTCAGTATGAGTTTGCATAGTCCAGATGGACTGGTGAAAGGTGTTCAGAGTTTGAAGCATATTGCATTTGTTGTGGATGAATTTGAAGAAATCTAAGATGAATTATAATGCATAATGAAGTATGTTGTGGAGTTTGTGTGTCGTTGGGAAGCTTGTACATCAATGTTCATTTGTGTTTTCATTGGGTTTGGTTGACCTGGTGTTTACACTTCATTCAAAGAATAAAATTTAATTAAGGAAGCGTGTGGTTGATTCAAGATATTATTTTTGATCTTGAAAAATGTTTTTATTGGTCCACTCCCATTCCTTTCCACCGCGGGAATGTTGATTTTTTTACCTAATTTGAATTTATAAAATGTGGAATTTGTGGCCGACCATGGAGAAAGTTTTTAAGGTTGAGGATGGTATAAAAGTAAGTCGAATTGTGAAGTGGTGTATGACAGTGAGATGCAAAGTGATGAAAGTGAGCCACAAATAATAAGAGTAGAAGTGTGTGTGAGTGAGTTGAGACATCAGTTCTTTATTGTGTTGGATTCTTGAAGGAAGTAAACTAAAGGTTTCTGCAATCCTTATTCAAAGCTGCAGATGTGTATTGATTGTTGTGATGGATCTTTTGTTCTCTCTTGTATCTATAGGCAATGAGCCTCCTTGTTGGATAGTGAGTCCTTTACACTTGGACAGTGAGTCCTTTTTTGGGTAGTGAGCCTTTGTATTCAGTTTATAATATTTTATATTATGAGTTGACCCTCACCGTGGTTTTTCCCTTAATGGGTTTTCCACGTAAAAATCTAGTGTTCATTGTGTTGATTTACTTTCTATTATTTATGTTCCATGCTCTTACTTAATAACGGAATAGTGTGGTTGTGAACTTGAGAAGTGTTGAAGTTTTAAGTTTGAATTTTGTGACAACTGATTCACCCCCCCTCTCAGTTGTCCTACGCCTATTTAACAGACATTACATTGTACAAGATTTATTTAACAACAAAATAATTTAATCCAACTATTTGGGACTGTAAAATAAAAATAGATGAATTAATCTATTTTTAATTATAGGTTCTTTTAATCTAGAATATGATAGAAAGATAAAGCATAATACATTGAAGGACACAAAAAATGTTCTAAAATAAAGACTAAAATATGTTTTACCATAAAAAAACAAGAAAGAGGAAAAATGAAAAGATAACATACATATGATTCATTTGAGGTTTTTGATAAGATCTCATTTAACTATGCCAAATGGATTTGGAAGGGACAAAGCATATTTGATTGACTAAAATTTTGAGGTAGCTTATCCATCATCATTGTATGCATCATCTTCTCTTGGAATCTATTTCTACAATGCACCAAGCCTAGAATTGATTGGGGATGCACTTAAGGTGGATAAAAATCATCAAATGCTTTATGTATGCTTGGAAAAATGGAATTGAAAATAGATGACTCACTTAAAGAAAAAGAAACAATTAAAGTAGCATGCCAACTTGTCTTGGCTAATGAAGCAAAACAAAAAGCTAATGAAGAATGAAGGATTCATATGGAAAGGAGAAAGCAAGAGGAAGAACTTTGGTGGGTGATGAAAAAAGAGGAGCAATTTAAACAAGTGAAGGAATTATGGAAGAGTAAGTATAAGGACAAGGATGATGACGATGACGAGTCTGGTCAGTCTAAGAAGAAACAAAAGAAAGAAAAGAAGAAAAATAAGAAGGATAAGGACCACAAGGCTTAAGATTCTTATATGGAGGAACTTGATGTTCCCATGGAAGATGAGGAAAATTATATGAGTGATAAGGCACAAGATGATGTAGAAAATTCCCAAGATCTTCTTGTAGTTGCAAGTCTAGAAGACTTTGATGATGGTGAGAAAAATTCTCCAATTTCAACAAAATCATGAAGGAGACATGCATACTCTAATTCTAAAACTAATGAACTGTTGTAGAAATAAAGTTTGAGAGAAGATGATCCATATGATAATGATGTCTAGGCTTCCTGAGCTTTAACTAAACCTAGCTCCTATTTTCTAAGAGAAAAATCCCCAACTCCCATGGGAAATGAATGATGAGAATTTGAGTTTCAACAGATTCCAAGAGAAGATGATGGATAAGCTACCTCAAAATTTTATTCAATCAAATATGCTTTTTCGGGCTTCTAAATCCATTTGACATAGTTAAATGAGATCTTATCAAAAACCTCAAATGAATCATCTGTATGTTACCTTTTCATTTTTCCTCTTTCTTGTTTTTTATGGGCAACCTATTTTAGTCTTTATTTTAGAACATTTTCTATTTCCTTCAATGTATTATGCTTTATCTTTCTATCAGATTCTAGATTAAAAGAACCTATAATTGAAAATAGACTAATTCATCTATTTTTATTTTACAGTCCCAAATAGGTGGATTAAATTATTTTGTTGTTAAAAAAATCTTGTACAATGTAATGTCCCCTTTTCGAAATGAAACCAAGTTGAAACTAAAATGATCATCATTCATTTCCCATGGGCCTTGGGGATTTTTCTTTTGGAAAATAGGAGCTAGGTTTGGTTAAAGCTCGGGAAGCCTAGACATCATCATCATATGGATCATCTTCTCTCGGTCTCTATTTTTGAAATGGTTCATCATCCTCAGAATCAGAGTATGCATGTCTCCTTCGTGATTTTGTTGAAACTATAGAATTTGTCTCGCCATCATTAGAGTCTTCTAGACCTGCAACTGCAAGAATACCTTGGGCATTTTTTGCATCATCTTGTGCCTTATCACTCATATAATTTGCCTCATCTTCCATGGAAATGTTAGGTTCCTCCATATAATAATCATAAGCCTTGTGGTCCTTATCCTTCTTCTTTTTCTTCTTTTCCTTCTTTTGTTTCTTCTCAGACTGACTAGCCTCATCATCGCCATCATCCCTGTCCTTACGCTTACTCTTCCAAATTCCTTCACACATTCAAATTGCTCCTCTTGTTGCATCACCTGCCAAATTTCTTCCTCTTGCTTTCTCCTTTCCATATGAATCCTTCGTTCTGCATCAAATTTTCATTTTTCTTCATCAACCAAGACAAGTTGGTGTGCTACTTTAATTGTTTCTTTTCCTTTAAGCCAATCATCTGTTTTCAGTTCCATGTTTCCAAGCATACATAAAGCATTTAATGAGTTTTTATCCACCTTAAGTGCATTCCCAATCAATTCTAGGATTAGTTGGATCTCATTCCAAGCTTGAGCCATGGTTGCAATACATAGATATGCATCCACATAATCAGGAAACTTGAACAATTTTGGCCTATATAAAATATTTTCTTTTTCAGTATCATGTAGTTGTTCAAACAACCTAGCAAGATTAAATGGTGTTGTGACTTTATCTAATGGTAACTCAAGTGAAACACCACCTTCTTCTAGTCGATGGAAGAATTCCATATCGTTAAAGCACACAAAAAACTTGCAGAATTGGCACTGGGGATTTTAATTATGAATTCAACCCAAATGCCATTTCTTAATTCCTCCATAAAATTTTGATGAGCCAACTCTAGTTCATCACACTCAAAATGAAAAACTCCATTGTTGTTTAACAATTCAATGGGTACTTCTTCTCTTCTCTTCTTCAGAAGATACTTTGTTGTCTTAAGAGAATCTAAGGCTACACTAGGGTCTGTTGATATTAATAACTCACCCATCTTGATAAATGCATGAGCATGACATGGATCTATGTGAGTGCCTTTCTTAAATTTTCCAAAGCCTTCTTTGTCTGCCCTTGTTGAGCATATATATGGCCTACATCTTTTAAGCTCTCACAATTCTTAGGGTGGATCTCCAGAACCTTTTCAAAATTTGAGAGATAACTCTTAATATCTCCCAGCTTCAATTGAACCTATCCACAAAATCTTGTGGCCTATGGCTTTCCTTGATTGATGCTATGTAGTAGTGGCCAGTGGTGTCATAATCACCTTTACTATGATAAGATCGTGCAAGATTATAATATGAATGAGATTTCATGAGAGGGTGGTCAGTTGAAACAAGAGTTGTCTCAGTCAACTGTTCCACAAGAAAATGCTGCCCTGAGAAGAAAAAATGGTTTGCTAAATGATTCAATTGATGCCATTGCATAGTGCAGGTTTAATTCAAAGGATCTACACATCTTTTCCATTCCTTCATGAACACTACCTTTTTCACTAATTGTGAGAATCCTATAATTAAAAATGCACAAAACTAACTAGAGATATTTTTCCCCATTTAAAACAACAAAATTGCCAAAAAAATGCATTTAAAACTTGCAAAAAATTACAAATAAAATCACGTTGATTTTTGCGCCCAAAAAAAAACCATGAGACCATAGCTTGTTGCAAGTACTATTATGCTTTGATAGATTTTTTCCAAGCATCCATAGCTTGTTCGAAAGCACTTGTTTTAGACTTTTAGCCATAACAACAAGGTAGTGAATTGTTTGATAAAATGCTTTGGTAGACAATATGTATGAAAAATGTGGTAGCATAAACAAGGCAGTGAACTATTTGAAAAAATGCCTCAAATAAATGTGGCCTCATGGAATGCCATGACAAGCAAATACAATTGGTAGCTGCTCCTAGTTATTAGTTATGCAATGTGAAGTAATTACTTGAGTTTGAAATATGTGCAATGCAATGTAATCAAAAATGCAAATGATTATGATGATGCTTAGTCACCTTAACTAGCCTGTCACCTTAAGAGGTTAGCTTGTCACCTAAACATTGGCTATATGTATGGTGTAATCTACTATTGAATGTAATTCATTCTTCTTAGTTTTCTTACTTTGGTTGAAATTAATTTTGTTTATTTAGAATATAATTTCTTGTATTTCCTATATGTTTTCTAGATGCTAGAATTTTCTTGTATGTCCTAGATGATAGCTTTAGTTTGTAATACAACTTCTAGCCTCCACATGCATTGAATATGCTTATGTGAAGGAAACAATAATGAACATCTGTGATTTAATAATACATATAAAAATATTAACATTAGGTGAACTAAGCCTCCTCATTACAAATAAAGAAATGATCTCTTAGGTCTGGTTGACACTAAAAACTAAAACTAAGAGACTGCAAAATTAGAAAATTGTTCAATCTTTTCAATAAAATGATATATAAAATACTGCATTCATAATATACCCCTATATTCCCACCTAAAATACATAAAAAAATCTAATACCACAATTCAAGACCATAACTTATTATATCATACATAGTATTATGAACAAATAATTGATACCAATTCATAATATACCCCTATATTCCAACCTAAAATACATAAAAATCCAATCATACACAGTATTATCAGCAAATAATTGAGACTAGAATTTGAGCACCAAATTAAAAATTCTTTTCCATTGATTGCTTCAAATAGATATTACAATATAACATAAGTTTCCTCATATATGTTTCTATAAATTCCTATGATGATGATATCAAAATTCAGTCTTGGTTTCTCTTTTATAAGAGAAGCAACAAGCTTTAGACCATTACAAAATATGGCATCTTTTCAAAATTCATGCCTCTTCGTATAAAGTAAACTAAACATTAGTTTTTCTTAAAACATAAAACAGAGAAAGTAGATAACTAATGAAGTCCATAGCACTCGTGACACCATAGTCCATTAATCTTCATAAGGCACCCGTGACCACTAAAGATTTGTTCAAGGTCCTTTCTCCATATTAGTGTATCTGAATGTGCGGTTCTTCCACTGTGATAGCCCCAAGGCCTACTGTTTTGGGAGGACCCAAATACTTATGCTCCCACTCATACACTGTATAATCATGTGGCCATTTGTATTCTTGAATTTTCCATATATTTTCAAGGTGAATCTTCCATCGGCTATCTAGTAACGCCCTACCATTCATGATAAACTTAGAATATCTAGCATCAAACACTATTACTCCATCCATGATTAATTCAAGCTTATCAAGACTCAACTCAACATCCTTTTGTATGTGAGTGATGCACTGTAGAACAATCTAGCCAAATTCACTCTTCCATTCATTGAGGTCCTTCAATTGCTCATCATCTTTTAATATTTTTGGCACAAACCACTGCTTCAGAGTATGAAATGAATCTATTCTTGTTATGATCTTTTGGTTCTCTCCTTATATATATTGAATTTCATCTATAACTATTTTGGCCATCTGCTCTATAGGTTTTAATGCTACAGGGGCCTCAGTACTCCTTTGTAAGATTCTGCACAAGGTTACCAATGTGTGGTGTATGGGCTACCAGTTCTTAAAAAGGGGATCTAGTATGGGTAGATGTGTTTTCATTTGATCAATTGCTTGTGTTAGTGAGTTGTAGCAATCATACACACTTTCCAACTTATCCATAATTAGCTTTATCCTATGCTCAAAGACCTTCTCTAAAACATTGCAGATTTGCTTATTCACTCCTTCCTTACCCTCATTGTTGGATTTCTTTAACTCTTCAATATCCTATCTAAGAATGCTCACTTGTTCAGTAGAAGCACTTTCTATATCAACTCGTGGAGCAGGAGGACACTAGTAAAACATTACTTTCTTGTTCTATGAGCGGCCTGCTCCTTTCAATTGTTCCTTCAACTTCACATTTTCCATGGACATTTTATTGACTTCATCATTTAAAAAAACTTGTTCCTTTTTCGTACTCTCCCAATCTAGATTACATCTCCTTAACTACAGCTCAATTGAACATAGCTAAATGCATTGTCATGGTTATAGCTTCTAAAGGAGATGTATCCTTTAATGTTTTCACCATAGCCATCCCTTTCATTTCTTGCACTACATCTAGTAACCTTTTTTTTGTGTACTCTTTTCTTTGGCCTAGAATGTCAAGGTTTCTATCTTAGGGTTATACCCTATGCCACTTACCCCTTCATCTAAGTCAAAATCAACAATCAGCATTGGGTCTTCTCGTGTTCTCACTTGATCAAGTAAAAACATTTTCTTTAATTCCATATCAGAGACAATAAGTATATTACTTTTCAAAATAATCTCTTTAGCCTCTTGTGGGGTAACATCAATATTATCAATCCTTAATTCGTTAAAATTTTTGGCTGCTATCTAGTCATTTTGGGATTCCTCAACTCCTATCTTATTTATTTCAACCCTCGCTTCAAACTCTATCATTTTCATCTTAATCCAAAAGTATTTAAATTCAAGGGTTTTGATAAATTCATCATCTTCCAAGAACCTTAGAGCTACAATTTCCCTCTCATCCTCATGCATTTCTCTTTCTTCTTGTACTTGAATATCGGCTCTAGCTTCAAGCCTGTGGTCTTCAGTTTCAAGCATAGGTTGGTCCACTTCAACATCATCCTTGAAATGTCTTAACACATTAATTGCTTCTTCTATATCTTCAACCTCCTCACTTATTTCATAGGAAACAAGTGGTTCTATCTCTGTGTCTTTTTTTTAGAAGGTGGTTGTCCAGAAGGTGATCGTGGAGAAGCATGACATATTGAAACAATATCCGGAGTTGGTTTTGTAATTACAACACCACTCGGAATTTTGGGAGAAAATTTGGCAGGTCTTGCCATCCCCATCTCTATTGTAGTCTTATATAATTCATGAAACCTATCAATTATCATTTCAATCCTCTTGAGAGGATCTGATTCATCTATGAAATACCCCAAGAAATGACTGTGCTTCATCTTTCTTTCTTCCTCAAGCCTTTTCATAATTTCCCATTTTCTCCTCCTCTCATATACCTCTTGAGGAGTAGAACAATTTATGATTACATCTTCATAATCAATTTGGTGAGTAACCATAGCCTTGGTAAGGATGGTGTGTCTTACAAAATTCATGTGACCCTCGGGGTCAAAATCTCTTTCCTTTCCAAATTTAGATAATTCTGCAACTCTTCAAGAGTATTATATCCCACTGATAGTTCCCCACATGTTGTCAAATTGGGTAGAAATGTACCCTTCCTTTGTTTATGCATGACATCCTTTTCCATCCATAGAATGTTCCACGTGAACTCTAAAAAGGCTAATCAAAGGGGGACAAACTTTGACAGTATATGTGGGGCCTGTGGGCATCTATAAATCTTGATTATTGTGATATCTGGTAGAAAAAGCCAATCACTAAAGTTATGTGTATGGCCTTGCTCAGGTTTCAAATCCAAAGGTCTTAACAGTTGTAGCACAAATGTGTGTAGTCTTGGTGGTTGGTGGCCAAGAACTCTCATAATTATGTACACAAAGTCATCATGGAATATCACATAATTTGAATTCCTACATCTGTTGTCCCATATATAACACCATCGTTGCACTGGCAATAAATTCCCTTGCTAGTCAATCTTACCCAAACACATCCTTTTGGTCCATCTATCTTTATTCTGGTATAATATCAGGTGGCACAACAAAGAATATTACCTAAATGTTATGGGGGCTATATTTTCCCTGACTTGCAGAAATCCTTCATGTAATGCTTTCTCAAGATATGAGACAAAATCATATTCAATGTTTGTCTCAGGGTTTTGGATCCTCATAGCCATCATCATTAAACTAACTGGCATTCACTCTTGTGCATCTATCCCAAGTACTTGACAAAGAGAAAAGTAGGTTTTCTTGAAATAGAATTGGAAATATGTGATAGCAAATGGTTTAGTAGTAGAAGGGAATATAGGAATCACCCTATTGTTCACATCCCTTTTCATGTAAATGGGGAGTTCATCACTTTTATAGGTTCTCCTCAATCTAGTATATTCTTCTTCACTTCTTTGCAAATCGATTTTAGTTAGGGCTTGTTTGTTTAGGTGAAAAAATTCAATGATGGCTGCTTTAGTCAACACAACTAATGGTGAACCATCTAGCAATCTCAGAGACCTAGTAGTAGAATGATAACTCTGAGCCAATATTCTAATGAACTTTACATCTATAAAAATATTTGGGACAATTAACTTGTCCAACTCTAATTCCCATGGATTTGACACCAGAATATTTTCCTCCCTTTTTTCATAAAAGTACTAGAGCAGTTCCAACCAAGAGATAGGGATAAGGGCATCTCTACAACCATGAGCCACATCTTTAAAAAAATTCTTAAATCCTCTATCATTTGATTCAGGGAGTATATCCAGGATAGAATATTGTAAGGACCTCTTTTTAACCTTAGATTCTTCCTTTTTAGTTTCAGGTTCTTTCTTCTTGGGTGGCATGATGTTTAACTATCTTACTTCTCCTATACTTCTAAAATGTAGAATTCCAAACAATCTTGTACTCATAAAACTCAATTCACAATTTAACTATCGTACTTCTCCTATACTTCTGAAATGAATTCCAAGCAATCTTGTACTCGTAAAATTTAATTCACAATGATTTTTGTGCACTTACCTGGGTTACAATGGTTGCAGAGCTTAAGCTCCTCAAACTCCTAGCTCCCCGCACGATAATTTTTGTAGATGAGTGCAAAGATAATGTTGAATTCTTGGTTTAATGGCTTCTGAGCTCAGTCATGTCAACATTAATATCAACCTTACACAAAATATTTTGCCTGTAGTTCGAGTTTGAACATGCACCATTTATTTTACAAGATTAGATGGTTGATGTGATTTGTGCATTTAATATTGCTTTATCGCCACCACTTTCTATAACTACCATGGGATAGAGGGGTATAAACCACTATACCACATGCTTCATTGCATTTCATAGTGGGGTAGTGAGATCCTTACCTCTATACTACAAGATTGACTTGTTTAACCCATGGTACTATAGTTTACATTAACAATCACACATGGCTTACCACCATACCACATGCTTATTCACATCCTTCCATGGTATAGTGGTTCATACCACCCTACCACATGCCTTTATGATCTTCCTCGCGAGATGGTAGGTTACCCGCTATGTCGCACCCTTTATTTTTCCTTCTCGTGGTATGGCAGTTTATGATGTCTTTAAATTCTATCATACCTCCCAATCATGTCTTCATCATAATACTTTTGCGGTATGGCAGTAAATATCTTCATGTTGTCTGTTACACACCACCAACCTACCAAGGGTTTGGATTACTGTTGAGGGATCATGGTAACAGATTGTTAAGGGATTTGGAATGTTTTTAGCTAGTCATGCTTTT
This sequence comes from Sequoia sempervirens, assembly GCA_007258455.2. NCBI lineage: Eukaryota > Viridiplantae > Streptophyta > Pinopsida > Cupressales > Cupressaceae > Sequoia > Sequoia sempervirens. The sequence continues at coordinate 547,088,818 of VDFB02000015.1, forward strand.
GCTTAAGTATATATGATGAATTCTTGGTTTTGTATAGGTATTTTAGTGTTAGTGAGACATAAAAAAATTATATGTTTATTTACAGTGGGGAGGATTAGTCAAAAATAAAAAGGAATATAAGGGTCAAGGCTTAGGTCATGGAGCTCAAGGTTAATTGTGATGATAGAACTAGGAAAAATTTTAAGGTTGTAACACACCTCATGATGAACTAGACTATTTTTTTCCTTCATCCTGCTTGTGTTATGTTTTTTATGAGTTCTTTTCTTGTGAATATATCCCTAAGGAAAATTTGTCTGATACCTGTAATTGTAAACATCTTCTTGGTTTTTGATGCAAATTATTTTTAATCTATAAATTGAATACTATTTTAAGTTTCCATTTGTAGTTGTTAACAGATTAGAAAGTTAGAAGTTATCAACTTATGAACTCAATAATTTTTTAATGATTCAAGTTGTTGATTTATACATTATTATTTATTTGGACTTCAAGAAATGAAGACAAGAATAGTAAGGCACAAATTAGATGACAGTGATCATAATGTTGAAATTCCAGTGACAGGATATGAGCGCGCACGTAGTGAAAAATGACCAAGAATAATGAATATTTATTGAGTAGACCTTGGTTTGACAAGTAGGCAAGTTGTAAATCCACTAAGTAGTATATTATTTGTTTAATAGTGTTTAATGAAATTTATAGGTAAGAGCTTTATGTATATAAGACATAATATGATATTTTTTTTGTTTTATGCAAAACTTAACTGGAGCCTACCTGAGCTTTCTTCTCATCATGGGTCGGAATTCTATTTTAGTTGTTTAGCTGGACCATCTAGAAGGAAGAAAGTAGTTTATTAGGCCCATGCTAAGGCAACAAAAAGAGTGTAATGAAAATGAAAAGAGAAAAAAAGGAAATAAAGATACAGTGTCTCCATCTCGTAGAAGTTGATGCCTTTGTGATTCAACAAATACAGTTTGTGAAAACAATAGTTGTGATGATGTGTAGCCTGGTATGGCACATGGTAATGTGCAACTTGATATAACGCATGGTGATGTGCAACCTGATATAGCACATGGTGATGTGTAGCCTGATATAGCACAAGGTGATGTGCAGCCTAATATAGCACATGGTGATGTGCAACATTGTGATGATCTCTTAGAACTAAGTCTAACAGATATTATTGAAAACATTAGGGAAAAGGAATAATAGGTTTGTGAATGCTTTATTCAACATTAAGGGATGTGCTTGATGTGAAATCTACAAAGACCGATACTGATCTACCTACTCATGTCACACTTGATGTGGCTAAGGAGCATGAAGTTCTAGTTAATGAAAGTCATGAAGAGAGACTGCTTGCATCTATTGTGCCTCAAAGTGATCCTATTGCATCTAGAACTTTTGATGGAACTAGTGGATCAACCAGAAATACTGGTAGTGGTAATATAATAGAAGATGTGGATGCTTTTGTCAAAAGACAAATATTGAGTCAAGATTTGTACATATCTATAGAGAGGAATGCAAAAGAAATAAAATTAGAAGGGAATAATTCATTCTTGCTTGAGGTATAGAGAGATGGTGAGCCCATTGGGCCAAATGCTGCAAAGTGGTCCACCAAGTTGGGTGTAAGATGTAGGGCCCATTTAGATATTTGCAAATCAAGTTTTGTAGAGCAAGATCCATGAGTTGTGGAAAATGTTATACAAAAAATGGAAAATGCTTTTGAGACTACTGGTGGACAAATATCTATAAAATATTACAAGGAAAGGATGAGAATTTTGATGGACAATTATAGATACAATTGTAGAAAAACAATCATGGTGAGCCCATTCTTGCTTGAGGTATTGAGAGATGGTGAGCCCATTGGGCCAAATGCTACAAAGTGGTCCACCGAGTTGGGTGTAAGATGTAGGGCCCATTTAGATATTTTCAAATCAAGTTTTGCAGAGCAAGATCCATGAGTTGTGGAAAATGTTATACCAAAAATGGAAAATGCTTTTGAGACTACTGGTGGACAAATATCTATAAAATATTACAAGCAAAGGATGAGAATTTTGATGGAAAATTATAGATACAATTGTAGAAAAACAATCATGGGGGGAAAGAGAGGTTAGACTCCACTCTATCTCCCAAAGAGTGGGAGGCATTGAGATAAAGTATGCATTTTGAATAATATTTGGCAAAGATTAATAGAGGAAAGAGAGCAAGATATAATGTGAGAACTGGATATGCATTTGGCCGAGGCGGGTTACATGCCAAAAATGACAAATTTTCAGTAAGTGTATGGATTTTTGGTTCAATTTACATTGTGCTATTTATTTTGATTTTTTATTGAACTGACTATATGTTGAAATAGACATTTTATTTTAGGTGGAAAATAGTAATAAAGAAGCAGGTGCAAAAGATATTGTCAATTACATGGCAGCACTAGATGCTAGTAAATATAAGAGTAGGATGAAGTGGAAATCTAGTTCGTCAGTTACAAAGATTTCACAACCATCTATTCAATGCTCAGTAGGAGCCTCTATAGATAATTTCATCCCAAATGAACTAGGGTACCAAAAGGTAATAAGTTGCATATTTAGTCTCACTCAGCAAGTTATGCAGTTGGTTGAATCTATTAACCCTATAGTTTCTACATGGAATGAGCATAAATCCATAGATTCAGATGAGGTAAGAGGCTCTATTGATCTCATTTCTTCCTGTTCAGAAATTCTATCTACAAATGCCTCTTAATATGTAGATTATTGAAATCTGAGTGTAGGAGAATCCAACCTAGTTTCTTTATTGTTGGAGTGATCCAGAAAATGTTCTTTTGGACAAATTTATAGCTTGAATTCTTTACTTGACTATTGAATGCTTTATATATTTTTTTGCACGATGGTTAAACCACATGCAGAGTAATTTTATCAAAGCAATAGGAAAACAAAAAAACCCTCATTATGTCAACAGATTTGTCGATATTGATAGTGATGAAGTGGACAAGAATGCACAACATAGTCATATTAGTTGTCCTGAAGTTGAGGTAATTAATATAATAGTTGCTAGTTATCTGTCTCAATGTGTTGTCATTCTTCATGCTTAAAATGTTCTTTTGGACAAAAAATTATAGCTTTTGCATTCTTTAAGTTGTAAATTAATTTGTCCCAATGTTTTTTCATTCTTCTTTTGAACAAAAATTTATAACTTTTTCATTCTTTAAATTGTAAGTTAATCTGTCCCAATGTTTTGTCATTCTTCTTTTGGACAAAAATTTAGAGCTTTTGCATTCTTTAAGTTGTAAGTTAATCTGTCCCAATGTTTTGTCATTCTTCATGCTTAAAATGTTATTTTGGACAAAAATTTATAGCTTTTGCACTCTTTACTTGACTTCTATTAATTTTTGCATGATGATTAAACCACATGATGCAAAGCAATTATATGAAAGCGATACAAAAAGAAAAAGGCCTCGTTAATAGAACTCTTTGCAAAGTTGTACAACTTTATGTCTACAATGATGTTGATAGTGCATATTATGATGATGAACTCGATGAGCATGCACATGATATTCATAGTGGTAGTCGTGATGAAATCAAGGTGAGTGCTATGAAACCACATGCAAGTAAGTACTATTCAAGTAAATAATGGTTGTTTTATTATGTAAGTAAGGGTAATCATTACCTATTTGATAAAAGTTGGTTAGAATAGTAGTGAAGTGTAATTAGCTAGTATACATAGATTATGAAAATAAGAGAGAACATATAAATTACATATGGAAGCTTAGAGGTTAGTTGTAATAGAGTGTTTTATAAAAGCACATACAAAAACTGATTTTTTCCAAGACATAAGACATTACATATAATTGTCAAAAACAGTATAATGTGTGTCTTATATCTCAATATAATGTGTTTTTTTTTGTAGAAATTTATTGATAAACTCTAAGAAGGGGATAAAGTTCAGGTGTTGGATTTGTTTGATGGTGTTGTTGCGGGCATTGGGTGGATTCACTCACTATCTATTGTACATGGAGTCAAATTGAAAGGAACAAAAGATGCAAATATAAGTGTTTTATAGGTCATAAGTAACATGCCCCTTCCTTATCCAGAAAATAGATGGAGCTATCTGTTTGAAAGAGAAAGAAGGGTCCTTCACACAGTGGCCACTAAAATATTTGAAAAAAATGATAGTGTTAGTCATAAGTGTAGAAGAGAAAAAGAAGGGTTAGCAGCAGCAAAGTGTGGAGAGTGAAGTTGTAGACAAAGAATGTATTGAGCCTGAATAAGTTGAACCGAAACAAAAACCAGAGAATCTGATTTGGGTGTACATTTTGTGAGTAGTATAGAAAATGTTCTATCTTACTGCACCTGTAATGTAAAACCCCTTGATTATTTTTTTTCTATTTTTGTTTGGGTTTCGCTCATTCAAACTGGTGCATTATAGAAGAGGGAATATTTTGTTGTGTAAGTAGTAGACACAAAGAACAAGGGTCTAGAAAAAGAAGTAAATACAGAGTAGCTAAAGAGGTGAATAGAAGAGGAAAAGTTGCTGAGAGTGCAACATACATGTATGTGTAGTTGCAAATAAGTTGGAACATAAAATTGTCATTAAAATTATAATATCTTGCATAAGAAAAAAAAAAAAGGCATTGTAACTCAATTTTCTCAGTCATAGCACTGAGAAACACTTTGTAATAGTATATTTTTCAAAGCAAAGACACATTTTTGTCTTGTATCTGTTGTAAGAACACGTTTTCTCAATAAATTTTTAGTATTTTTCCCTCTTAATAGCCATTTCATTATGTGTAAATGAATGATTGATTATGTTTTTCTTTGTTTTTTATATGTTTAAACCTCAATTAAAGCATTGTCTCATTTCCAACACTTATAGGCAAAAATTAGTGAACAAAAACAATTAAATAAACTACCAATTGACTAAATATACTACCAACTGATAGAAATCAATGAATAAATATGACTAAATATAATGATTATGCAATTAATAAACAATGCATCAATATACCTACTAGTTGACATAAACCAATGAACAAAAATAATTAAATAAACTACCAAATTGATCAAAATGACGATTAAAATTAATGACTAAATACACTACCAATGGACAGAAATCAGTGAATAAAAATGACTAAATAAGTTACCATTTAACAACAATCGGTGACTAAATTAATGACTAAATATACTAGTGAATTAAAAATAACTAAAAAAGTGACCAGTTTAAAAAAAACAATGACTAAATTAACGACTAAGCACACTACCAAATCAATCAAATTAATGACTAAACTAATAAGCAAATCAATCAATAAGATGACTAAATCAACAATAAATCGACCAATCAGATGACTAAATTAACGACTAAATTGATCAATCAAATGACTAAAAATGGTTTAGTCATCAATCTGGTCACATTATAAATGACTAGTAATAAACTACTACTGGTCATGTGACCAAGTTTAGTCATTTATAAGCAGTTTTTAGTAGTTTTTTCAATAGTTTTTTGTTGTTTCTATACTAGTGTGAACATGCAAGGTTTCCTAATTTGATAATTCCACAACAATGGATTGGGTTCTCAAGGATATTTAATTTCTCTCATTAATCCTAGGATCTTAAACACCGATGTTATTGTAAACTTAATGTATAGTACTTGGTTGGATAACGTATATAAATAATAATAATAAAACAAAATACATGTAAAGAAAAAACATATATGGTTAAATAAACAAACTATAAGTAAATAAAGTATTGCATAATATAGATTTGGCAAAGTGTTACATAGTTGATGAAATAAATTTAAAATATTGAAAATCCATCCAATGACAAAGTAAAAATAAATTAAAAGGGAGAAATCACATGAGAAGAGAGAAGGGCGAATAGAGGTGTCGCATGCATGAGAAAACTCCCAAAATGGCAATTTAATGTTGTGTATTATTCTCTATGATTAGGGAGACAACTTGCATTTATGAGGGATGGTCTAAAGCATGGTGACCATGCCCTTAGAAAGCATGGAAACCTTCAAAAAGGGCTCATTTTTTGCAAAATTTGACAAAAAATGATGCACTTGTTGGAGACCCAACCCCATCCTCTATAAATTTGCAATTTGAGAGTTTATTTGGGGAAGAAAAATATAGGTGAGTATAGAAGGAAGGATGTGACAAAGGTATCAAGTCTTGGGGTGAATATGGAGAAGCAAGTGTGAAGGAAATGGGTTAGAGTCCATATTATTTTGCTAATACATACACCTAAGTTGTTGGATACCATATTCCAAGTTCTTTCTTCCCCAAATTTGTCACTTTTCTTAAGGTTTGCAAATTTTTTCATAGATTGATAATCATAAAGTTTCTTCTTCTCCTTTAACTACTCTAACTCACAATATATATTATTACTTGTCACCTAGCTAAACCCTAGGTTCCTGCTTGAATCTGTTCACCTTTTCAAGAGTTATTAATACATTTTAGAACACATTTATTTTGAGTAATGGTCATAATTATGGATTTGAGAATGGTGGTTATTAATCAAATAATTGGATACCATTATAACATGTTTCTCACTCAATTTTATGATAATATTTTACCTTGTTCAAAAGATATACCTAGCAATGATTACATCTTATTTAGATGATTGAATTAGAAGAATAGATCTTTAACTATCTACCTAAAATTAATCCTTTAACATTTAAATTAATAAAATAATAGCTGCCTTCTCTCTCACTCCTCTCACATGTAGGTAAAATTGAACACAAAATAAGAAGCATAGACAAGATATGCATTTTTTTTGACAAAATGCTTCTAGAAAAGATATTGTAGCTTGATATGTAAAAATGGGTTTAATGGAAAGGACTTAGAAACATTGAAGCATAAATGAGTGAAACTATTCTTATGATTCCATAATAGCTAGTGCCCTGGTTGTGTGAAGTGATGAACTCCATCAAGTGTTGGTAGATGCTCGACACTGGATGTTGAAAATTGAAACCAAGCACAATGAACTCAAGATTGCATAAAGTTGACCCAAATATTAGATCAATAAGGTGTACATAAATAGGAATAAAGGAGGCAATCAACCTCCATGAAATAGGGATAGGTTTCCTCACTCATGGAGTGGTGGCGAGTTGCCTACTAAAAATGTACGAAGAGGTGTCGAAAGTGAGTGACACTTATCTACATTGACATCTCATATGAAAAAGGGTCAATGGGACACTTAAGTAGGCTTAAAGCCTATGCGTATGCAATATATACACTAAAATCCCCCTTAAACATAGCTTAGGTGGGTATGAAAGAAATGGGTCCTAGCTACTAGCCTATTGAGGTACTCATGTACAATACAAAATAAATGGATCTCAACCATGAAGCCCGATAAGGTACCCATGTACAATGCAATCTCTCAAAAGTGGAGTAAGGGAGAAAAAACCAATGGGAAATAAAAACCCCTCTCCAAAAGAGAATGATGCAAATGCAATAAAATGTACATGTGAATAAGAAGAAAAGTGATAGATGGAGGACTCATGATAACCCCCCAAGGACTACTTCTAACACAAAATACAATATGTTCTCTCCATAGGAGAGAAAATAGAGAAGGTAAAGTGACCTCCCACAAAAAATGTGAAGTGATGAACTCCATGAAGTTTTGGTAGATTCTCAACACTAGATGGTGAAGATGATCCACAAACGTTGAACAACATTCCTCCCCTTGGGAAGAAACAACACCACAAATGTGTGCAATATGAACTCTCGTTTTGAATAGGAATATATAGGAAGTAAGATGAATGTATCTAAATGTTGCACATAATCCAAAGACTGAAATGATGCTCAAATATCTCCAAGCCAATGCTGATGTGTAATGGATGTTGATATGATGGATCAGGTACCATAGAAGATTCTAGAACAAGAACCATGGATGTACGGTTATTTTTGGACGGATGTGAATCTAATACTACTTTAGATGATAATAAATGAGTTGGATATCTCAACTCATGAATGTCTACACAATTTTTCATGATAGAAGTTGATGTTGGTGAGGTAAGAGAAATATCCAAAGATGGAAATGGTGATCCAACCTCATCAAAGTTGTCATCAAATAGGAATGTCCTCAATGCTGCCATCCAAAACTCTAAGCTAGGATTCTACAAACAAAGATGTTATGACTGATAGATATGCATCCCAATGTGGTGGATCTGGTATGAAGATAACAATTATCTGATGCAAAGAATAAGTGGAACTCATGGATTAGTCAACAATTGATTCAGATGTAACAAGTGATATGAGAGATGATATATCAATGCAAATAAACATACTACATTTTTCATCCTCAAATGATGATTTCTCACAAGATGTTTGAGTGATACTGGATGATGTTTTTGCATGTGTTGGAACTAGAGGATTAGGTAAGGAAATACCATGATTGAGAAGAATTTTCTTCATTTCCTCAATTTAACAAAACCAACATTCTTTTGTTGTATGCATTTTCTTCCCACAATATCCACATGTGATTTTCCATTTATTAGGAGGATTACAAAGAATACTCAAATGGAAGGGATTAAGTGTGAGAGACATGATCACATAAACCAACAATTTGAAAAGCAGAAAACAAATAGATTGTGATAGGATTTAGGCAGATTAGAGCAATAAACATTAATAATTATATGTAGATTAAATAACCCAGAAATAACAATGAAGAATAACACAAAAGATATCAACACGAAATTTTAATGTGGTTCACCTAATATGGGATACATCCAAAGAAACTCAAACATCCAATGATTTTATTATCTAGTGCAAAATAGATTATAATCTCGTGAATGCCAAACTACAACTTACATCCCATCCGCTTATAACAAGATTTTTGGAAGCTTCTATAATTAGGGTTTTACAAATTCATTTTTCATTTGTTGGTAAAAAATTAACTACCGACCCCTTGATGTGTTAATGGGAAAACCTTGACGTGTTAATGAGAAAACTTTGATGTGTTAATAGGAAAAAAAATTAGGGGTTGCACCCCTGAACCCTCGCTTGGGGCTCAGCCCGACCCCAAACCCTAACAAGGATACGTAAAGAGTGTACAATATTTGCATGATCATTCACCACATATCAACAATTTCCCACTTGGAGATTGATCAGGCTCCACACCAAACAATCTCCCACTTGGAGACTAATCCTGGATGACACCATTGCACTTGCAACTCCTACTAGATTATAGGTCTAGCTAGTTTCTTATGTCTGCCATTATCAATCATGAAGGCCAATGAAAATTGATAAGGAAAATAGTTTCTCCTATGTATCTACCTTTGTGAACATATCTGTAGGATTCTCACTTGTGTGAATTTTCTACAGCTTTAACTATCCATCCTCCAAAACTGACCGAATGAAGTGGTATTTGAGTTATATGTGCTTAGTTTTTTAATGCAAAGATGAGTTGTTAGCAAGATGAATGACACTCTGGTTATCAGTGTACAAAGGGCTATCTTCTTGTCATTGTCCCAATTCCTCTAGAAGATGTTGTAACCAACATACTCAGCTTCAGTGGTTGAAAGTGCAACAAACTTTTGCATCCTTGAAATCCAACTGACTGCAGTACCTCCTATAGTAAAAATATACCCTGGAGTACTCCTCTTGCTATCAATATCACCCACTAGATTAGAGTCAACATATCCTCTTAGAGTATAATTTGTTCCTCCAAAACATAGTTTCTTTGAAGTAGTTCCTCTCAAATATCAGAGAATCTATTTTATCGCATTCTAATGTTCCATTCCTGGATTGCTCATATATCTACTCACAACTCCCATTGCATGTGCAATATTTGGCCTTGTGCATACCAGTGCATACATCAAGCTAGCAACAGCTGATGCATATGGTATCTTAGACATTTTGTCTTCCTCCTCTTGTGTCTTTGGACACATCTCCTTAGTCAACTTAAAATGACTAGGAAAAGATGTACTAATTGCTTTTGCATTTTGCATGTTAAACCTTTTCAACACCTTATCTACATGCTCACTTGGAGACAAAAGTATTTTTCTGTTTGTCATGTCCCATGTGATCCTCATACCAAGGATTTGTTTTGTTGCACCCAAATCCTTCATAGAAAATGAATTTTCTAATTTATGCTTAAGTTCACTAATATTTTGCATGTTAGACCCAACAAAAAGCATTTCATCAACATAAAGCAATAGGATAATATGGTTTCCATTACTCAAATTCTTAAAATAAACACAATAATCAAAATGGAATATTTTGTAACCTTGTTCAAATATCATTGTTGAGGTGCTTGCTTCAAGCTATACAAACTGTTCTTTAACCTGCAAACAAATTCCTCCTTACACTTGACCTCATATCCTTGTGGTTGTTGCATATATATTTCTTCTTCCAAATCCCCTATAGAGAAATGTTGTTTTCACATCTATCTATTCAATATGCAAGTCTTCTATAGCCACAAGACTTAGAATAGTTCTAATAGAAGTCATCTTTACAACCGGAGAAAATATTTCATCAAAATCTAAACCTTTTTTTTGTGTAAAATCTTTTACCATGAGTCTAACCTTATATCTTTTCTTGCCTCCATCTTCTTACTTCAACCTGTAAACACATTTATTTGGAAATGCTCTTTTACCTACAGGAAATTGGACTAAGTCCCAAGTTTGATTTTGTAGAAGGAATCCATTTCCTCTTTCATGCCTAGCTCCCACTGCTTTTTGATATCTACCTGCATTGCTTCTTCATAACCTTTAGGATCACTAGAATCAGTTAATAATATAGAATATAATGATGGAGAAAATCTTTTTGGAGATCTAGTTATCCTTGTAGAACGTTTAACAGTTGCAAGAGTTTGTGGGATAACTTTTTGTTGTTGAGCATCAGGGACCACTGGCATTTTTTTTTTGGAATCTCATCCAATACCACATATTCCTTTTTAGCTTGTTCATGCTTCTTTTCCTGCAGCTAATCCTTATACATGACCTCTCATTGAATATAACATCTCTAATCCTAATGATTTTATGATTTTCATAATCCCATAACCGATAACCAAATTCATCTACTCCATATCCAATAAAGGTACATTTTTTAGACTTAGCCTCAAGCTTGGTTCTATTTTCAATATCAACATGGACAAAAGCTCCACAACCAAAGGTTTTAAAAAATGAATAGTTTACCTTTTTACCCATCCATGCCTCCTCTAGAATGCCACCATCCAAAGGATTTGAAGGTCCCCTATTTATTAAATAAACAACGATATCTACAACATCTTCCCAAAAATGTAAGGGTAGTACAACATGCAATCTCATGCTCCTTGCACGCTCCATAATGGTCCTATTCATCCTCTCAGACACACCATTTTCTTGTGGGGTTCCAAGAACCGTTTTTTGCTTATAGATTCCATTGTATGAAGAGTAATTTTAAAATTCTTTGCTACAATACTCACCTCCATTATCAGATCTGAGACACTTCAACTTTTTTCCTTTCTCATTCTCAACCAAAGCTTTCCACTTTTTAAAAGTTTCAAATACTTATGATCTTTCTTTTATGAAATACACCCATGTTTTCCTAGTTGCATCATCAATAAAAGTAACATAATAGCAGGAGTCACCAAGAGAAGATACTTGAGCTTGTCCCCATACATCTAAATGCACAAGCTCTAATTTCTCACTCTTCTTCTCTTTCCCAACTTTGAGAAATCAGACTCTTTTATGTTTTCCATAAACACAATTTTCATAGAACTCCAAGTCAATCTACTTCAGACCTGGTAGCAAATTTTTTGAGTGAAGCATCTTCATCCCTTTCTCACTCATGTTCCCAATTCTATGGTGCTACAATTCTATTTATGTCCATGTAGCAAGTTCTATAACTGTCTCAGTAGCAACTGTTTCTATAGTAGCTAAGGTAGAATAAGTATTACCAGTACACAAATACAATGTGCTTACCTTTTCACCTTTAGCTACTACTAATGCACCTTTAGTGACTTTCCAGATTTTTTCTAAAAAGGTAACTATGCAACCTTCACTACCCATTTGTCCTGCAAAAATTAAATTCCTTCTCATATTTGGAGCATGCCTTACCTCCTGTAGCAACCATTCATTTCCATTCTGCAACTTTATTTTTATCTTTCATTTTCCAATAATCTGATAGGGTTCATCATCACCCAAATATACTTGTCCAAAATCACCTTGAACATAATCTACAAAATATTTCCTATGGGGTATGGCATGAAATGAAGCCCTTGAATCTATTACCTAAGAATCATTAGCATTATCTAAACACAGAATTAAAGCATCCTATAATTTATTACTTGCAATATTAGCTCCCTTACTGTCATCTTGTTGTATGTCTCCTTGTTTTCCCTTTCGATACCAACAATCCTTCTTCTTGAGTGTCTTGGCTTTCATTCTTCCTCTGGATTTAGATCTTCCTTTCTTCAACTTCCCTTGTGACTTCCCATGATTTGTATGGATTTTTCCTCTCCTTTTTTCTTCCCCTATTCTCTACAGTCAAAGCATTACCCGATGTTGAACTCTCACCTATGCTTTTCTACCGCATTTCCTTGCTAAGGATAACACCAATAACATCATCAAATTTCAATGTATTTGAACTAGAGACAGAGTTACTTACAACCATTACCAAGCTATTTTAGCTTTTTGGAAAAGAATATAAAACCAAGAGAGTCCTCACCTCTTCATGAAAATTCACTTTTACAAAAGTTAACTGATTGGTAATCGTGTTAAACTCATTTAAATGATCTGTCACAGATCCACCTTCAATCATTTTCAGATTAAACAAATGCTTCATGAGAAATACCTTATTTGAGGTTGAGGGTTTTTCATATAATTTAGCCAAAGCTTCCATCAGATCCTCTGTTGTCTTTGCTTCTATTATATTGAATGCCACAAATGGTTCCAAGAACAACCGAATGGTTCTGACTGCCTTTCTATCCAAAATTTCTCATTCTTCATTGGACATTGTAGCATCTTTCTTTGCTTTTCCATACAATGGTTGCCATAGATCCTTTTAATACAATTAGTCTTCCATCTGCATCTTCCATAATTGATAATTCTGGTCTTTGAACTTCTCAACCTTGAATTTTCCTTCTTCCATTGCTCCCACTCAAATCTAGAGGTTTCCTACCAATCAACTGAAATACACACGACTTTGATACCAGTTGTTAGGATTTAGGTAGATCGAAGCAATAAACATTAACAATTATATGTAGATTAAATAACCCATAAATAACAATGAGGAATAACACAAAAGAGATCAACAAAAAAATTTAACGTGGTTCACCCAATATGGGCTACATCCACAAAAACTAAACCATCCAATAATTTTATTATCCAGTGCAAAACAGATTACAATTTCGTGTTCATGCCATATTGCAACTTACATCCCAACCACTTATAAGAAGCTTTTTGGAAGCTTCTAGAATTAGGGTTTTACAAAAGTCATTTTCATTTGTCGATTAAAAATTAACTACTGATCCCTTGACGTGTTAATGGGAAAACCTTGATATGTTAACAAAAAAATCTTGACGTGTTAACAGGAACCAAAATTAAGGGCTTTGCCCCTAAACCCCTGCTATCGGGTGTTGTCACCCCTGAACCCCCCTATTGAGGGCTGACACCCTCCAACCCAGGCGAGGATACGTAAAGTGTACAGTATTTGCATGATCATTCACCACATACCAACAATCTCCCACTTAGAGACTAATTAGGCTCCACACCAAACAATCTCCCACCTAGAGACTAATCCTGGACGACACTGTTGCACTTGCAGCTCCCACTAGATTACAAGTCTGGCTGGTTTCTTATGTCCACCATTATTAATCACAAAGGCCAATAGAAACTAATGAGGAAATCAATTTCTCCAATGTAACTACCTTTGTGAACATATCTGCACAAGATTCTCACTAGTATGAATTTTCTCCAGCTTCAACTATCCATCTTGCAAAACTAACCGGATGAAGTGGTATCTAAGCTATATGTGCTTAGTTTTTTAATGCAAAGCTGAGTTCTTGAATGCAGAGCTTAGTTTTTGAATGCAGAGTTGATGTCACTATGGAAAATTTTTATGGGGTGACCTATTTTCCTAACAAATGCAACAAATAATGAAACAAAAAATATTGTTCTTCTTGAAGGGGTTAAACTAGCATTATAAAGGGGTTTAAGGGCCAAACCAAGATAAATCACTAAATTCATAAGGAACAATCAAATTTGAAAAATGGTGTGACAAATAGTGCTATCAAATCTTAAACTTACAAAAAATGAAAAATCTAATCCTAAAGGATAGGCATAGTACTTATAGGTTCTCTAAAATGTAGGAATATAAACACACCCTACAAATATATCTAAAAGATAAATTATTGATAGATAATTAAAATTAAATCATTGGATATGTTAAAGGGAGTTGAAAATAAAACAATTGAGGTAGATTAGTTGAGCCAAAAAATAGGCATGTTGAAATAAAATTGAGAGATTAAAATTTACCTTGAAATTGACATGGTGTTGAATTTGATTTGTTGTGGTGTTGCGATATAACCTTCATATCTAAAATCTGGAATTCAACAAATGATTGAATAAGCCTATGATGACTAAGACCTAATAATTTTAAGAGCTTGGGTCAATACCACTCTCATGACTTGGTTTTAAGTTGGTGAGGTTGTATTTCAATTATTCAATTTCATCCTATACAAAAATGGATATTCAATACCTACACAAAATGTTTAACTTAATGATATTTATGTAAGAAAAATAGTGTGGTGCTAAAAGCACCATAGAAACTTGTTATGCATGTTTTAAAATGAAAAACTTCCTTAACCCTTAGTTAATCCCTTAGGTTGATTTAACAATAGAATGAAAAGGAGGTGGTGATAAATGCTAATGTAAATGGTGGTCATGGGTTTCATTCAATTATTCATTAAATGTTGTTGAAGTTCAATCCAAGCATTTATGTGGCTATGGCTAATAGATTCCTTTGCCATTAAGTTTGAAACTTTAGTCGTGGAGTTGACAATGAAAGCACAATAGTTAATTGTTGCTAGTGCCCAATGCTAGAAAATGAGAGTTGATGCCCAATTCCAATGAGAAATTCTAATAAATTATTTTGTGTTCATTTGATACACTATGATATCTGAATTGTGTGTTGTTGAAGTGTCCTTGGATGATGTCTTTATGTACACAACCCTAAACACACAATTTAATTTGTTTTTGCACCTTTTTCAATGGGTAATAATTAAATACAAATATTATTGTCATTAGAATGCAAAAAAATGAATTTTGGAAAATGTGGGTGAAATTGCTCCTATGATCTAGTCTTACAGACATAAGTCATTGGTACAATTTCATCTAGGATTAAAACTACTATGAATTAGGTTAGACAAGTTTTGAAATAAGAGATATTGCATATTAAACTTGAGGTTAGTGACCATGCTAAACAAACCAGATTATATATTAAAATGATACATAAAACATCCCACAAAATGGTGTAAAACATAAATATGAAAAGAACAAAGTATACACTTTTTACCTCTACAAAATTTTATATAGACATATATAATTTCTATACAATATATAAAGATTGCCTCTTTATTTTGAATAATATATTTAAGTGGTAAAAATATATACATTACAAAAAAACATTCATCACTCTTTTAAAGGCTATTTAGATGATTTTTTTGTTTTTTTAATTTGAAGTTCAAATGGGGCCAAATCCAGAGCAAAAAAACCAAAGACAAAACTACCAAGTGGAAAAAACTATACCTTTAGAGGGTTGGCACCAAGGTCCTTGTCATCTAGTTTTCTCTGTCCAAAAGAAATTCCCAACCAAAAATTCCATATTGAAAACACAAAATCAAAAATTTACCCCTATTTTTAAAATCGAATGAAGTGTCTGAATCATTCTACTTAAAACATTATCTGATCAAAAAATCCACAATAATTTTATACTTCATCAATACCAAAAAAATAATAAACAAGTATCATATTTTATTGAATAAAATTTAACTTAAACTATTAAACTAATCAATATTTAAAAACAGTTTGCAGTTTTATAACCGCTCTCTGAGTCAAAGCTCAGACCACCCATTTGTGCAATCTATGATCCACCTTGAAAATAGAAGTAGTGATATAAAATCGATTTGCTCAACCAATGCCAGGAATTCCAGAAGCCCAAAAAATCAATCCCTAAATCAAGCAGATAAGTTAGGCTGCTTCTGTGGAAAATGCAGCAACAGTCAACTTCTCTTCTCCCATAGAATTTCTTTAATCATAAAACGACCCAGAAATGAAGCCTCTCCCTAACTACTTCAGTAGAGTAGGATTGCACAGACCTTTTTTATTAATTTGTAGGCTGCTAACTTTCATGTGAAGACTTGCTTACATATTACAGTTTTAGTATTTCCATGTGAATTTCGCTTTCAAGGAGAAGACAATCAAATGAAGACGAAATTTCTCTTCTAGAGGCCAACAAAGTCAAATAAGTTTATGTTGAGGACTGGTAGCGTGGATTGTAATGCTCTTCACCTGTTTTTAAATATTGGGTTTGTTACAATTTAAATTTTTGCTAGATCATGTGCTATGACTTAATATTATAAAAGCTAAATGAGAAAGATTGGGCATTGAGAAAGATTGGGCATTGAGCTCTTATAGTGATGATCAAGAATAATCTGTTGTGTAGAATCTGGTTATTTTCAATGTGTTTGTTGTTTTCAAATTGTAATAGTTGTAAAAATCTGTATAGGTTGGTCTGCATTCTATATGATTGCTTATGCTTGTCACATAACTGTCTTAATGTGTGGATCTATTATGTAACATGCGTACTTGAATTGGCTAATTATGTAACTATGTGAATCCGATTCACCCTTGTCTCTGATATTTGTTGGTGTGTAAGTACTAGGAGAGAGCATTGGATTGCAAGTACGATGTTCTCCTAGACCTACTTCTGTAATTAGACCATCTTCATTATCACATAAGAGTATTCAAGACATCAATCTTAGACATGTAAGTGTTTTGGATGATTTAATATAAAATTGGGTTTCTTTTAGTGCTCCAAAATGAAATGTTCATAGAATGATTTCTCTTTTCCATGCACAAAAATTTCCTTTGATAATCAATGTGTATTAATGCACATTGAATGCCTTTAAATACCAAGACAACAATAAATTATACAAATATATACCAAATCAACTCATAAAGGCTAGTGAATGGGTAGGAGCAGGTAGAATTTGAATATAAAAATTTGCATTTCAAGGGTCAATTACATATGGTGCATGAGTGAACCTACACATCACAAGATTAAATCAAGATAGCGAGGGGTAAATATCAAGGTTGGGAATGAATGTACTGGGATGGGTGCAATGATAAGAGTAATAAATGTAGAAATGGTGATTGTTTAAGAATATGTACAAATAGAGATGTAATGTGTGGAAGTACATGTAAATGAGAATGGATTAAGGATTAAAGAGTGAGCCCAACTTCAAGTGTGGTGTTTGTCAATATGTAATTACATTAAGACATTCCATCAAAATGGGCCCAAAGCTAAATGGGGATTGGAATGGGTATGCAAATATCACCATTATATATTGATCCCACTTTGAGGTGCAATTGCATCATAAAATGAACATGCATTTAAAAGTGTATGAGCACTCACAAATATGTACAAAAACACATATTTATACATAAAAAGGATATAGGGTCCATATAAAGTAATAGATCCAACTTGATCTCTTCATGTGTTATTCCTCTTTAGCATGCATGCTCCATAGAAACCTACAAAGTAGAGAAAATATATTCAATGGGCAACTTCTATCATGCAAGTAAAGATGAGCATAGTTGCAAGTTTATTTCATTTTCTACAAAAATGACAGATAGAAAGAGTGTATGGTTAGTGTCGTAGGGGAATTTTAAAGGGTAATGGTTAGAAAGCATAATCAAAGCAATTAGAGTACAAAAGTACTAAAAACCCTTGGAGGTCTTATATTATGCATGTTAGGTCTTACATCTAGGATTTTCCATGTGGCACGGTGTCATGCACACTCCCCCTCAATGGAATCATCTAAGGCCAATCACTACATAGAGGATTTAATAAGTGATGTCTAAGATTCCAATCTATTCTTGTATCATAATATACACTAAATATTTAGATGAATAGAATTGGAGATAACTTTACATTTTGATCATAGCATGCTTTCACTTGAATAGAACTAGAGATAACTTTTATTCTAGAATACTTTCACTTGATTGAGGTTCCCATGATCTTCGATTTGAATTTCTCTCTTTGGAAATGAGATTCTTTGGTAAGAGTAAAATAAATCCAATTATCATTTAGTAAGGTGGTACTTTTATGGATTGATGTTTGGCGCGATGAAGTGTGTTTGGGGGTGCATAGGTATGGAAGTCTGTGGCCTGTAATGCAATGTAGCTTCCTCTTTCTCCTTTGTTCGATGAGCTTGCATGTGTGAGGGGCTGCATTTGGAGGCATCGCTTTCTTGTGGGGTATTTTTTCTTGTTTTTTGGGGGGTTTTTTTCTTCAATTTTAAATCTGTGTGAGCAACTTTTCCTTAGTGTTTCCTTGGTGTTTGTTTTTACTACCATAATGGTTTGGTTCTTCGGATGGGGTTTTCTTTTCCTTTTCGTGGAGATTCGTGCATCGGTTGGAAAGTCCAATCTCGATTCTTCTCTTCATAGAGGAAGTCAGAGTTTTGCGAATATGGGTAACCCTGGTGAGGGTTTGATGAGAAATAGTGGTTTCTGGTTACAAAAAGTAAATGGGTACTTGGAGAGATCACAAGAATGGTCAGTGATTGTGATATAACTAGACTTTGTAGTAGAATATGTGAAGTACTACAATAACCATGTGTTGATTTGCAAGTTCATGGGGATGCAGGTTTCACTTCCCTTTCTCGGTTCTTGGGTTTGCAAGACTTGGAACCCTAATGGGGATTTTGATGTTATGTTGGCGGCTAACAATTTCTTCATGGTGGAAATTTCCTGTATTGCTGACAGAAATTGAGATTTTGAAGGTGGGCCTTATTTCTACAATCAAGTGGGTGTTTTCATTAAACCATGGCATGTGGGATTCAACTTTACTGAGGAGCTCCCTTCTTGGATTTTGATGTGGGTGCACCTCCTTTGTTTGCCTCTAGAATGCTGGTGAAGTGATATTTTGCAGATGATTGCTCTCTTACTCGGTAAGCCTATTGGGCCCTCTCAACAAACCTTGAATAAGATGGTTCTTTCCTTTACTCATGTGTGCAAATAAATTTACTTGAATAACCCACTATTCAATTCAGTGGTTCAATGAGCATTAGGGAAACTTCTTGGAACCATTAACTAGATTATGAGCCATTACCTTTTTGATGTCATTTATGCCATGAATATGAAAACTTGTAGTGGAAGTGTCCCAAAGTTGCAAATACTACTGGTTTGACTAATGCTCCTCATCAATCTGCCCTGAATTTGGACAACGATAAGGCCCCCATATAAGGGTTCGAGTCAGATAATGATGGTTTTTTCACCTGTTAAGCCTCATAATAGAAATAGAGGCCAAAAGAGGACCTTCAAAGATAGGAAGGAAGAGGAAACTTTCAATAGGTTTGAAGCGTTAGAGGACTTGGTTTAGGAGGAAGGGGTTCCCATTGAGATGAAAGTTCTAGACAGTTCTATTCTTGAGAAGTTTCTAATGGACAAGTCAAATATTATTTCCAACCTGACCCATGCAAGGGATCAAATGGCCTAGATGGACACAAATCTCCCTTCCTCAGTTCCTGGGATTGGGGGAATTGGCATGGCAGTAGACAATAATATGGTTCCTGTTCCTCCTAATTATGGGATCATCATTGAGAAGGTTGTTGAGGAATTTGGTAAAAGCAAGGTTTCTTCTCCTGTTTGGGCTTGTAGCAAAAGCCCCCCAAAAATGGGGTTCTTGAGAAGCCTCTTAAAGCAAGTAGAAAGAAGGAACAAGATTTAAGGTAGAGCTAATTGTGGAGACGTTGGTGGAGTTTGGGTCAATGAGGACTATTGATTCTCACTTCTCGCAACCCAACAATGCTTGTGTTATCTTGGAATGTTAGGGGTATAAATAACATCCCTAGGAAAAAGGATATTCGTGATTTGATTCATGTTCACTCTCCTAATTTCGTTTTCCTCTAGGAGACTAAGTTTTCTATTGAAAGTATGTTGAATTTGGCTCCTAAGATTTGGGGTAGAGGTTTTTTTCAATGTTTGGGGGCATAGGGAAACTCTAGGGGACTTGCTTGCTTATGGGATTCACATAGAGTTATTCCTCTCTAGTGGATTTCTGGCAGGTGCTCTATTTATCTTGTTTCTTCTAATCTAGAGTTAAGTGAGAGAATTCTTCTATCTAATATATATGCTCCTATGGTTCTCCCTGGAAAGGCTCATTTGTGGTCTCATGTTAGATACTTGTGTTCTTTTGAGCCCTTTCTCCCTTAGATTCTAGCAAGTGATTTTAATGATATCTTGTCTTTGGAAGAGAAAAGGGGCAGTACTATCCATTTGGATCCCTCCTTAGACCTCCTGAGAGACAATGTGGCTTGTATGAATTTGGTGGATATCAAACCCTTGAATGGGTTGTTTACCTGGAAGAATAGGAGGACTGGTGATGCTACCATTCCTGAAAGGAACTAGACAGGTTCTTGGTGTCCAATTTTTGGGTTGATGACAAATGGATTATTAGTTCTGAGATTTTGGATTGGCGGGGCTTGGATCATTGGCCAATCAAACTCTCTGGTTGATTGTCTAGATTATCTAAAAGATAGACTTTTAAATTCCAACTGATGTGGCTTCGAGATGTGTCTCTTCACGATCTAATTCCTAGGTGGTGGAGGATTGGGAAGCCTGCTTTTGGCATTGCTATGTACTCCTTTGCAAAAATGCTTCAATATGTCAAATATATGTTGAAACATTGGAACAAACACCATTTCGACAATGTTTTCCAAGCTAAGAGGGTTTCCCAAGAGCACTTAGACACCATTACTTATTAGATGTAGACTCAGGGGCTTACTGAGGAGTTGAGTATGATGGAAGCTATGACTATAAAGGATGTGGAGGAATGAGGCTTTGTGAGGATTTTTTTTGGAAGCAAAATTCCTACATTGATTGGTTGCAAGAAGGGGACAGGAATACTTCATTTTTCCACAATTTGGTCAAAGAAAAAAGGTAGTGAAATATTATATCTTCCCTTAAGTCCCTAGATGGGAGCCTTCATTTTCCTTCTATTAAGATTTTGAAAGAGTGTCTGGTTCTCCTCTACTCTTTTCTTGGATGATTCTCCTCATGTTAGTGAGGAAGAAGCTGCAATCTTGTCCTGCATTCCTCCCTTGGTGACTAGTGAAATGAATAAATCTCTTCTCAAGCTAATCTCTTTGTTGGAGCTAGAGAATACTATGTTTCAAATGAGAAAAGGTAAAGCTCCTAGTCCTAATGGTTTTCTGATTGAGTTCTTTCAAGAGTTTTGGGAGGTTATTAAGCTCGACCTTCTTGATGTTGTCCAGAAATCTCAAAAGAATAAGCAAATGTTAAAAGCCTTAAATGCCACCTTCTTGGCTCTCATCCCTAAGTAGGAGGGAGCTGATTCTTTGGATCTCTTTAGGCCTATTTCCCTTTGTAATGTGGTGTACAGAATAATAACCAAGATGATTGTTGAATGCCTGAAGCCATGGTTAGGTTGGTTTATGAGGAATAGGGTGGATTTGTGGCTGGAAGGAAGATTCTAGATGGTGTGGTTATTACAGCTGAGACTGTGCACTCTATGGCCTCCTCCAAGGAGAAGGCTATATTCATTTAGATGGATATGGCCAATGCTTATGATCATGTTGAAAATGGGATTTTCTAACCAATATTTTGAGAGCTTTTGGGTTTTGCAATTCCTGGATTGAATGGGTTATGAGTTGTGTCATTTCTACGCCCTTTTTTGAGCTTGTCAATGGCGAGCCTTCTAAGCTTTTTGGGGCTTCTAGGGGCCTTCAACAAGGGGATCCTTTATCCCCTTATTTATCTTGATGGCTGAAGGGCTTGGGATATTTTTGAAATATCGTGTGGAGCTTGGATTCATTTAGGCTTGGCAATGGGGCAATATCCTTCCTTCCCAATCCCATCTTTAGTTTGTGGATTACATGACGTTAATGGGCCTTGCTAGAGTGGATGAAGTGGTCAATCTTAGGAAGGCCCTAGATTGTTATTTGGATGGTTTGGGACAAAGATCAATGAAGGTAAGTCTTATTTATTTCTTTAACACTCCTACTCTTATTTAGTAGAGAATTGTGGGTATTCTCAGGTTCTAGATTGGCTCACTTCCTTTTGTTTACCTTGGCATTCCTTTAGATATTTGTACATTACCTTGAGTGTTCTAACATGATGTTATTGAGAAGTTTCAAACAAATTGGACTTACAGGTGGTTTTCTACTACAAGGAGAGTGACTCTTTTGAAGTCTGTGGTTTAGGCCCTCCCATTGTACAGGTGCTTTGTGTTATTTTCCCCTGCTAGCTTTGTGAAAGACTTTGAGAATCTTTGTCGGTAGTCTCTATGGTCTAGTAATATGCTTTCAAGGAAGTGCATTTTGGTCAAGTGGGATGCTATTTGTCTACCGAATCAAGAGGGTGGTCTCAGGTTACGTCGGGTTTATTTAAATGGGCAAGCTTTGGCAGCTAAACTCTATTGGAGATGGTGTTCCCAACAACAACAGACATGGGCTAAGATCCTGACCTCAAAATATCTCAGGAATGTGGATTGGGTGGATGTGCCCAGATACAACCTAATGGGTAAGCGATTTATGATTTGAGTACCCTCAAGAGGGGAGCCAAGTTGATTAAAAAGGATTGTCTTAGATTTGCAACAGAGGCTCAGAGGTTCTTTTTTGGTTTGATTCTTGGGATGCGCATCCTCTTATTATGTCTACACACCCTCACTTATAGGGCCTATGTAGACATTTTTTAGAAGCTGGTTGGACTCATGTGAATTTTAAATACCCTCAAGCTCTAGATTGGGCTACAATGTACAAGTGGAAGGACTGCATGAGTGGCCGCTTAGGGGAACGGTGGAGGATTGTTAGGAGCCGACTTGCATCTTGGCTAGTAGGGTTTGTAATTGTCTATTGGAGAGGGATGTTTTGGCCTGGGGATGTGACTAGAAAGGAAAATTCATTGTTGCCTCTAGGTATCAGGTTCTAGATGAGCAAATTTTTTGGATGCATGGGGGTCCCTTGGTGGAAGCAAGTCTAGAATAAATTATCTTGGCCCAAGTGTAACTTCTTTTCTTGGTTGGTCACTTATAAAAGTTGCCTGACCTGGGAGAATCTTTGGAAGCAAGGATTTTAGGGCCCCTCTATGTATGTAATGTGCTCTAACAACAATGAGAACACTTCCCATCTCTTCTTCCAATGCTCATTTGCTAGGGTGATCTTACATTTTTGGTGGAAAATATGGAGTCAACCGTATAGGAATGCCTCATCTTTAGAGGACTTCTAGAGCAAGCTAGGGAGTTATATAGCTAAGACTTCCTTCCTCCACAATTCCTAGACAATTGGTCCTAGCTTTATCATTTGGCATATCCGGTTGGAGTGTAATCATACGAATTTTTTGGATAAGAAGCTTCAAGTGCAATAGGTTTGGTTGAGGTTCTTGGGAGTTCTTTAGGAGACTTTGGTGGCTAGGTGTAATCTCTTGGCCCCTGTGGACCTTGGAGATATGGAAATTGTTTAGAGTTTGGGGTTGTATGTCTATGCTAAGGGTGGGATGAGGCCTAGTTTGGGTCAAGGTGCTAGAGGGAAGGTTCAAATAGATGGTCATTGGATACCTCCACCTTTGGTAGTGTTGAAGATTAATACTAATGGTTCCTCTAGAGGGAATCCTGGTCACATTGGTGTTAGGGGTATTGGTAGGGATTGCTCTAGAGTGGTTGTGTTCTTCTTCTTAGATTATCATGGCTAACACTCTAAAAATTTAATGGAGGCTTTGGCTATTCTTTTGGCTTTGAAAAGGGATTGTGCCCTTTGTTGGAGAAGGATAATTTGTGAGTCAGATTCTCAGATTGTGGTAGATTTGTTGAATAAACAAAAATTAGAGGATGTAAATTGGCAGTTGGGTGGGGTGCTTAGACAAATCATATCTTTGGGTGAGGTTCTAGATTCCATCACCTTTTTCCATATCCCTAGGGAGTGGAATAAGGTGGCTGATGGTTTGGCTAAATGGGCTTCTAAGTGGATTAGAAATTAGAAAGTGGATGACTAGAGCTATCTCCTTGAGGGCCTTTCTTGGGAGCTTGAGGACTTGGTTATAGAATATATGAGGTGTTTTTGGGTATTTCTTGATGGTTCTTTTGTTAGCTTGTGACCTTTGGTGGGTGGATTGTAATTTTTGACCTTGTACTATTTTCTTAGTTCAATAAAAAATTTACCCTCTTTTTATTTTAAAAAAAGGTGATACTTTTACAAGTATCTAGTTGAAGCTCTTTCATAAATCTTCAAAGCCACATTGATTCTTTAGGAGCCACTTTTGTATTTTGGACTTTGATTTAAAAACCATAGAAGATAGCATTTTTATAAGTATTGCACCATCCATGTAAGGCACCTGCACCATTTATTTTGAAGACATAATCTAAAATAGAATCACCAGTATAATAAGTAACATAGTAAATAAATTATTGATTATCGGTGCAAGAATTTTTAATATGTATTTTTCACTCTTCACTAAGCATATACTATTCTTCATAAATCTAGATTATAGTCTAATGTTCATTATCAAGGAGATCATAAAATATTTTCATGAATATTATTAATAATCCACCATTTTCTTTTCAAGAAAAAAATAGCAATGCTAATAATATATAGTAATTATCCAAAAAATTAAGCAATGAGTGAGCTATCCTTTCCAGGGTGTCCTCCTTGGATAGAATAAAACTGATAGCCACCCATTATTGAATGTGACAATGTTAAGATCTCAAGAGAAATACAACTAAGTGTGATTTGATTTTTTTTCCCAAAGACATGATGTTTCTTCTCGTACAAAACATTGAGGAGAATTTCAAGTTCATTGTTAATAATGATAAATCAACATAAGCTAACATATTTTACTTTATCCATGCTATTCCTTATAACTTCCACAATCATTTTGTAAACTATAATGTCATAGTACTTTATGTTTTTCAAGTGGAGGCCAATAGAATCCCTCAACTAATTAATAATATAATGTGAACAAGAAGATCTATAACATGTCTCTCAATCAAAACCATCACATGCCAAGTTTGAAAGGGAAGTGCAAGGGTGTTTGTCAGAGCCTGATGGATAACCATGCCCACTTCCATTGGATCGATATTCACAATTTTATATGATTGCTTCCATCCTTCCTATAGCATCATGAATGTGAGCTTGATGGTGTGGGCTAGCTTGGAAAAGTGACAATAGTGGATTATCCTAGTGTCGGTCAAGTGTGTTGCATTTGTTATGTTCCTGCTTTTCAATGCAGGAGAGCAATATAAAGATATTAAAGATAGTAATACACTTTTTTCCTGAAGCCCGTTGACAATATAAGGCTCTACAAATAGATAAGGTTAGAACCTTGGTGTTTTTCAAGGAAGTGATAATAATAATTCCCTTGCTCTATTAAAATGTTTGGTGAGAATTAGAATTTATTCAATAAAGATTAATGATTTCACTATCCTAAATGAATATTTTTATATAACTAGTTGTAGGAGAGAAAAAAAAAACAAATAGAACATAATTCTACCATCAAAAAGAGAATAGTGGGGTGTCATGATGTAAAATAAAAATGTTCATATAGCAATCAAAGGAAGATAGAATGCTCCATGATGTATTTAACATGGGATAATGGTCTATTAATATGAACATGTTCTATGTGTTTATGATGATGAGACCTAGAAAGAATAGGTTAAAAAAATAACTAGTCATGTATGTGGTATTCCCAAGATAAATTGGGCTACTTAGTGTGATAGTAAATTCATGTAAATCATAAAAAAAAAGAAAAAAAGAAAAAAAATGAAATAATGAATTTAAAAATAAATAAATCTAGGTATACCAAATGTATTACAAAAGTGGTCTTACACATGTTTTGATTGAGCATAAAGAGGTTTCCTATTAATTTATACATATCTTCTAGTATAACCTATAAAAATTAGTATGGTGTAACCTACTCTGATACCATGTTAAAAATTAGGTTATTAGGATACTAATCATTATAAACAAGACATAAAATAAATAAAATGAGAACAAGCATTAATTTTACACAATACACAAGATATACATGAGGAAAACCCTTTTAGATAAGAAAACCTCATAAAGCATCATTTTATTAAAACACTTACAATATTGGTCTATTATAACATAGACCAAAATTGGGGAACACTTTTCCATAGTTCCACATGGCCAATAATATCTCATGTGCATTGTGATACAATTCACTATCAATATCCAAATTCTTCATCTCTCAAATGAGAGAGAACCTCCTTAAATATAGGAGAAAGTTTGTTACATAATACCTGAAAGGGTATTAGTCACACCTATTTGGCCAGGAATAGAAATATGGGGGGCCAAAAACTAGCCATCCATCTTTCAAATTTCAAAAAAGTCATAATGTGAGCATGTTATAGTGACCAAGCCTTAGGCTTGGCCACACCAAGGCCAAAATGTGCTCATGTTGTAAGGCCACCGATCAATTCACTATAATGCATCTTCCTAGAGAATCTTAATACAACATAATGTCATTTGAACATAGGTTAATACTGAGAAAATAACTAGACTTATAATGTATTTCAATTAAATGATCATACTTGACTATGAGCTAACTATAATTAGTTGTCTAGATGTGTAGCACTCAGAAAATTAAGAGTGTTTCCAAACCATTTAACTCAGCATTAAAGAGAAATTAAGAGTATTCTAAATTTATTCAAACCATTATAAATAGGTTTCCATAAAGTCAACATTTCTCATAACACTTCCAAATGAAATAAAGAGAATTTAAATTGCATTTCATACAATAATATCATCAATGTAATGTGTCAAAGCATAAGTATTTCAATGACTTTCTCATATACATATATTCAACCTCACTTGGAGGAATCAATCCTTCTAATAGAACATCTTTTCTATGCTAGGTTATAAAACTTTAACCTCTCAAAATCAATGTTACATTAAATACTTTCAAAACATACTTCCATTTCAAGTTTTTAACAAGAATGTCAAAATGCATATACATTTACAATGGCTTCACAAGCCAAATCTAAATGATACATAAGTACATCAATAGCAAATAAACTTGGAACCACCAACTGCCGTGACACCTTGGTCTTCTTGCGAGCTGGGGCCAAGAATGTGATTCAGGCGCCTTTTCCACCCAACCACGAAGTCCATGACTTCCCCGGGTCCCTTCCTAACTCGAAGGAATCCCCGGCCCTGCATAAAGGAGCCTAGCAACCCGAAACGGTAAAATAGGAGGGCACTCTCGGTGCGTGCCTGATGCCTATATGCATTTCTAACATGAAATAAACACATTTCTTGCAACAGGAGGTGGCAGAGACTCAAATAAATTTCTAGGCTTTTAAAACAAACAACCCATCTATTTCAATGGTACAGTGCTTGGCCAAGCAAAATAATACAAGTAAATGGTAGATTAGAAAAGGTAATACTACCGTCTCTGTTTGCCCACCTTCGGCACCCTGTCCCGGAAGTTACCATAGTGAAGTATAAATACTAAAGTAAAACTTTATACATTTTCATACATGTTTCAATAATTAATTCTTCAAAGAATTTCAAATGCGAATTTCAGAACATCCCTTGTAATTCAATTGAAAGATATCATTTATTCTTTGAAAAGTAACCCTTTTGATTTGGATAAAGGCTTTGTTTTAAAGAAGAACATATATATATTGATACTTTTCAGTGTACTAATAGAAAGAAAGAACAGTGTTTTCTGTTTTCAGTATGCATTTCTTTTTCTTTCCAAGCTCAAGCTGACAGACAGTTTAATTCCCAAATTCAATGCAGGTTACAGAATAATAATAATATACTGATACAGTGCAATTTATTCAGTAATTCTAAGGTTTGAAAGATAGACTTTCATTCAGATTTTTGTGTTGTATTCCTTTACTCAGGATTGTACTGCTTTAAAGTAATCAAGATGGTGTCTCAAAAACATTTATGTTTCTTGTTTCAGGTTTAACAAATCTGAGATAATGGTGTGTAATTAACAGAAGTTCATGCTACTTTCTGGAAATGAGTTTAAACAGAGTTCATACTATTTTCTGTTCTGGAAATGAATTAAACAGAGTTCATACTATTTTCTGTTCTGGAAATGAATTAAACAGAGTTCATACTATTTTCTGTTCTGGAAATGAATTAAACAGAGTTCATACTATTTTCTGTTCTGGAAATGAGTTAAACAGAGTTCATACTATTTTCTGTTCTGGAAATGAATTAAACAGAGTTCATACTATTTTCTGTTCTGGAAATGAGTTAAACAAAGTTCATACTATTTTTTGTTCTGGAAATGAATTAAACAGAGTTCATACTATTTTCTGTTCTGGAAATGAGTTAAACAGAGTTCATACTATTTTCTATTCTGGAAATGAATTAAACAGAGTTCATACTATTTTCTGTTCTGGAAATGAGTTAAACAGAGTTCATACTATTTTCTGGCACATATGTGCATGGATAACTATATATATATATACATATATATATATGTATGTAAAATTCATGTATAGCTGTGTATACTTTGAAGTAAGAAATTCTGGTTTTCAAAATATGATTGAAGAATTCACTGGTCGTGCACACAGAACAGGATATTTTCCATGGTTTCCTTACTGGCATTGAGCGACTAAAGGGCTCAGGGGAAGCCCTTGCCCCTCCCATGGGGAGGGGGCGGGCTGTGAGGGGATCGTGCCCTCTCCATAGGCCACGGCCTGTGGAGGGCGCGAGCCTCCCACAATCCACGACCTTCCCATGGGGAGGGCAAGGGAATTAATCCCTTAACAATTTCAAAACTCAAAAAAAAAGAAAGACATTTGCCCAGTATAAACTGCATTTGGATTTATCTCAAGACATTTTGACAGAATTTTTAAACAAACCAGATATGGAGACATATAATTGTAATTACACTTGAGAAAAATGCAGACTTGCCACAAAACGAAAACCCTAACTCTAAAGAAGGAATGTGTATTCTATAATTGCAACACAGAGTAGTAAGCTGATACCCAGATTTCAAAACGAATTTGGAAAAATTTCACAGATGTTTGCACTCTAAATAGAGGATAAAACATGTCCTACTGTAATTTTTTTTACAATAAAATTAAAAGAAGGCATAGCAATGAAGAGAACCTGGCACAATTTGCTTCCAATGCAGTTGTTCCACAATACCTTCTTCGCCTTTGATCCAGAGCTCTTCGATATGATCCCATTCAAAATTCTCTTTTCTTTCTTAAAGCCCTCTTCCTCTTTTTCGAGGATCATGCATAAAATTTCCAGATGACAGCAGTTTCCAAGGATTGCCACATGCCCAGTGAATTGTTGGTTTTGAGACAGAATTTCCAGAGCCCAATGTTCTCTCGGGTTGTTCATTCTTCAATATATTTTTTTTTTTTTTGGAAAATTTATATACAAAACTGAATTATATCCTTATTTTATGCTAACTCTAATTTTTTATTTATGAAACCACAATATTCTATTTTATTTATCTTATTTTATTTTTAATCATATTTCTTTTAAAACAGAATCCTTTTCCCTTTTTGTTGCTCAAATAAAATGGAGATTAATAAAATAAAATAAGCCATATTATTTCACAATTTAATTAAACTATAATTTTAAATTTGCTATGCTAATCATTTTCACGCAATCACATTGTAAAAATGAACATGACCTAATGCAGCTACATGATTTAAGTGGTGTGTGCGTAACCGAGAGTTTCTCCTCTTTTACCCTGTCGAGAAGCTAACCTCCTTTTCCTCAATCACACTCTTGGCCTTCGATCTCCTTGGCCTTCGATCACCTACCACTCAAATGCACTCAGGCGTGCAAAACAAAAGAGTATTAGTAACCATTGTAGAAACAATAATTAACTCAACATTTATATGAATGCATTCATAATTCTTGAAAGAAAACAATTATATTAAAGCATTGCTCTTAACACATATCATACTTCGTATATTAAATCTCATAAGGTCATGGTCAAACATTATCTAAATAAGTCATGGTCAAACTAAGTCAATGGTCAAAATAAGTCATGATCAAAATAAGTCAATGGTCAAAATAAGTCATGATCAAAATAAGTCAATGTATGAGACATGACATCCTTCCCCCCTTGAGAAGAGACATCGTCTCGATGTCTAAAAGCAAATCCACACAATGGAGTTTGAAGTATCTTTGTATCATAGTCACAATATGCATCAAAAGAAAAGTAAGCTATAATCTCAAATGAGGAAAAGATTTGTTAATGTCATATGTATTTTCCTAGGTGGTATTATGATTTATCCATCTAATATTGGTCCCACTGGACCCTGTACTCCACAATATCATGGTTCCACAACTTAACGTTGTGCCTCCCAGAATCCTGGTGGGCTCCGCTAGCACCACCCCTGAATCCTGCTAAGTGTGCCAGTCATGCACACCACACATATGGTATTACTACCATCCAATTATATATCCAAGTAACAAATAGCTCTTGCACCAGAGCTTACAAGAATAACATCACATCTTTCGAGCTTAAGAATTTATTCACTCTTATTATTATAAGTATAGAGAACATTTCTCGTTCAAGCATAAGTATCAGTGTAGTTAAGGAAACAATTTTCTATGCTATGAGTACAAACACCCATACAGAAGTGTCATTGCACAAAGCATGAGAAGTGCATTATTGCACAAGCACCATTCTCATATCATACACATGTAAGTACCTTTACTAAAAGAAAAACAATCAGGCATAGAGGATCCACCCTATCAATCATTCATACCTTGTCTGCAAGACAAAACTTATCTAAACATCCTTACCATTGAAGGCCCCTTAAGGCATCTCAACTTTTTGTTCTTCAAAAATCTCGTGGATTCTACAAGACCCATATCCTCAATCATCAACTTTCCCAAAGTCTAGTACCATAATGAACATTCTTTCCTTTAAAACATCCCTTCTTAGGTTTCCTGCCTTCGAGAAGGCTCAACAAAGATTATCTATTATTATCCAATTTATTTACCTCACATATAAATTACAAAATAGAAAAACAACTGCAAAGGTGCTCCAACGAGGTCCAAACCATCGTGCACACCGACTATACTGAGACTAGGTCACTTGCAATCCATTCCTTGACAATTCTGATTTTTGAACTTTCTCTTCTTATATATATTTAGTGCCCTTCATCTTACTTGAATTACACTTCATTGATTTCATCTTTTTCATCTTTCCATTACTAGCTATTGGTTTATTCTAGTTTATAATACCTTTTTGTAACTTCCTTATCCATTTTTAGTTCTACAACACTTTTATTATCCCCTTTTTAAAAATACATTCTATATATCAAACTTCAATCAACATTTCCAATCTTGCCTTTCTCTTCTCATCCCCCACTATTTTTCTTATCTCAAGGGTTTCTCCTCCCTTTCATTGCTATTTTATTGTCATTTTAGTCTTTCATTCTTACATTCAAACTTTATGTTACCACAACATCTCACATTTTATTAATTAATACATAGCTATGAGAAATTTCCATTCCTATGCCCTTATCCATCCTAAAATATCTTCTTCTGATCTAATAATACGTGTTGCCAAAATGTTTCTTTGCTCTTCCCTTTTACCACCTACAACATCTCTCTACTTTCTATTTGTGTTCCATTGCATCCACCTTAACTGAAGTTCACTACACAACTATTTTTCTTTCTCAACTAACATTCCTCCTACCACTACCCGTTATTTTAATATAAACAAAACAAGTTCTTCCTCAAAACTCAAGGGATATACTTAGGAATCAATCCATAAAGCATATTCTCAAATTTCCTTTGTACTATCTGGACACGGTGTCCTCTCATATAGTAATACCAGCAAGATATACAAAATATAATAGGCCCGTAGCAACACCAGTGTTCAAAACTTTCTTATTATTTCAAAATTAAATACTTGTATCAGACAGCGTATTAAGGAATTCAATCTATCGTAATTCTATCAACATACATACCAGGAACTGAAGCACTCTCTATATTATACCCCCTCATACGATCTATCAGAGGTCCATAATGGACATGATAGAGCACATAACATGAAACTTGACCATTAATTTCAAACATTCAAGCATAGCCACCATTTTAGAAAAATTAATTCAAATCCAAGGAAAAGAAAAATCGATTTCAACAATAAGGCATAAAATGTGCACCATTTCAACAATAATTCACACATGACCATAATGGTCGCAAGATAAATAAGTATCAAAAATTCGATGGCTATACTTACTCATGCACATAAATAAAAATTCATCTTTGGCCTTCACGCCATTCAATAAATTGAGCAAAAACAATAAAATAAATAAGTAAATAAATAAGATATCAAAATTTTCAAGTTACATAACATATGAACTGTGTGACTAACTCTAGTCATTAGAGAGGGAGTACAATACCCAACCATACCTGGGTTTCAAAATCCGAGGTAAGTAAGAGAGCACATTCAATCATAGTGTACAGTGAGTCATCTAAGACCTAGTCACACAAAACAAGAGATCCATTCTACTTCATCATCCAACATCGTCGAAGATGCCAAACAACAAAAATTGCATTCCTTTCAAGGGAAATTTCAATCGCCACGTAATGACACACATGGTCAACACTAGCGAACTTCCACAACCCAAGGTATCCAAATGCTTCATTCACAATGAAAAGCAAATACCAATTCCCCACTTTATAGATATACACCATTCATATGGATAACGCATTACTACTACATTCACACATTAATTACCTGAAGTTCTCATTTGCACAAATAAATATGCCAAAACACACGCACACATGATATGAAAACAAAAATTATTCAAGTGCATCACTCATACAAGGTAAGTATACCATCTCTAACATAATATGAAGAACAAGCTTGAGCGCTTTACTTGCACTAACCATAGACAATCATAAGTGCATTACTTGCACATTATACACGTATGTATATGCAAAGTGCCTAACTCACACGATGCATTACTCACACATTGTACATGTATCTATGCAAAGTGCCTACTCACACGATGCATTACTCATACCAAATATAAATCAAACAGGAGTACATTACTCACACATTATACATGTATATATGCAAAGTGCCTAACTCACATGATGCATTCCTCACACCAAATATAAATCACACAAGAGTGCATTACTCGAACAATATATGCAAAGTGCATATTCATAAATATATCATTTATATAAATCCAGCATATAGGACTCATAAGGTCTCACAAGATCAAAACTCATGCCCTATCAATAACGCTGACAATGATAACTTGTCTGAACAAAATTTTTCTCCTAGGACCATATTGAAGACTCCTAAGGAGGCTTAACTTGTATTTACTAAAGATCACAAGGATCATACACACATCCCGATTAGGAAAGAACAAACATCACCTAAAAATCAGCTTACTCATAATCAAATACCTTTACCTTTGCAGTCAACCTTCTTGGATTCTCTTCTTCCTTAAAGCATCGTCTAACCATTAATGGTCGTAGGTGATTGTTCTTTCTACTTGTCTTAATATATGCATATTTTATTTTTACCTCTAGTAACCTTGTAACTTAACCTTTTAGATCATAGTCATTCGCCTTTTATGTCCTCAAGAGACCTCTTTTCTCAATATTTCTCTATTCTACATCATCACTTCACAGGTTGTCATCATGTCTTAGCCATCTTGGCTTAGATATATCCATCACAATGTCTCAACCCTTTTTAAAGGTACAATCTCCAATCCTTGCTTTGATCATGACATTTTCCTACTAAGGATTCTTTTGAAAATGCCACTAAACTGATGAGCACTCTCTACTAATATAGTCATACCATGTCTAATCTTCTTGGTTCTCAACTTAAACATCCAAGACTCATTGAGGTTCCAACCCATCAAGAAATCTTCGACCCAAGATAGGGTGCTAATTCACTCGATGCTCTTAGAAATTTAGGTCATCAACAGGTTCACATTGCAACCTATAGCGTAGAAGTCTCAAGGTCTGAGTGTTGAACCTATGGCTCTGATACCAAGATGTAGCACTCGGAAAATTAAGAGTATTTTCAAACCATTTAACTCAGCATTAAAGAGAAATTAAGAGTATTCTAAATTTATTCAAACCATTATAAATAGTTTTCCAAAAAGTCAACATTTCTCATAACACTTCCAAATGAAATAAAGAGAATTTAAATTGCATTTCATATAATAATATCATCAATGTAATGTATCAAAACATAAGTATTTCAATGACTTTCTCATATACATATATTCAATCCTCACTTTGGAGGAATCAATCCTTCTAATAGAAACATCTTTTCTATGCTAAGTTATAAAACTTTAACCTCTCAAAATCAATGTTACATTAAATACTTTCAAAACATACTTCCATTTCAAGTTTCATCAAGAATGTCAAAATGCATATACATTTACAATGGGCTTCACAAGCCAAATCTGAATGATACATAAGTACATCAATAGCAAATAATCTTGGAACCACCAACCGCCGTGACACCTTGGTCTTCTTGCGAGCTGGGGCCAAGAATGTGATTCAAGCGCCTTTTCCGCCCAACCACGAAGTCCATGACTTCCCCGGGTCCCTTCCTAACTCGAAGGAATCCCCGGCCCTGCATAAAGAAGCCTAGCAACCCGAAACGGTAAAACAGGAGGGAACTCTCGATGCGTGCCTGATGCCTATATGCATTTCTAACATGAAATAAACACATTTCTTGCAACAGGAGGTGGCAGAGACTCAAATAAATTTCTAGGCTTTTAAAACAAACAACCCATCTATTTCAATGGTACAGTGCTTGGCCAAGCAAAATAATACAAGTAAATGGTAGATTAGAAAAGGTAATACTATCGTCTCTGTTTGCCCACCTTCGGCACCCTGTCCCGGAAGTTACCATAGTGAAGTATAAATACTAAAGCAAAAACTTTATACATTTTCATACATGTTTCAATAATTAATTCTTCAAAGAATTTCAAATGCGAATTTCAGAACATCCCTTGTAATTCAATTGTAAGATATCATTTATTCTTTGAAAAGTAACCCTTTTGATTTGGATAAAGGCTTTGTTTTAAAGAAGAACATGTATATATTGATACTTTTCAGTGTACTAATAGAAAGAAAGAACAGTGTTTTCTGTTTTCAGTATGCATTTCTTTTTCTTTCCAAGCTCAAGCTGACAGACAGTTTAATTCCCAAATTCAATGCAGGTTATAGAATAATAATAATATACTGATACAGTGCAATTTATTCAGTAATTCTAAGGTTTGAAAGATAGACTTTCATTCAGATTTTTGTGTTGTATTCCTTTACTCAGGATGGTACTGCTTTAAAGTAATCAAGATGGTGTCTCAAAAACATTTCTGTTTCTTGTTTCAGGTTTAACAAATCTGAGATACTGGTGTGTAATTAACAGAAGTTCATGCTACCTTCTGGAAATGAGTTTAACAGAGTTCATACTATTTTCTGTTCTGGAAATGAGTTAAATAGAGTTCATACTATTTTCTGTTCTGGAAATGAATTAAACAGAGTTCATACTATTTTCTGTTCTGGAAATGAGTTAAACAGAGTTCATACTATTTTCTGTTCTGGAAATGAGTTAAACAGAGTTCATACTATTTTCTGTTCTGGAAATGAATTAAACAGAGTTCATACTATTTTCTGTTCTGGAAATGAGTTAAACAAAGTTCATACTATTTTCTGTTCTGGAAATGAGTTAAACAGAGTTCATACTATTTTCTGTTCTGGAAATGAGTTAAACAAAGTTCATACTATTTTCTGTTCTGGAAATGAATTAAATAGAGTTCATACTATTTTCTGTTCTGGAAATGAGTTAAACAGAGTTCATACTATTTTCTGTTCTGGAAATGAATTAAACAGAGTTCATACTATTTTCTATTCTGGAAATGAATTAAACAGAGTTCATACTATTTTCTGTTCTGGAAATGAATTAAACAAAGTTCATACTATTTTCTGTTCTGGAAATGAATTAAACAGAGTTCATACTATTTTCTGGCACATATGTGCATGGATAACTATATATATATGTATACATATTATATATAGATATATATATATATATGTGTGTGTGTATGTGTATGCAGTCAATTGTATATGTATACATATATATATATACATGTATGTAAAATTCATGTATAGCTGTGTATACTTTGAAGTAAGAAATTCTGGTTTTCAAAATCTGATTGAAGAATTCACTGGTCGTGCACACAGAATAGGATATTTTTCCATGGTTTCCTTACTGGCATTGAGCGACTAAAGGGCTCAGGGGAAGCCCTTGCCCCTCCCATGGGGAGGGGGCGGGCTGTGAGGGGCTCGCGCCCTCTCCACAGGCCGTGGCCTGTGGAGGGCACGAGCCTCCCACAGTCCACGACCTTCCCATGGGGAGGGCAAGGGAATTAATCCCTTAACAATTTCAAAACTCAAAAAAAAAAGAAAGACATTTGCCCAGTATAAACTGCATTCGGATTTATCTCAAGACATTTTGACAGAATTTTTAAACAAACCAGATATGGAGACATATAATTGTAATTACACTTGAGAAAAATGCAGATTTTCCACAAAATGAAAACCCTAACTCTGAAGAAGGAATGTGTATTCTATAATTGCAACACAGAGTAGTAAGCTGATACCCAGATTTCAAAGTGAATTTGGAAAAATTTCACAGATGTTTGCACTCTAAACAGAGGATAAAACATGTCATACTGCAGTTTTATTTTACAATAAAATTAAAAGAAGGCATAGCAATGAAGAGAACCTGGCACAATTTGCTTCCAATGCAGTTGTTCCATAATACCTTCTTCGCCTCTGATCCAGAGCTCTTCGATATGATTCAATTCAAAATTCTCTTTTCTTTCTTAAAGCCCTCTTCTTCTTTTTCGAGGATCATGCATAAAATTTCCAGATGACAGCAGTTTCCAAGGATTGCCACATGCCCAGTGAATTGTTGGTTTTGAGACAGAATTTCCAGAGCCCAATGTTCTCTCGGGCTATTCATTCTTCAATATTTTTTTTTTTTGGAAAATTTATATACAAAACTGAATTATATCCTTATTTTATGCTAACTCTAGTGCTTTATTTATGAAACCGCCAATATTCTATTTTATTTATCTTTATTTATTTTTAATCATATTTCTTTAAAATTGCATCCTTTTCCCTTTTTGTTGTGTTCAAATAAAATGGAGGATTAATAAAATAAAATAAGCTTCAGACATTTCAGCAATTGATCCAAACCGCGGTGTTCCGCCAGGCGTTCAACGGTCGCATTAACCCGCCGGTAAACCAACAGGACCCATTGTGCCTTCGGTCATATGATTTTGAAAGCGGTGCCGCAATCAGGAGTTTTCCTTCGCCCCGCTTCGCAGCTAACCTCCTTCTTCAAACCCCTTTCGTCTCCATCTCCCGGTCTCTTGATCACCCCGTCTCCCAAAACGGCGGTCCCGCCGTGTCGCACACCAAATCTAATGATGCTTCTCACTTTGGCGAACGTTCATGGTTCCGGTTGTCGTCGAGGTTTCACGCTCCACCACATCGTTCCGCGACAATCTCATAAGGTCATGGTCAAACATTATCTAAATAAGTCATGGTCAAAATAAGTCAATGGTCAAAATAAGTCATGATCAAAATAAGTCAATGGTCAAAGTAAGTCAATGTATGAGACGTGACATGAACTTATGAATTTGGTTGGATGAATATTTTTAGTGTTGAATTTTTGAATTTGGTCCTATGGTTATTTTTAGTGATGAATTTATGAATTTGGTTGGATTGATCTATTTTTAGTGATGAATTTATGAATTTGGTTGGATGGATATTTTTAGTGATGAATTTATG
Organism: Sequoia sempervirens; assembly: GCA_007258455.2. NCBI lineage: Eukaryota > Viridiplantae > Streptophyta > Pinopsida > Cupressales > Cupressaceae > Sequoia > Sequoia sempervirens. The sequence goes on from VDFB02000015.1 coordinate 547,126,827, forward strand.
AATCTGGTTGGATGGATATTTTTTAGTGTTGAGTTGATGAATATAATAGTATAGTGATGAATTTGGAATAGTATAATTTATGATGCCTATCATAATTTCTCCTATTGGAAAAATGTAATTTACATGCCTTAGATATAAATGATCTTTTTGTGAATGTTTTAAGTTTATTTTTTTAGTATGTACATGTATTAAAATTGCATTGTTCTAGATCTTGAATTTTTAAATTTTTATGTACATGGTCAAGTTGAATGATGTATGTATGCATTGTACATCCTATTTTTTATTTTAAAAATGCATCTTAAATTTTGATATTTGTACATACATGCTCAAGTTAAATCAATGTATGTATGTGTATGTATATGTATGCCCAACCTATTTAAACAAATTTGCATGTATGTTTAAAATTTAACTATTTCTTCTAATTTTGTAAGTTTGTATGTTAATTTTGTATATTTTAATGTAGGTGAACACTTATATATATCATAATGGATCAATTTGATATTGACAATATCATTAATCCACCTCCTCAGCAACCTCCACTTCTACCCTCTCCATATCCATCTCCCCCTCCACCCTCTTCACCTCATATCCCACCTCCACCACTGGCTGTATCTAATGAGGCTCACTTGTGAGCATGAATCAATAAAAAATTTGTATCCATTCAAAATAAAATCAATGCTATGCAAACTCAAGCATTAATTCCACCACATGTGAGACAATTTGCATTTGTAACATAAAATGTTGTCATTGCCATTATGTCTATTGATTCTGAATTAGATAGGAATCAACAAGATGGGGAGGAGATGCTACAATTTTATGCAGATGATCTCTCACATAAAAACAAATTAGACCTAAAAATAACAATAGCCCATCTAGCACCTTATTTTATCGACCCTAATACTCACCAACACATTCCTACAACTAAGTCTAGAATATCCATGAGGTGGTGTATATATCCACAGATGAGTGCACATTTTTTGGATCGATGGTGGATGGTATTTGACAATCCACTACATGCTAATCTAGAGGTCCCATTATATTTTTTTAGGAAACTATATATAGAGTTTTTTTTAGGGAAAAAGACTAATTATTTTGATTTTAAATCATTTTAGGGTGTTGGTGGTCACATGCCATAATAGAGGCTAAGGGCAAGGTTTGATCCCAAATGCCCCGTGCATGCACAACCCCTTGTTGCTCCTCTTGGTCCTGCCATTCCTGCACCTGTGCATGAACATGTGGTGATATCCACACTAAGATCTTTGAGCATGCTCGCAGAAAACCTTGATGATCATGCTACTATGATGACAACTTGAGAGCCTAAAGATTATGATGATGGAGGAGAATTATATGTATTTTCTCCTAGTACCACTCCACAAGTGTCGACAACCCATGTATGTACTAGTTTCAATTAGTTATGTTATGGACTTGATCATGCCACACCCAGTTTAGGTGGATCATCTGATTGCATTAGTTCATTCATATAATTTATTATTGTAGAGAATCACCCTACAGACACTGTGACACAAGTATAAATATGCATCTACATGTTGAATTAATTGATAATTTTAATGATATATATCAAAAAAAAATTGCAACATTTTTTAACAATGAAACTGTTTGGTGAAGATGACAATGACCATAGGGGAATCATTGACTCCTTGACTACATATGTCAACACTAGTGCTAGTCTGCAAACCTTATGGCGTATTTTGGTTTCAATTTTTTAAATTATATATGAAATAATTTTTTAACTAAGTGAATTTTTAATTTGTAATTCAATCATGAACATATGTTTTAAATATATAAGTTGGTCTAGTCAATAGATTTCCACGTCAATTCCACCTGAGGCCTTATCAAGCACTCATCCATCGTCGAGTGACTCACATCAGGGGAAGGTACATTTAGATTGTAAATTATTTAACTTGTTACTATACTTAAAATTATGAAGTTTGAATTCACTATATACAAAATGTGCATGTACACTTGTAAATATTATAAGCATTAAATTTCTATATGTATGTCTAGGTTGACACAAAAATGAGAATGGGGATCAAACAAAAATTAGATGTTGTGGCTACTCATGAGGCATCTAAATTTTAGGTTGTTTAAAAAAGTTTCAGACAAAGTGTGTAAACTTGAATATATATATATATTTAAACCTAATTCAAGTATATCTGCTTTAAATTTGACCTTGTAGGAATTTGTTATTGCCACTTTATGCCCTGATGAGGTCATAACACCTCAAGGAGGACATGTAGAACAACCAAATATCATGGTAATTTAAAATTTTCATTATATTTAAAGTCAATTACAAATTATACATTGTGAATAACTTAAATTAAGTTTAAAATTGAATATATATATATATATATATATATATATATATATATATATATATATATGAGCTCATACATGTTAAATTATTTTTATTTTATAGCATGAGACACATATTGTAGTTGAGCATGTACAAACATGTCCTAGAATAGAGAGTGCATGACCTCTTATGGTGCAATTTAAATATGATTTAAATTATAAATTAAATTTAATAAAATAATTTTTAATTGTATACTTACATCTAACTTCATCTTTCTTTCTTTGGTACATATGTAGATTGATTTAGAGCATTTAGAGGTTATTCTAGGTTTACCAGAGCATGCAGAGCCAAATATCATGGTAATTTAATTTTATGATGAATTATAAATTAAATTTTAATTAAATCAATTTTAATCATATGTATTACATCTGATTTCATATATATTTCTCTTATATATAGTGGATTAGGTCATCCGTGTAGTCTGCATGGTGTGAAGAGGTCTCTTGATTATAGAGATGATATGAGTTAGATGGTTTCATTGGTTGTATTTGATTATTTCATGGAATACATATTTGGTTTCTCATGAACTTAATATATTGTTTCATGGACTTTATTTCATGGGTTGTACTTTGATGGACTTAATATATATTGGTTTCATGGACTTAATATATTTTAATTAATAGACCTTATTATTGTTTAATTTTCATTTACACATGCACATTTATGCATTTTATGTGAAATTTTAATATGTAAATGATAGGACATATTTATACTTTCCAAAAGATCCATAGTCAAGAAATTAATAGGACATTAATGTGAAATTAAATAAAAATATGAAATTAAAGTTGAAATTAATATGACATTTAAATATTTCTACTTTTTAAATTTAGTGTTCCATACATGATATATACATGTTATGCATGATAATTAGTGATGATTAGTCAATGAACTTATTTAATTCATGTCGTAATAGGATTTCTTAAAGGGTCCTAATAGGATGTCTTAAGGTGTCCTAATAGGATGTCTTAAGGGGTCCTAATACATAGGTTATCTAATAAAATAAGAAAATAAATCATAATATACAAACAATTATATACCACAAAGGGTGAAATTTTAAGAAATAAACAATACTATACAAGATTAGAGAACATCAATACCAATCAAAGTGCAATGATTTTTTCCAAAAAAAATGTTCTATAAGTATACACCATATTTCCTAGTTCTTTTACAACATAAAATTAAAAAACAATCATACAACTTAATTATCCAAAAATAGGGTAAAGTTTTGAAATTAGATCATGTCCTCCCCTATTTACATATCATACAAAGTTCTAGAGAAAATTTAAGAACAAAAAATTCCTCTTGACCTCATGTTCACAAAAAACACTAATTTATAAGTTGTCAAAGCAAATAATAGCATCCAAAAAAAATACTGCAACCTTCTTCCTCTACGCCCACTGTTTCTTTTGGTACTATTTGTTGGAATGGAAGTCACATTTTGAACAAAATTATTTCAAAATACAAATCAAATAGTAACAAACATCTTCACCTATGGACGTTTTAAGGAGATGAAATAATTCAAAGTATATGCATGTCATATTTAATTGCAATTTATATAATTAACTTAGAATTTAGGATGACTCATGATAACAATAAAATTCTATTCAATTTAAATAGTTTCAATGTTTATTTAATTCATGTCGTAATAGGATGTCTTAAAGGGTCCTAATAGGATGTCTTAAGGGGTCCTAATATGATGTCGTAAGGGGATCAAAGAAGAGTATAATTAAGTATAAATATTAAGTGATATAAGCAAGTATTAGACTTTAGGGTGACTCATCATAAAAAATTATATAATTAAGTATAATATTTAGGATATGTCCTAATAGGATGTCTTAAGGGGATGAAATACTTCAAAGTACATGTCTCATATTTAATTGCAATTGATATAATTAACTTAGAATTTAGGATGACTCATCATAACAATCAAATTCTATACAATTTAAATAGTTTCTATGTTTATTTAATTCATGTTGTAATAGGATGTCTTAAGGGGTCCTAATACAATGTATTAAGGGGATCAAAGAAGTTGTCAAAATTTAGTGATGTTTCCCAAGGCAACCAAATTTAACACTAATATACATGTTGTTTAGTGATTATACAATCAAATTTAAAGTTTCAAAGTAGGGTGACTCATCATAACAAATGATATAATTAATTATAATATTTAGGATATATGTCCTAATAGGACATCTTAAGGGGATGAAATACTTCAAATTACATGTCTCATATTTAATCGCAATCGATATAATTGATTTAACAATAATATACATGATATTTAGTGATTATACAATCAAATTTAAAGTTTCAAAGTGGGAAAACATACACATTTAAAAAATATATATATAGGATATTGATTTTGATACATAAAAGTATAGAGCATTTAATTGTGTATGAACATGTATACAAATTTGTACAAAATGTGTAATTATGTATGTATGTATGTACATATATGCCAAGTCAAAACAATGTTTACAAAATTTTGGCTATTCCATCTCAAGAAAAACTAAAACTTGTGCCTAGAATGTAGTAGGTCTTCATGCCACCTAATATCAAAATGGTACAATCAATATGAATGAAATCATCAAAACATGCATTATTTAAATTTATATAAAACTATCTATATGTACACAACTAAAGTACTAGTATTTAAAATTATTCCACACATGTGTGTAGGTTGAATTTGTATCCTCTCCTTTTTGTTTCAAAGTATGAGATCAATGTGATGATGGCTTAAGGATACAAAGAAGGATAATAAATCAATTTTAACTATTAATGTACAAGCAATATCGATATATAATCAAATCATGTATTTAAATATAACTTAACTAATAATTACCTATTTTACCAAGTATTCCATGTTGTCTAGGTTGAATCTGCATGGACTCTCTTTTTTGTCTCAAAGTATGTGATGAATTTGTGATGATTTCTTAAGGATATAAAAGGACAATTTAAATCAATTTCAACTAATAACACATAAGCAATATCAAAACATGTATTTAATCTATTTAAAAGGACAATATAAAACTAACACTATATTTACCTTTATTTACTTATTCCATTGTACCATCTGTATCCTCTCTTTTTGCAACGAATCTATGATTGTTTCATGCTCTTCCATAGAAATTTTCCATAGTTCTTTATTTGTATGTCTTCCATGATACCAATATAGTTTTATATTTGTTGCCACCACCAAATGTGAGTAGTGTATAATATTCTTATATGTTTCATAATCTTTGAATGCAAGCAGACCATTCTTCCTTATCAAGTATTTTTTTAGCCAAGTGCCAACAACCACCACCAATCCTATTAGATAACATGATAGCCATCATCAAAGAATTTCTCAAAATTTGCTTAAGGGGATCAAAAAAATGTTATCGAAATTCACTTAAGGGGATGTATTAAGGGGACCACCATACCTATTGGATAATGATAGCCATCATTATCTTCTTGAGGTGCTATTAACTTATGTTTACTCTCCACGAAACGAGCCAACCAATATTTTTTTTCCTCTTCATTCCCCTTAGGTGCAACAACAACATACACATGTCTTGCAAAAAAGAAATGATTTAATAACTTGTGTTTGTGTCCATATAATTTGACCAATCTACATACATCCATTCATATGTATATTAATAAATAATTTAGTAATAAATTTAAATATAAAATGAAATAAATTGAATTAAATTACCTTGTACAAGGTTTGAAACACAGTCATAGTCTTTTGATGCAAACACTTGATCATTGTCTTCAATTGTTGTTTCATATTGATTGTGTTCTTGTGCAGGTGTCAATGATATTTGCTTCCACTCTTCAACCCATTCTATATTTTTACATGCTTCCTAATCTCTTGAGATACAAAACTAATAAAAACATGCAAGCTCCCTTGTCTAGATAGTCCATGTGCTTGCATTTGAACTCTTAAATGAGTTCCATTTAGTAGATCCATTGATTGTCTCATAGTCAAGTCTAGGTAGAATATTCTCTTCTTCAACCAACCAAAAGAATCAGTGAACTGTAGATTACTCACTTGAACCAGGTGTAGATAATCTTGTATTATTTTAATCCACAATCCCACAAACATCTTTAAATTTTACTAGATCCTAAAATTTCAATTGCTTTCTAGCAAAATTCTTTTAACACGTGCACCAACTCCATCATGCTCTCCTTTACCATGCCAATCCTAAAAAAAACTCCACATATGTTAGAAATTAAGTTCCTTGTGAACCCTACTTAACCAATAGAACATTCAAGCATTCTTGAATTGCCCCATATAATTATCTAACCATATGAGGTGTTCTATCATCTTGATTCATCTTTGTCTTAAATTTCTATAAAATATATTGAAACAATATTGAAAAAACTCTGACAAGTGTAATCGATTGTCACTCAAACAAAAATGATACTCCTTCAAAAAATTTCTACCATCCTTTGTGTTATCATTTGCATATCTATAAACAATATGGACAAACATAGCCACTTGAATTGAATTATAATGTTGTGATTGAATTTCCTCTTATAGATCTAGAGTATATTTTTTCACAAAATCAACCACTAATAGTATAGTACCAACTAGGAATGTGTTTCTACATGCTTGAAATTGGCAATCAAGCCATCGAGCATGTTGAGAGTGCATGACATATTTTGGTAGAATCTTATTCTTAAATTCTGATATGAATGCATGTACACTAACTTTTTTTGTACCTAAATCACAATGCTTTCAAAATTTTCCATCTTTTAAAGAATAGTCAACATTGTTAAATATTTTAACATTTACTAATTGTTGTCCAAAATCATTATCAATACTTTCATGCATACATACTCTTTTAAAGAATGAAAGATTTCCACAAGTAGTGCATTGTCCAGAAATACAATAACTTAAATAAAACAATTTTCCATTAGATCTTTCACAAAACAAACTTGATATAAACTCCCTTATTGTTTCAGGTGGCATATTAAACCACATTCCTCCATAATCATGTTAGTATGCAAAGTACATCATATATATCAAAAAATATCATAACCATAACAAAATTGAACATGCATTTTACAGCAATAAGATATCCATCGCTTATTAATTTTTACATACTAGGGTTTACATTTCTCATGAAATTTGAACCCCACTCTTAGTTTTAAAACATCTCTAGCATTAGATGATACCCTAGTATTATCATTCCAATATTTTTCAATCAAAGATTTGATTTCAACATTCAATTTCATGTCAAACCTCAGGAGTTGACCACTAAAACTACAACATTGGTTAATTGGATCATTTTCTATACTTTCTCTTTTTTTTGCTTCTCTTAGCAATGTTTTAGGATGTATTTGTATAACTTCACCAATATTGCTTACCATTCTTTTATTTGAAGTTGCTTTAATAACTATAGCAGTTGTTATAGCTCTTCTTACTACATTCTTATCTGTAGATCGACTATTTTCTCCAATAGACAAAATGACACTAGCAACAGTAGACAACATGTTTTAGTAATTGATATTTTCTTCTTCGTTTAACAAAAACTTCCTAACTTTTTCATTACTTTTTTACATTTTTTGCATTCTCATCAATTGCATCATTAGTTTACATTGAAATGAAAGTTTTTTATGATAAAATATTTTTTTGTATAATCTATTGGAATGTGTTCTTATTTGTCACCAAGAAATCTTACTAGGAAGATTATCCAAAACATCACTTTCAATTTTATTTTATTTTTAAAAAAATCATTTTCAACATCACATCCTAGATTTTCATTTTAATTTTCAACTTCAAAACGATTTTCATTTTCATCATTATTTTCATCAACAAAACAATTTTCATTTTCATTTACATCAACAAAACAGTTTTCATTTTCATTTTCAACAAAAGAATCATTCTCTTTTTCATTTTCAACAAAAGAAGTTTCTTTTATTTTTCAACAACAATTAAAAAAATTTCATTTTCATTTTCTAATTCATTTCAAAAAATTGTATAAAATTTTCTCCTCTCTGAATATTATCAATGTCAACATCCTTAAGTCTAGCATCTTGTAAAACTTCTACAAATAAATTTTCCATTTCACTAAAATGTAGATTTGAAGATGTAGCTGGATTTGTGCCTATTGAAACATTCTCCATAGCATTGAAAGGGGGATTTAGAGACCTACTAGGACTTATTTCTATAATCATGTTATTTTCCAAATTGACTTCTTGCAAATTAGCATCGTCTACAACCATGGTCTCCTCAATGTTTTTATCTTCAGTAGTAGTGGAATTGGATGCTTCAACATTATTCATTGATCAAACCCTCATTCTTCTATCTCTTTTCCATTTTTTTTCTTTCTCTTTCCTTGCTTCAATTTATTTAGGAGTCAATTCCTTCCTATCTTTCCTCTTATTACGAGCAAGTGAACCCATGATTATAAAATTCTCAAGCACAAACGGAATTCAATAGTGAAATTCTTCCTCTTTTGTTCCTCCAAATGAGTAGAAATCTAACACAATTCCACTTAAAAAACTGTTCACTTGATGCCTCCTTTCAAAAATTCAATCCAAGTTGCAAGTTGAAGACTTGTAAAGATAAAACTTGATATAAACTAGCTGAATTTGTTAGTTGTAAAATTCATAGTAAAAGTTTTACAATAAAATTTTAAATAAAGGTAAAAACAAAAATAGGATATCATTTTATAATCAAGATCCTATAGTAAATGGGATCACGTTTATAAAACAGGATCTTGTTTCTATGTCAATGGTCTAAACATTAAATATTAGGAAACAGGATCCCGATTTACAAAATGGGATCCCATTTCTAAAAATTTGAATTTGTGTTCAAGTTGTGGTTGGGTTTTTGGCTTGTTTTTTGGTTTGGAAAAATCCATGGGGATCCAAACCCAGGCCTTAGATTTGGTTTGACCTACAAGTTGAAGGTCTTGACAATGTCATAGGAAAATAGTGACTTTGGACATATGTCTGGAGACCTTTTTTGCAGAATTTTTTGATGAAATTAAAACCCATTATAGATGAGATAGTATAGATTCCAAATATGTAATTTTTTTACAATTATATTATTTTTCTATTTTTCAATTAATTTTTGATGAAACTGGTCCATAAAATTGAAATATCAGGGGTTTTTACTATTTTAATAACTTTTTATGAAAATATTTTTTCGTAAAATGAATTGCAAAAAAATGTACTTCAGAAAATTCTTTTCATTTTTTTTGAAAAATCAAAAAATGATAATTTTAGGTCATCTTATGCATGATGTATATGATGATTTTTCATAATGACAAATATGGCTAGTAAAAATTTAACAAAAAATAGATTCAATAAAAAATTACAAAATAATATCAAAAATGTGCTCCAATAAGTTACAAATATTTTCCCAAAAGGATTTATAAAAAATATGATAATTTAGGTCCAAATATGGATGACGTACATGTGCATGGTATGGTAAAAAAAAGTGACTTTTAAACAGTGCTTTTTAGAAACACCTATTGAAAATAAATTTGTAGCATCAAGGTATTGAAATAAGTTACATATTTGGAAACTAGAATCTGAGCTACATTTTATTATTAGTGACTTTTTTCAATATTGCATCTCTAAGTGCTTCAAATTTTAAGGTTAAATGTGTCAAATTCTGAAAATTAGGGAAAACACTTCAACTTTTTGGCCAAAAAGTGGACTCAATTTCTTGCTAACACCCATGGAACAACATTTTCTTTCCTCTCTTATGTATAGGTGACAAGTTTTAAGTGGAGTTAGGAAAGGATTGAAGACCTAATTTCAAGATCAATCATTCAAGCCTCCTATGTCAACAAATTAGGGCAAGTGAAATTAATCATCAATAGATGAATTTAATGTTGGTGTAAATAAATTTCTTTTACTTAGTAATTTATCTTAATAGGGATTTAGGGGACTTATTCAAATGTTAAGTTTATATAGGATATAAGATTTCTTCTAGAAGTCTTAGTTGTCATTTCTAGAACTTATCATATCTAGCATTTAATGTTTGATTTCTAGGTCATTAGGTTGTTAGTTGTCACATGTCATAGGATTAAGACACATATCACAACCATGTTCAATCATATTCCTCACCTTGCCTATATGAGCAAGGTCATTGTACCCATATATAATATATTTCATACCTCATCATCATTTTGATAGGTCTTAATATCAAGCAAGCTCATATTCTTGCATACCCTATTGTAGAAGGAATTAATTGTTTGTGTAGGTGGTCTTGGGTATAGAGCTAATCTTCATCTCTTACAATTAAGTCTATAAAGGAAAAATCTATAGACTGAGACCATCTGAGATCTGGTTTTTGATTCTTGAGATCTACACTTCCAAGATTAGGGAACCACCACCCTTATCTAGCTAATTTGAGCCCAAATTTGTATGCCAAGTCCCTTTGTCTTTGTAGTTTACTACTCTATAATCCATTTATGTGTTTCAATTATGCATTTATTTGGAATTGCATCCATTTTTTGTAGCTTCAAAGTTTGAACTAGGTATACATTTGCAATATCAAATCAAGTTAATAGTTAATCAGTTAATTAAAATCAATCTCCCCGAAGAAAGAACCAAATCCCTAATCCACCATTCTAGCTCTTCAATTGAGCTTAGTAGCCATGTGGGTGTGATAATTTTTAATTCCTTTGCCATGTGATGTAGGAGAAAGTGTGATATAGACCCTATATGCTTTTTTCCTAAATCATATTTTGGTGAGCGTGATGCTTGTTACATGTTAAAACCTTTTGAAAATCTTAAATTTTTCATTTCAAATCTAAGGACAATCTTAGGTTGTTGAAATTTATCATTTATGGAGGCATATTTTAGGGAAAATAATTGAAAAGTAAATATTTACATAATGTTTGTCATTTCAAGACATAAAATGGCAACTTTTTATCATTTTCAAGATAGATTCAATTAATTACTACATTTTAAATTTTGAAAATTTTCTTTTGAACATATTGAATTACTTAAAAACATAAAATTTTATGCATGATTGTGTATTTCATATAACAAAATTAGGGTTTTGTACATTTAAAAAAATCTATTTGCATATAGACCTAAACCTCTACAACCTTAGATCTTCAAACACTTTATTTTAGTTCTAGATTTTCAAAGCATTGAAATTCAACTCCTTTGGTGTAGGATGCTACCACCCTTGTCTAGGAATTTTTTTACTAGAGTTCACTGACAATAGTTATCTCAGTAATCTATCCATATTTGTTCTCATTTTTTGTTGCACTTCTCTATAAAGATCATATTTTATTCAACATCTATAATTTTTTAATTTTTGGCAAAGAACTTTTAAAATGTATGAGTTATTTGAAAAAATGTTATCTTCTTTGAAATCCTTGGTTGATGTTTTGTTTTATGCCTTTGGTAACAATTTTCCAACAAATGATGAAGATCATGTATCCTTCTCTCCTAGTGAGGACATCTTGGTGTAAGAGGAGGAGATTATTGATAGCTTCCTAAATAGTACCTTACCTACCATTACACCAAACAACATAACACATATGCATGAATAATCCATATACCATCCTCTATTATTACGTACTCACCTTCAAAAAAATTCTACAAGACCTATCATACCATTAGTTGATATGCTTTTTTCCTCTCATAAAGGGACTCCATTACAATTCATCCCTCATTCATTGCATTCACACAAAAATAAATCTCCTTCCAATATCAATAAAGATAATCCATTTCCTCATGAGGCTAATAACATACCTATTGATTTTAAATAATAATGGTCATCGATTCAAGATCCTTTCAAAATAAGGCTTTGATACTAACAAGGAACATGAAATTCAAACTCTCCTAGAGCACACATCACATTCCTATACAATAGGAATTTGTTATCAATGTCCTCCACCCTTATATAAGACATTTATCCAAGCATCTACCCTATCACCACCTCATTGTTCAATAGGATATGACATATGTCTCACTCTGCATCCCTTATCTAAGATAGAACGTACATTGTGCAGACTTTTAAGGTTAGATTAAATCACTCTTCCACCTCCCCATGAGAGAGAAGGTGCTAAATAAACAAATCAAATTTTATCTTTTTGTGCATATCATCAAAATTTTAGGCATTAAATTGATGAGTGTTGAGCTTTAAAAGGAAAATTGCAATATTTAATTCAAATATATGACATTGATATAGATCCATATAAGAAAAGAAATTAATTATTATGGTGTTTCTCTTTTCTATGTGAAATTTGTAGCATCATGTAATGCTTATTTCCTTGCTTGGGGGCACAAAACTATTTTGTACAACCATATTTCATCAATAAGGACCAACATGAAAACATATGTAAATGGTTATCCTTTTCCATACACTTGGGGGACAAGGATAGATAAGCTTGCGGGGTGTGCATTCTTTCGTATCCTCTCTTCATCATTAAAATATTAGTGTAGCAAGTAAACTAACATTTTAAGGGGAGGGGCATATTCCCCCATTCATTATGGCATCTACTAAGGATTCACCCATTTTGTGCCCCTTTAGTGGTGGTATTATACATGATATCCCATATAGTGTGGTCTTTCAATCTATATTGTACCCCTTTAGTGGTATTATTATGCATGATATCCCCTAAGGTGTGGTCTTGAAATTCATTCGTCTACCCCTTTAGTGGTGGTATTATACATGATATCCCCTAAGGTGTGGCTTTTCAACCCATGTTATGCCCTTTAGTGGTAGTATTATGTATGCTATCCCCTAAGGTGTGGCCTTGCTATTAATTCATGTGCCCCTTTGGGGGTGGTATTATTTGTAATACTCCCTAAGGCGTGGTCATTATTTTATCCATATGTACACCCTTTGTGGTGGTGTTGTTTATAATTCCCCTTAAGGTGTGGTTGGTGATTGATCCACTATGATGTTAAAATTTCCCATGTGATGTTAAAATTTTGTACACACTTTGAGGTAACGCATCCCCTATGACAATAAAATTTTCCCTTGAGACACTAAAATTTTGTACACCACCTAATATGATTCCTCCCCTTTGATGTTAAATGGTCCCTTGTGAGATTAAACTTTTATATGCTCCTTAGGGTATGATTGGAAAAATAGTCCATGGATTTGGCATAACAAAGCTTACTTATTCATGAACTTGAGAATTTTTACATGGCCACATAGCATAACACAAATTTCTTACCAATGGAGCTATGTGTTTCATGAGTAAATTAGAATAACTTAATGCAACTTGCTAGCCAATTGATCTATGTAGCTGATGAGTGACCTAACATAACACAAC
>VDFB02000015.1:547140543-547188522 GCA_007258455.2 Sequoia sempervirens
GAGCTATCTCCTTGAGGGCCTTTCTTGGGAGCTTGAGGACTTGGTTATAGAATATATGAGGTGTTTTTGGGTATTTCTTGATGGTTCTTTTGTTAGCTTGTGACCTTTGGTGGGTGGATTGTAATTTTTGACCTTGTACTATTTTCTTAGTTCAATAAAAAATTTACCCTCTTTTTATTTTAAAAAAAGGTGATACTTTTACAAGTATCTAGTTGAAGCTCTTTCATAAATCTTCAAAGCCACATTGATTCTTTAGGAGCCACTTTTGTATTTTGGACTTTGATTTAAAAACCATAGAAGATAGCATTTTTATAAGTATTGCACCATCCATGTAAGGCACCTGCACCATTTATTTTGAAGACATAATCTAAAATAGAATCACCAGTATAATAAGTAACATAGTAAATAAATTATTGATTATCGGTGCAAGAATTTTTAATATGTATTTTTCACTCTTCACTAAGCATATACTATTCTTCATAAATCTAGATTATAGTCTAATGTTCATTATCAAGGAGATCATAAAATATTTTCATGAATATTATTAATAATCCACCATTTTCTTTTCAAGAAAAAAATAGCAATGCTAATAATATATAGTAATTATCCAAAAAATTAAGCAATGAGTGAGCTATCCTTTCCAGGGTGTCCTCCTTGGATAGAATAAAACTGATAGCCACCCATTATTGAATGTGACAATGTTAAGATCTCAAGAGAAATACAACTAAGTGTGATTTGATTTTTTTTCCCAAAGACATGATGTTTCTTCTCGTACAAAACATTGAGGAGAATTTCAAGTTCATTGTTAATAATGATAAATCAACATAAGCTAACATATTTTACTTTATCCATGCTATTCCTTATAACTTCCACAATCATTTTGTAAACTATAATGTCATAGTACTTTATGTTTTTCAAGTGGAGGCCAATAGAATCCCTCAACTAATTAATAATATAATGTGAACAAGAAGATCTATAACATGTCTCTCAATCAAAACCATCACATGCCAAGTTTGAAAGGGAAGTGCAAGGGTGTTTGTCAGAGCCTGATGGATAACCATGCCCACTTCCATTGGATCGATATTCACAATTTTATATGATTGCTTCCATCCTTCCTATAGCATCATGAATGTGAGCTTGATGGTGTGGGCTAGCTTGGAAAAGTGACAATAGTGGATTATCCTAGTGTCGGTCAAGTGTGTTGCATTTGTTATGTTCCTGCTTTTCAATGCAGGAGAGCAATATAAAGATATTAAAGATAGTAATACACTTTTTTCCTGAAGCCCGTTGACAATATAAGGCTCTACAAATAGATAAGGTTAGAACCTTGGTGTTTTTCAAGGAAGTGATAATAATAATTCCCTTGCTCTATTAAAATGTTTGGTGAGAATTAGAATTTATTCAATAAAGATTAATGATTTCACTATCCTAAATGAATATTTTTATATAACTAGTTGTAGGAGAGAAAAAAAAAACAAATAGAACATAATTCTACCATCAAAAAGAGAATAGTGGGGTGTCATGATGTAAAATAAAAATGTTCATATAGCAATCAAAGGAAGATAGAATGCTCCATGATGTATTTAACATGGGATAATGGTCTATTAATATGAACATGTTCTATGTGTTTATGATGATGAGACCTAGAAAGAATAGGTTAAAAAAATAACTAGTCATGTATGTGGTATTCCCAAGATAAATTGGGCTACTTAGTGTGATAGTAAATTCATGTAAATCATAAAAAAAAAGAAAAAAAGAAAAAAAATGAAATAATGAATTTAAAAATAAATAAATCTAGGTATACCAAATGTATTACAAAAGTGGTCTTACACATGTTTTGATTGAGCATAAAGAGGTTTCCTATTAATTTATACATATCTTCTAGTATAACCTATAAAAATTAGTATGGTGTAACCTACTCTGATACCATGTTAAAAATTAGGTTATTAGGATACTAATCATTATAAACAAGACATAAAATAAATAAAATGAGAACAAGCATTAATTTTACACAATACACAAGATATACATGAGGAAAACCCTTTTAGATAAGAAAACCTCATAAAGCATCATTTTATTAAAACACTTACAATATTGGTCTATTATAACATAGACCAAAATTGGGGAACACTTTTCCATAGTTCCACATGGCCAATAATATCTCATGTGCATTGTGATACAATTCACTATCAATATCCAAATTCTTCATCTCTCAAATGAGAGAGAACCTCCTTAAATATAGGAGAAAGTTTGTTACATAATACCTGAAAGGGTATTAGTCACACCTATTTGGCCAGGAATAGAAATATGGGGGGCCAAAAACTAGCCATCCATCTTTCAAATTTCAAAAAAGTCATAATGTGAGCATGTTATAGTGACCAAGCCTTAGGCTTGGCCACACCAAGGCCAAAATGTGCTCATGTTGTAAGGCCACCGATCAATTCACTATAATGCATCTTCCTAGAGAATCTTAATACAACATAATGTCATTTGAACATAGGTTAATACTGAGAAAATAACTAGACTTATAATGTATTTCAATTAAATGATCATACTTGACTATGAGCTAACTATAATTAGTTGTCTAGATGTGTAGCACTCAGAAAATTAAGAGTGTTTCCAAACCATTTAACTCAGCATTAAAGAGAAATTAAGAGTATTCTAAATTTATTCAAACCATTATAAATAGGTTTCCATAAAGTCAACATTTCTCATAACACTTCCAAATGAAATAAAGAGAATTTAAATTGCATTTCATACAATAATATCATCAATGTAATGTGTCAAAGCATAAGTATTTCAATGACTTTCTCATATACATATATTCAACCTCACTTGGAGGAATCAATCCTTCTAATAGAACATCTTTTCTATGCTAGGTTATAAAACTTTAACCTCTCAAAATCAATGTTACATTAAATACTTTCAAAACATACTTCCATTTCAAGTTTTTAACAAGAATGTCAAAATGCATATACATTTACAATGGCTTCACAAGCCAAATCTAAATGATACATAAGTACATCAATAGCAAATAATCTTGGAACCACCAACCGCCGTGACACCTTGGTCTTCTTGCGAGCTGGGGCCAAGAATGTGATTCAGGCGCCTTTTCCGCCCAACCACGAAGTCCATGACTTCCCCGGGTCCCTTCCTAACTCGAAGGAATCCCCGGCCCTGCATAAAGGAGCCTAGCAACCCGAAACGGTAAAACAGGAGGGCACTCTCGGTGCGTGCCTGATGCCTATATGCATTTCTAACATGAAATAAACACATTTCTTGCAACAGGAGGTGGCAGAGACTCAAATAAATTTCTAGGCTTTTAAAACAAACAACCCATCTATTTCAATGGTACAGTGCTTGGCCAAGCAAAATAATACAAGTAAATGGTAGATTAGAAAAGGTAATACTACCGTCTCTGTTTGCCCACCTTCGGCACCCTGTCCCGGAAGTTACCATAGTGAAGTATAAATACTAAAGTAAAACTTTATACATTTTCATACATGTTTCAATAATTAATTCTTCAAAGAATTTCAAATGCGAATTTCAGAACATCCCTTGTAATTCAATTGAAAGATATCATTTATTCTTTAAAAAGTAACCCTTTTGATTTGGATAAAGGCTTTGTTTTAAAGAAGAACATATATATATTGATACTTTTCAGTGTACTAATAGAAAGAAAGAACAGTGTTTTCTGTTTTCAGTATGCATTTCTTTTTCTTTCCAAGCTCAAGCTGACAGACAGTTTAATTCCCAAATTCAATGCAGGTTACAGAATAATAATAATATACTGATACAGTGCAATTTATTCAGTAATTCTAAGGTTTGAAAGATAGACTTTCATTCAGATTTTTGTGTTGTATTCCTTTACTCAGGATTGTACTGCTTTAAAGTAATCAAGATGGTGTCTCAAAAACATTTATGTTTCTTGTTTCAGGTTTAACAAATCTGAGATAATGGTGTGTAATTAACAGAAGTTCATGCTACTTTCTGGAAATGAGTTTAAACAGAGTTCATACTATTTTCTGTTCTGGAAATGAATTAAACAGAGTTCATACTATTTTCTGTTCTGGAAATGAATTAAACAGAGTTCATACTATTTTCTGTTCTGGAAATGAGTTAAACAGAGTTCATACTATTTTCTGTTCTGGAAATGAATTAAACAGAGTTCATACTATTTTCTGTTCTGGAAATGAGTTAAACAAGTTCATACTATTTTCTGTTCTGGAAATGAATTAAACAGAGTTCATACTATTTTCTGTTCTGGAAATGAATTAAACAGAGTTCATACTATTTTCTGTTCTGGAAATGAATTAAATAGAGTTCATACTATTTTCTGTTCTGGAAATCATTTAAACAGAGTTCATACTATTTTCTGTTCTGGAAATGAATTAAACAGAGTTCATACTATTTTCTGGCACATATGTGCATGGATAACTATATATATATATACATATGTATATATATATATATGTATATAATATATATATACATATATATATATATGTATGTGTAAAATTCATGTATAGCTGTGTATACTTTGAAGTAAGAAATTCTGGTTTTCAAAATCTGATTGAAGAATTCACTGGTCGTGCACACAGAACAGGATATTTTCCATGGTTTCCTTACTGGCATTGAGCGACTAAAGGGCTCAGGGGAAGCCCTTGCCCCTCCCATGGGGAGGGGGCGGGCTGTGAGGGGCTCGCGCCCTCTCCACAGGCCGCGGCCTGTGGAGGGCGCGAGCCTCCCACAGTCCACGACCTTCCCATGGGGAGGGCAAGGGAATTAATCCCTTAACAATTTCAAAACTCAAAAAAAAGAAAGACATTTGCCCAGTATAAACTGCATTCGGATTTATCTCAAGACATTTTGACAGAATTTTTAAACAAACCAGATATGGAGACATATAATTGTAATTACACTTGAGAAAAATGCAGACTTGCCACAAAACGAAAACCCTAACTCTAAAGAAGGAATGTGTATTCTATAATTGCAACACAGAGTAGTAAGCTGATACCCAGATTTCAAAACGAATTTGGAAAAATTTCACAGATGTTTGCACTCTAAACAGAGGATAAAACATGTCCTACTGCAGTTTTTTTACAATAAAATTAAAAGAAGGCATAGCAATGAAGAGAACCTGGCACAATTTGCTTCCAATGCAGTTGTTCCACAATACCTTCTTCGCCTCTGATCCAGAGCTCTTCGATATGATTCAATTCAAAATTCTCTTTTCTTTCTTAAAGCCCTCTTCCTCTTTTTCGAGGATCATGCATAAAATTTCCAGATGACAGCAGTTTCCAAGGATTGCCACATGCCCAGTGAATTGTTGGTTTTGAGACAGAATTTCCAGAGCCCAATGTTCTCTCGGGCTGTTCATTCTTCAATATTTTTTTTTTTTGGAAAATTTATATACAAAACTGAATTATATCCTTATTTTATGCTAACTCTAAGTTTTTATTTATGAAACCACAATATTCTATTTTATTTATCTTATTTTATTTTTAATCATATTTCTTTTAAAACAGAATCCTTTTCCCTTTTTGTTGCTCAAATAAAATGGAGATTAATAAAATAAAATAAGCCATATTATTTCACAATTTAATTAAACCATAATTTTAAATTTGCTATGCTAATCATTTTCACGCAATCACATTGTAAAAACGAACATGACCTAATGCAGCTACATGATTTAAGTGGTGTGTGCGTAACCGAGAGTTTCTCCTCTTTTACCCTGTCGAGAAGCTAACCTCCTTTTCCTCAATCACACTCTTGGCCTTCGATCTCCTTGGCCTTCGATCACCTGCCACTCAAATGCACTCAGGCGTGCAAAACAAAAGTGTATTAGTAACCATTGTAGAAACAATAATTAACTCAACATTTCTATTTTATATGAATGCATTCATAATTCTTGAAAGAAAACAATTATATTAAAGCATTGCTCTTAACACATATCATACTTCGTATATTAAATCTCATAAGGTCATGGTCAAACATTATCTAAATAAATCATGGTCAAGATAAGTCAATGGTCAAAATAAGTCATGATCAAAATAAGTCAATGGTCAAAATAAGTCATTGTATGAGACGTGACAAGATGGGTTAGTAGAAAAGTACAAGTTAAGTTTGTGCTAAATATTTTTAAGGAGTTTGGAAATATTAAACCTAAAGATAACCAAATATTAAATTAGAATCTCTTCATATATTTATTAAATCAAGAATTGAGTCATGCATTGATATTGTAATGAGATTCATTGTTTCCACAAATATTGACAAAAGATTTAATATCACGACCTCCTTCCTAGTGTTAATTA
The DNA here is from genome assembly GCA_007258455.2 of Sequoia sempervirens. Taxonomy (NCBI): domain Eukaryota; kingdom Viridiplantae; phylum Streptophyta; class Pinopsida; order Cupressales; family Cupressaceae; genus Sequoia; species Sequoia sempervirens. The sequence continues at coordinate 547,146,858 of VDFB02000015.1, forward strand.
TGTCATGTCATTAATTTAAAAGTGCATTGAAAATAATAAATAAATAAATAAAATAAAATGATTAATTTAACTCAAAAAATTAATCCAAAAAAGAATGATGATTAACTATATAACAAATAATTTAATGAAAATTGGGATTTGAAACTATAACCAACCACTTACTCAAGGTGTAGAGATAACTACACTCATCAATTTATATCTCCCAAATCCACCTCTGTCATGAACCAAAGAAGACTGGTATTAACTTCAATATTATGAGGAGAATTGGTTTTAAACTATGGGCGTGCCAGGCATGGCAAGCATGGATACAGAGGGGAGAGTTCATGCAAACAAATTTAATGCACATGAATTGGGTGATAGTGATCTAAGCAAGTTGACCTACCTGAGTTCTTCAAAAAGGATCGATCGGGTATGTTTAAATCTCTAATCCATCTCACTGGTTCCAACATCAACTCTCCTACATATTGTTGTTCATAGTGTATGGAAAGATCATGCTTTAGAGATGTGAGGAAAATAATAAATATCCAAGAACATATAAATATATATTATGGTGTTATAAGTACAAAAATATTCTTGCTTGATCCTCACACATTACTAGTTCTTGGATCACCTTTTATAATTAAGATATTACATGGTTGTATCTCAAGAGACCGTATTATTGGATTAAATTTTGACAAATTGTAAAACAAGTGTAGATGGCAAGGAACAACAAAGATATCTAAGAAATAGGCTAGTCCAAAGTAGAATAAAACCTAAACGTCCATGTTCAATTTGTCCCTCTAACAAATATAATAATCTCCAACTCTATTACAGATGGTGGTATCTGTCAAATTAATCAATTAAGAGTGTTACTTATGCACTTTAGCTTTAACCTTGTAATCAAAATCAATGCCTTCTTTTAAAAAATAACAACAAAATTATTTTAGAATAAAATTTGTCATAGACAAACCACTGAATCTCATTACAAATAATTTGAAGAAAATTCTTTAATTATGTTGTTATGTATTGAAACATAGAAAAATAGGTTCACCAAAATGAAAACTAATGATGAACCAATTTCTCTACTTCTCTATATTTCATTCAATATGTGTGTTATATTATGCAAATGAGTAACAAAAATTAAACCTAATTGATATAGCAATCAAAAGGCAAGTTATAAGAGGGTCAAATGTTGTGTACCTATTGCAAAAAGTGCTTTTTCAAGCCTCGTTGAGGACTCATTCACCCTATGGTGAATGGGTCCTAGCTACGGCTCCAGAAAAATCAATTTTTGGGTTTTATTCTTCTTAGTGTGCACTCCTAGATCCTAGTTGGGCACTATCAAAATGCTAGAAATAAATCTTGTAGCTCAATTTCCATTATTTGATAAATTTCTTTTCAACTTTGATAACTTTTGCAATTTTTCTCTCCAAAAGATCTTTAACCTAAAACCTGCAATCACACATCAAAGGAGAGAAAAATGTTGTTTTTTAGGGAATAGGGGTTTGCCTTGGTCAAACCCCATTTTGGTAATTAAACCTTGAAATGAAACAATACATGAAAGGAATGATAAATGAACAATAATATGTAACATCTCACCAAACCTTAATTGAAACCTTGGATTTTAGATCAGTAAACTAGCATGAATTGGCCTCAATGAATGTGGATCTTGATCATGAACTTGATCTGAAACAATTCCTTGGATATGCTTGATTGATCTTGAATGCTACATCACAATATTAGCTCAAACAACATGCATGATGCACTAAATCTTTGACATGATGATAGGACTCTTGATTTCTGCAATATTCTTCTTCAAATATGCCCTTGAATGCCTTAGGAATTGCTCTTGAATGCTCCTATAATGCTCTTGTGAAAGTACTCTTGATTTCTTATGAAATTCTAGAATGAAACATAGTGAAATAGCCTTGTATTTATACATGTCTTATCATTAATCCCCAAAATTCAAATATCACATGCCGACATCAAATCATGGATTTGAAATCATTAAAATACCACCAAAAACATATTTCAAAGAGGGTCCTAGGTCTACATGAGGACACATTCGCCATGTGGTAAATGGGTCCTAGGTCACTTACCTAGGACACACTTTGGAAAATGTGAAAGATCATGTGAAAATAGACCCTTTCACCATGTGGCGAACAAGTCCTAGGTCACCTACATAGGACACACACCTTCTAAAATTAAGTGTTGTGTAATGACATTTATGGATGTTGGGTTTTATCCCTCATAATTTACATTTAATTAGGCTTGGATTTGAATTAAAGGGTCCAATTAAGGAAAATTAACCTCAATTAATTAATAAAGCCCTAGATTAGTGTGAAAGTGTAAAGACATGCTTTACAACACCCTAAATAATGCACATTTAAGTCCATTTAGTTAGAAAGGGCCCTAAAATTAATGTGAATGTGTAAAAAACACTACAACACTAAATTAAGGCAACGTTAAGATTATTTTAATATTAATTATTCCCAAATTAAGGAAAAAGGGATACTTTTTTCATTACTACATTTTTCCCCCACTTTAGTGAGAGTATGACTCCATGTCAAACTCACACTAAAGTATACATTCAAGACACTTATGTATGCAACAATGGAAAAGATACACAAATCATACAACATCAAAGACCAGGAGTATCAAGCCTTAATTGTCCAACATGACGCAGAACACATCTAATCTATCGATTTGTGCTCACTCTGAGGTAGTAGTACTTTAGGTTGTCCACTAGGTGAGCCTTCCAATAAAGGGTGGAAAATAAGAGAATCATATTAGGCTCCCATACCATATCAAAGCTATCTTCCTAACAACTTCAATAAGGCACCACAATTCTAGGCAAGGCTCCATAGGCAAGCAAGGTGTGTTACCCTAGGTGGCCTTGAATTTATGATTTCAGGCTTCATAGGGCTTAACAAGCTGCATTATGCCAAACACCTATGAGCATTAGGAAGGCTCCATAGTAAAGCAAGGTGTGTTATGCTTGGTGGCCTTTAATTTAGGAACATGTTCGAGCTTCACAAGGTTAGAAAGTTGTGTTATGTTAGAATACTTATGAACAATATATATATATTTTTGTTCAAAGGGATCTTGCTTCATTCGTGTAAGGTCTTCTTAGGGAACATTGTGCCTAATGTCTCCAAGAGAGGACAAGTCAAGAGTAAAAGTTTCACAACTTAGGGAATAATGTGTGTCACATCACCACTGAGAGGAAAGTCGTACGCTAAGAAATATCAGACTCTTAGAGGACATCAAACCCAATGACACCACCAAGAAGAGGATGCATCGCCAGAAAAAAGAAAAATTGCACCATGAAACATGCAAAATGTCAAAAAATATTATCAGTGTATGCCCCCACTTTAAAGTAGTTGCTAACACCATTGTTGTGAGAAATTGCCTTAAAGTAGCCAATGTTTACTCTAATACATGAGAGCTTCCTCGGAAAGCCCTATACAAAGTCATATGTTTCCGAAATAAAGCTATGCCATGAAAAGGGAAGGAGCGGTTGCCCCCAAAAATACATAAGGGATCTATGGATTTATGGTTAGTATATCTGTGCTACAAAGTTGTCATAGAGCTCGGAACGTCATCATTCCCCAAATACTCATAGAACTGGAAGAATGGCACAAAGAGAGTGAAAACAAAGAAAAAGCCTTTCGGGTCAACATGGAAGAGACCTAAATGTCTTGATGCCTTGCATCATCCCCAAAAGGAAAACACAAGACAAGTGAAAAAGATATAAAAAAATTACGATATATAGAAGAATCTAGATCCATATAGAGGAATGCATAGAGAGAGAGAGATACATCAAACAAAACAACATGGGGGATCACATTACGTACATGTAATCACATAAGGAAACATAAAAATAAAACAATGCAAAAGACTAGTAAGGCACATGCAAGTCAACCTATACTAGGTCATCTGCATCCCAATCTTGATCAATATATACAGAAGGCAGAAAATTAGCGAAAGAAACAACAACAAATGCCAAAACTAGGACAAGGGTATCTAACCCCTTTCCCCCACTAAGTGTAGGACAAGTATGAGCCAAAATAGGTGATGAGAATGAGCTCCTTATGATAAAAGGAATGATTTTTAATGAATATATAACATGTAATAGTGAGCATATTAAGATCCTACAACTATTACATGGCAAGGAGCAAAGGGCATGCTTTTTAGTTAAGTTTAATCCTCAGAGGGTGCAAACTTCTTCAATACTCTCTTTAAAGGATGATAATTGTCGATGTGATGACCAAAGAATCTATGATAAGCACAATATGGTTCATTCTTATTAGTTTTTCTTTTGGTCAAGTTTGCACGTTTAGGTGGTAATTCAATCAATTGCCAATGTAAAAGAGTATAGAAGATTGTCTCATTTTTAGATAGTTGTAATGAGTTATAAAGAGATTCAAGAGGTTCATACAACTGTTGTAACTATATCTTTTGATGATCATGCTTTCATGGTTTCTTCTTCTTTGGTAGGATAATTGTGTTTTCATCAACTTCATCTTCTAATTGCAAGTCCTTCCCCTTTTTAGAAAAGGATGTGTTAGGGGTAGTAAAGTGTTTGGAAGGTGTGGCTTCTTTTTGTTTATTCATAGAAGGGGGTTGAGGAGGAATTTGTTTTTTATGAGATAAGCTAAGCTACACATAAATTGTATTCCTTGTTCATATTTAAGTAGCTTTCATAAGTTTCCTATAAGGGGAACACCATGGATAGCAATATATTCATCTCTCACAAAGTCTTGTAAAGTTTTTAGTTCTTCATCCAGTAACCTTATGTTCTCTTGTGGGACATCAACAATATCATGCATATTGTTTTAGGTAAGGAATTAATGGGAAATGAAGTATGCATACTATGATCAATAGGGGGTTGATTATCAATACTATTAGAATGAAAGAAAACACAAGATTCATAGGGAATGGTGTATCGTGGGATGACATGAGTCTCGAACTATGTCTTACAATAGTATTGCTAATAGGACACCAAGTTTTAAAGCTCATACAAGGTTCACAGACTTAGCGTACAAACCCAAAATGGAAAGAGATTTAAAATGCAATGCAATGGCCTAGAATGCAATGTGCAAATGCAATTTTTAGATTCTAAACAAGGTAATTTTCTAATTACACTATGCAACAATCTTAAAATGAAATCTTGTAAATGTAATTTTGAAATCACACAATGCACTAAATGTACCAAATTAAGCTAAATATAATGAAATTGATGAAACATAAACTCTACAAACAATAATAAAAATCTGAAAGAAACAATCAGAAGCACAAAAATGAAGATTTTAATGCTCAAAAATTAAGATTATGATCTAATTAGGGAATCATTCGCCCTAGGGAAAATGGGTCCAAGATTAGGGTTTTGAAATTGATTTTTACATATTTTCAAGTATTTTTCAGTGGTTTTCAGATTCAGGTTTGCTACTACAAGTTTTTGTTTTAGTTTTTTGTAAATGCAATGTGAAATCCAAGTGCAAATTATGACAAAATGATAACCTAGAAGACCTAGTTTGATATGCAATTTTTGTTTCAATTTTTAAATGCAAGTTTAGATGATGTAAATGATATGCAAGATGACTCTTTTTTTGTATTTTTCAGATTTAAAGAATGCAAATGCAATCCTAAAACCCTAGATGCAATGCAAAATTGAATGCAAATTAGACACCCTAAATGAGAACTAATTCAATGCAAATGAATGCAAGATCTAAATCTAGGATGAAAAGGATTGCAAATTAGAAAACTACAATGCTCAAAACATTACATTCACCAAATGAAACATAAAAAAATAGGTTATGTTGGTGTTCCAAATATCAATAGATCAATTGAATCCTAAATACTTAGCCAATGTCTTATGCTGAAACTCAAAGGTTGATTTGGCCAACTAACAAGATTTAGTCAGAGACTGAGATCTTCTACACTTCAGGCTCTGTAGGACCTAGGGGGTGACCATTTAGCAACATCTAAAGATCTGGACACACAATTAACAAGATATTACTTATCAGATGATGCTCTCATAGAATTATGCTGAGAAACATAAAATATCACTCAACATTGGCAAGACATTGAGTGAACTGTAGAAACTAGCATGGAGAACATAAAAAACACATAACTCATAATACATAATTGAAATGATTTATGATTTAAAGAATTGGGACCAAGCTGAAAACATCAGAAGCATAATAATTGACCAATACCAAGAAATGGGCCATGGAGTCATATAACTAGCATTTCATCCTACAATGTTGAACATGTTTTGAAGATATTTTGCAATTGTTATCAAATTATGACAACAAGACCATTGAAGCTTTATCTACTAACCATTCTTACAAATCCACCTGAAACACAACATTTTTGTCACATTTGTTGAAGCAATTACACTATTCTTGAATAATAGGCAATAACAAATGCAGCTGCCATTTATTAAAGAAATTACATCATTCAATGAACATAAGGAAATAACAATGGTAACTCCAATGCAACAAATGTGCATGAAAAGAGTTAGATAATTTTCATTATTGAATTCAAAAGAGCATTACATCTCAGCAATGGAGACAATTATCAAATAAAATAGAAGCATGAAAGCATAATTCAGAACACACACTTCATATTTAACAACTCAATTACAATTCTCCTTAGCTTTACAATCTACCCAGAGCTTTTGTCTGACTTGTAGAGCTTTCATAAATTAGAACCCCCATACAAATAAGAAGAGAAGAGAAGATAAGAAGAAAACATAAGCAACCCTAAAGTTAATTTGTTGAAGACACATGACAACTTCTTCTCCATTGATCAACAACAAGCAAAGCCTCTCTCTTCTCTCTTCATTGCAACAACCTTTTGCCTCCAATTCTTCCTTTGTCTCAAGTTGTCAAGCAACTGAAAATTTGCCCATATGGAGAATCTCCTTTCCATCACTCTCTTGTTGAAAATATCTCCCTGTCAAAGTTCCATTTTTGTTCTTTTATAATGTTGCACATTATATTTTGCCTCCAGATATTAAAGTTTTACAACTTTAATATTTAGGATTTGACTTTATTGTTATTGCCCAACACATAAACTCCACTTTATTTGTTGCAGCCACACTTTGTATTTATTCCCAACAAATAAGAGTCCTAGTGAATATTTTATTCACTTTCTCAAATTATCCCCTTTGACATTTTCACATGCACTTTACATAGTGAAGGCATTTTAATATTCCACTTTACAAATGAAATTTTCAACTTCATAGTTGAAATATTTTACTCTCCACCAGGCAATATTTTAGAGTTCACGATAAACTCGCTTTGCCTCTATTTACTCCAACCATAAAAAAAATTACCTTCATAAAATTTAATGAAGGCTTTCTTTAAATTTGTCACATTTTATTTTACACTAATGTGTAAAATATTCACCCTACATTCAAAAGCCATTATTTTTAATGTGGACTCCTTCAAATTTCTATCGGGAAACTTTGCTTTTCACCTATTGGGCCCACCACATCTGCGGATTAATCAACAAGCATTTCAAATCCACCAACAAGTGAGGGAGGGTGAGGATTTACCCACATCTCAATGCTTTATTAAATTATCATGGGAAAATTTTTAAACTTTAAATGCTTTGCAATTAAAATGAATGGAAGTTTCATTTAATAATTTGCATTGGGAAAATGATAAAAACTATACCCATGCATTCAATTTTTGCTGGGCCCACTCCCATATACCTTCATCTCGCCATCGTATGGGTTTTAACCCGTGAGCAATTTTGGGCAGTGAGCTAGCGGGGGACATATGAGATTAAGCTGCATTTTAGCTTGCTTCTTCATCGTTGATTTTCCTTTTGCCCTCTTGTTGTGCCCTAATTTCACCTTCTTTGTTTGCTCAAGCTCTTCTTCAATGGCAAAGTGTTTTCCCAAATCTCCTTTTTTCTGGGGTTTTGTATTCGCTCCTCCATTCTCTACGCTTTGATGAATATCCTCTCTTTGCATTGCACATCTCCCATTCATCTGCTGGAAAGTTTCAAAATCCTTTTCAACAAACCATTTTATGCATGTCTTGTGACCATGGCGCGAGTTGCATTTGTTTAAGAGTTTTGAGAACATCTCAACATATACATTTTGCTTATTCTCTGCACAGTGCTAGCGTATTTTTCAGAGAGTTCCTAAAGTATTTTCAATGGATCCATTGTGTACATTGCACACCTTCCATTTCATTTCCTAACATTTTTTGAGGCCTTTCCAACATATCACTTCACATACTGTGCTATGCGTGCATTATCCTTTGTGAAAACTTGATGACTTTTCAACAAATATGTTTTATGCATAAACTGTTTCAATGGCATCCCATTCTCATGTGCTTGCATTTGTTAAAAGCTTCCAAAGCATTTTCAATCATCCATGTTCTGATGCTTGTTGCCAGCGTGGTATTTATCCTTTCATTTTGTTTGCTCAAAATTTTCTAAGAATCAACAAATCCATTTTGTATATCTTTCAAATAGGTGTGTTGTTGGCGCCTCATTCCTTTATTCACATTTGCTTGAAAGCTTCTAAAGCTTCTTCAATGTATCTACTTGTGATTCAATGTTGCACCACATTTACATAGTTCTCAAACTCTTTTCATATTAAGCGCGCACTCCTTCTTTTCCAAGTTTCATTTGCTTTAAAGTTTTTAAAGAGTCTTTCACAACTCATCCATTTTGTGCACCAAGTTGGGCGTGGCCTTCTCCTCTTGTGGCACGGTGGCAAAAAATTCTCCACACCTGCTTGAGATTTTCTAAAGCCATTTAAACAGACACATTGTTGCACATTCTGCATTTATGGCATTCCATGCCAAATGCATTTTCTTGGAGTTTCTAAAGACTTTTCCACATTTCATTTTATATGTGTTGTGCTAGCTGCATTAATCTTTGCACAAAAGCTCCCTTTTGTTGCGCTCTATCCATCAGACCTATTCCCTTTACAAAATCAAGAGAACATCCCTTGTAACATGTTGGTTGTGCTCTTCAGATGCATTTTGCATGTTTTAAAAACTTACAAAGAATTTTCAACAATCCATTTTGTGCAAGCCACGCCTTGCTATGATTTGTTGTGCACCTTTCAATCACATTTGCGTAAAAGTCTCTAAGGAATTTTCAAAAAACCTTTTGTGCATCACACAATTATTTTCTTCTAAGTTAGTGAAGACTTTCAACATATTCATTTTAGGTAGTTTTTGTTGCTTTTGGCGTGACATGAGACCACACTCTTCTCCTACGCATTAGCTATTCTTGCACCATGTAAGAACTCATTTGTATTGTGATTTGGCCCTTTGCTAAAACATTTGGATAAAATTTTGCATGCAGCGAGTTGTTATACTAGTGTATAAATGTTTTGAAATAATAAAAGACCCCCTCAAGATGCATAGGTTTTGTGATGGCAGCTTCCTTCTAAAATAATTTGCACTCTCTTAGGTTTGTATGTATCTTCTCCAAAACATCTGACTCATTCAATGACCTACTCTTGTGTCTAACAAAAAGTTTCCTTAGAGATTTCCATAAAAGAATCTTTGCATAGATCTACTTTGGGCAGTTTAAAATTGTTTTCACCACTTGAAACTATTCATTTGTACTTAATATTCATGCCATCAAGAGAACATGAAGTATTGGATGAGCCTTTATCTACCTTTCATGTATCTCAAAATCAGGGGATCTCAGCAACAAAATTAGCCTGTGAAATGATTTTCTTTTATTATTACACAGCCTTTCATACACTGCAACAATATTAGAGAGTACTTGATTTTATCCATGGCAACTCAAGTGAAACATCACCTTCTTCAATTGATTGAAAAACTCTTATCCTTTGTTATTTTATTCAGATGCTTGGGTGCTATCCTCAAGATTTTTCCTTGCATGATGCATTGCAAACTGTAAGTTATTTGAAACAACCATTGATGGATTCTTGTACCCCATTTGACCATTGCAACACCTACAACATCATAACAGTGCAAAGCATGTCGGGCCCTAGGTGGCCTGACTAATTTTCTTTTTGTTTTCAAACAACTTTTATGCTCAAATTGATTAGACATGGCCTTTGAATACTTCTGAAGTTGAAAATCGAACTGTGTTGCAATTAGAATATGTTTTTTTGGCTCATTTGAACATTGAGCAAAACTAGCCAAGTTGGCTCTAGAATCAGTCTGGGAAACTAGTCAAATCACCTCCTAGGGCTATGAAAACTTGCAGGCTTGTAGATATTCAGTCCAAGAATGGAGTACAATAGACTGCTCAGTAAAATGAGTCATGAGGTGAAAGTTATTAACTGTCAAAGTTTCTTACTTGAACTTTTTGCAACATGTTGAAAACCAATTAAAACTCACGAAATCACCTCATTGAAAAATACCAAATCAACTCTTGGCGAGTTGCCACTAGACACAATAGATCATTTTGGTATATAGAACACGTGTGCAAGAGTAATTCTCTTGAATCATCATTCATCAAAAGATATTGATGGTCGAAGTTGACCTCTTAGAAAGATTTCAAAAAATGCAGGTGCAAAACTGAACAAATTGTGTTTGGTTTTAACCTGGTAAAAATAGCAAATCAAATCATGAGGCTCTGAAAATTGACATGTGAGCTCATCTAGGCATGGATAATTGGAAGAAACAATTAGTTTGACATGACGATCAACCAGTTGCAAAATGCAAGCTCAAACGGGAGGCTACTTTACAAAAATGAAGGTTTGCAAGCAACAAAAAAGTGCTAAAACCCTCTAGCTTCACTTTTTGAAACCTTGACAAAACTCATCGTGGGAAGCTAAAAATTGACATGCATACTCACATAGGACACATGAGTTTTCTTGCAAAGGGATCTTGCACGAAAATCAACAGGCATCAAATTATGACCCTCCAAAGTAGGTCATTTAGGAAAATTTCTCAGGTGCACTTCTAAAAGTGCAGAGACAATTTCAAAATGGGCACTTCAAATTTTCAAAATTTGAGAGTTCTATCAATGGCTCCGATTAGGGATGTATGCCCCCTGTGGGCATAGCAAGATTCTAGATCTCTAGGGAGTAGACCAAATATTGAGTATGTCAGGTGTCCTTAAACTACTCCTTTATTCATTCTTCTTTTTCAACTTCATCTGGTGACACCAGGCCACCAAATGAAAACTGGAGTGAACATTTACCTTTGTCAAACACAATTATGTAAAAAGAGTTGATCTCCCTCAACTCATGCTTGCCTCTTTCAAACCATAACGACATAAGTGACTACACCTTTGCAAACACAAGCATTAGGTTACCTTTGTGCAAGTGGAAACTTGCTCTCTGTTTAGATTTATTGTCAATTGGCAACCAAATCAAATAGGCCACATCACTGTCACTTTCTTCATTCTCTGATTTTTCATCACACAACATTATCAACATATTCATAATCATTGTGCATCTGAAAGTCGGACACACTTTCAAAATGTTGATTATCATGTCGCAACAACTGACCATATTCATCATATAAACCCTTCTCAAGCTGAATACAACATTCTTTAGTATCTTGCACATTTCCACACTCTGTGAAAACCTCTTCCAGCTGACAAAAATAACACTCACATTCTGCTACATGGCTAGAACTGTTAAGCTCATTTTGATCACTAGTTTGCATATCATAGGTGAAAACATCACAAGAACTTACTAGAAGATTTGGCTCATCATGCAAACTATTTCTGAGTGTATTCAAAGAGATACACTCACGCATAAGAACACTCTGTAACTATTCTTCATCATGCTGGTATTGAGAATCATTAGATATTTCTGACTTGTCCTCATTTATAGTCACCTTGTCATCCTCTGAACATAACATGTCAACATCTTTAGTGTCACAAGCTTGCTCAACAATGAGCAATTCCGGTTTAGAAAGACAATTTGATTTCTCATTGAAATCAACACCTTCACTCACATTCAAAGACTCATGACTAGGCTCATTCAAATCACCAAACAAAGACTTGTTTAAATCTGCATTACAATCTTCAAAGCTTGGCTCATTAGATGCACAAAACTCATGGTCATCTACTGCTTCAAACTCATCAAAACAAATTTTTGAGTTTGCATTTGCATGCATACTTTCGTATTCATCATATAATGCATCACTAGCATCAAATGGATGTTTTTCTTCATCCAAATTATCATCACCATGATCAATTGGTTCATCATTGAAGGGAAGATTAGAAATACATGCATCATACCTTAAAAATTGAAGATCATCATCACTGTCAAAGTCAATAGGGGTTGCACACATCAACTGAGAATCATTCTTATGTGCACATTTTTGATATTCTGTGGTCAATAGATTTGAAATTTGTTCACAATTCAATAGATCATTGCTTTGACCTATTCTCTCAACCACTTCCTCTTCTTGATCTTCACTTGAATTGGATAAAATATCAAATTGCAAATTAGGACATATCAAGGTGTCATCATCTTCAAAGTCTAAAAACCCAATGGGCTGATCATAAACATGATTCCCCCAATCATAGGAGACTAAATTGCTAACAACACTATTAGAAGCATGGTCACCACCAATCACAGTGAAGAGGTTGTCTACTCCTTCCTTCTTGCTTACTTTTGGGTTATCATAACAACAATTCACATCTTCTTGCATTTCAACATTAGACTGGGTGTCTTCATTGAGCTTATCATTTGTAGCCTCTTGAGGATAGACACAAATATTTTCATTGTCAAACTGCAAACCATCAATGGCTCCTTCATTCCAACTGCTTGTACTTGACCTTGCAAACTGAAATTCACTGCATACTTCTTCACTTGCAACTGATGTGCTAACATTTTCAAGAACATTCCCTAAGTTAGAAAATTCCTTTATCTCATCATGGAGAATTGCATCAAGACTACACTCAACACATGTAGGATTGACATAGTCAATTGTATCACAACATTGTTGATTACTTATCTCTTCTTCAAAGAGTAAATCCAATTGATATTCTTCATCATGTTCTTGGCTCGAAAGACTTGGAATACCATTGTTCTTCACAACCTCACATTCATTGTGTGAAGGGAAGGTCTCATTAGCATGTTTTGGACTAAGAGAATCATCTAGGAAGTCATCTCCATCCTTGCAACCTTCAATTGCTATAGAAAATTTTCTTTGTTTTTGCACCTTCAGAGGAGATCAAAGAAACCTCACATGTTTGATTTCCCTCATTGTTTATATCATCATTATGGCTGTAACTTTCAGCTGGGTCTATTTCTTCCATAGTTTGTTTAAAGACAACTTCCTCATCACCTATTGATGCATCCTTCTTGTCTTCTACCTTCTCAACTATAAACTTCTCTGAAGAGCCCTGATCATTTGTATTCACATAGCTATTGATTTCATCAGCATGTTTGTCTAAAAGTGATGATAACAATCTCTACACATATTCATTCCTCCGCTTCTCTAGATTATCTAAAACTGTGTAAGCCATCTGCATACTAGATATTCTAAAAATTTTCAACAATGCACTAGATCCTTCCTCATAGGCTTCAAAATATAGATGAATACAACTTGGAGTACTAGGTCTAAAATTCTCTGGGATTAATGATAGGGCAGCAGTAAATCTATGACTAAAATCAACACTTGACTCTTCATCTTGTTTCTTGATCTGCTTTAACCTTGTGACTAGGTTAGAGGGCTCTCTTGCAAGCTCTTTTCTATAAGCATTCACTAGTTCATCCTAGCAAGGAAATGACTTCTCAGGAAAAATCAGGCACTAATCCCAAGCTCTTGCTTTAAGGGATCTGACAAAGAATCTCATCCACATATCCTAATATCCAAATGAATGTTTCTCCATGAAGCTAGAAAAACTTTTGACATGTGCATCTCCTTCACAAACATTGTATCCATGAAATCTAGCCATCTCCTTATAAACTTGAGTGGGCATACTTTCAGTCTTGTAATCAACCCATGACAAATCTAATTGAGCATACAAAGGATCAAAGGAGTTGACAAAAGGTGCATTAAATTTGCAAGTAGACACAATATGATTGTCTCTTAACCAAGATTGTGAAAACATCTGGTGTCTTTCATCCATTTCTTTAAGTCCTCTTTCAAATACAGCTTCCCATTCCAGACTGAACCTAGGCTTATTAACCCTTGGGTTCCTATACTTTGGGGTGTCAGATACTTGAGGATTATTAGACTTTTGAGCCTTCTTGAGAAGCCAAATCAAATTGTTCACTGGTATGGCTACTTTACCTTGATGATCCATGGGTATTCTTGCAAATTATGACTTGACTGATTGTGCATAATCAAAATCATGACCAAATGATGGACTACTATGATAATTGCTGACATGGTGATAACTAATGTATGACAATGCAAATGGATGGAAATCCCAAGGATATACAGATCCATTCTAACCATCCATACAATCAAAAATTTGAACACTAGACAAAAAAAAATTCAATGGAACTGTAATTACATTCAACAGATCCAACAAATGGAAGTGTGCAAACTTAAATTTACTATCCTTTCCCTTTATTAGTGCTAATTCACTCAATAGGGAAACAAAAATTTTCCTACAATGTTCAAATATGGTTTTCATACAAGAGTTTCTTGAAAGCCAAGAGTGAAGAATACCTGGAAATGTTGTAGTTGTTGCAAATTGTTCTTCTGATTGGAAATATTTGTAGATCTAGAACTATATTCACCTCTTTAACAGGTTCTTTTGACAAAGTCGCCACCTCTCTTCTTAGAGGACTAAACTTTAAACAACATGAAGTTCTTTCACAAATAGTTTTCTTTTTGAGTTCCTTTCACCAACAGAGCACCACAAATCTTGAAATCCTCAAGTTCACTGCAACAAATTCTTTCTCCAAGTCTAAAATCTTTCAATATTTGAACTCAATTCAGAATGGAAAGTAATATGACTCAATGCAAATGATATGACTTTGCTTCTAAACAACCTACAACTGGATATTTAGATTTATCCCCAACAGAGTCGCCATTCTGTTGGTGTTTCAAATATCAATAGATCAATTGAATCCTATAGACTTAGCCAATGTCTTATGCTCAAAATCAAAGGTTGATTTGTCCAACTAACAAGATTCAATCAAAGACTGAGATCTTTTGCACTTCAGGCTTTGTAGGACCTAGGGGGTGACCCTTTAGCAACATCTAAAGATCTAGACACACAATTAATAGGATATTGCTTAACAAATGATGCTCTCACAGAATTATGCTAAGAAACATAAAATATCACTCAACATTGGTAAGAAATTGAGTGAACTTCAAAAACTAGCATGGAGAACATAACAAACACATAACTCATAATACAAAATTGAAATGATTTATGATTTAAAGAATTGGGGCCAAGCTGAAAACAATGAAAGCATAATAATTGACCAATGCCAAGAAATGGGCCATGGAGTCATATAACCAACATTTCATCTTATAATTTTGAACATGTTCTGAAGATATTTTGCAATCGTTATCAAATTATGACAACAAGACCACTAAAGCTTTATCTGCTAACCATTCTTACAAATCTACCTAAAACACAACATTCTTGTCACATTTGTTGAAGCAATTACACTATTCCCTGAATAATAGGCAATAACAAATGCAGTTGTCATTTATTGAAGCATTTACATCATTCAATGGATAGAAGGCAATAACAATTGTAACTCCAATGAAGCAAATGTGCATGAAAAGACTCAGATAATTTTCATTATTGAATTCAAAAGAGCATTACATCTCAGCAATGGAGACAATTATCAGATAAAATAGAAACATGAAAGCATAATTCAAAACACATAGTTCAAATATAATGACTCAATTACAATTCTCCCTAGCTTTAGAATCTACCTAGAGCTTTTGTCTGAATTGCAGAGCTTTCAAAAATTGGAACCCCCATACAAATGAGAAGAGAAGAGAAGATAAGAAGAAAATAGAAGCAGCCCCAAAGTTAATTTGTTGAAGAAACATGGCAACTTCTTCTCCGTTGATCAACAACAAGCAAAGCCTCTCTCTTCTCTCTTCATTGTAATAAAAAATTCCCTCCAATTCTGCCTTTGTCTCAAGTTGTCAAGCAACTAAAAAATCTCCCATGTGGAGAATCTCCATTCCATCACTCTGCTGTCAAAAATATCTCCCCGTGAAAGTTCCATTTATGTTCTTTTATAATGCTGCACATTATATTTTGCCTCCAGATATTAAAGTTTTACAACTTTAATATTTAGACTTTGACTTCATTGTTATTTCTCAACACATAAACTGCACTTTATTTGTTGCAGACACACTTTGCATTTATTCCCAACAAATAAGAGTCCTAGTGAATATTTTATTCACTTTCTCAAATTATCCCCTCTCACATTTTCACATGCACTTTACATAGTGAAGGCATTTTAATATTCCACTTTACAAATGAAATTTTTAACTTCATAGTTGAAATATTTTACTCTCCACCAGGCAATATTTTAGAGTTCACGATAAACTCACTTTGCCTTTGTTTACTCCAACCATTAAAAAAAACTTTTACCTTCATAAACTTTAATGAAGGCTTTCTTTAAATTTGTCACATTTTATTTTACACCAATGTGTAAAATATTCACCCTACATGCAAAAGCCATTATTTTTAATGTGGAATCCTTCACATTTCTATCGAGAAACTTTACTTTTCACCTGTTGGGCCCACCACATGCTTTCGTTCCTCTCGTCAACCTTGCGCAAATTAATCAACAAGCATTTCACAACTGAAAGCAAGTGGGGGAGGGTGAGGATTTACCCACATCTCAATGCTTTATTAAATTATCACGAGCAAAATTTTAAACTTTAAATGCTTTGCAATTAAAATGAATGAAAGTATCATTTAATAATTTGCATCAGACAAATTATTAAAACTATAGTCGTGCGTTCAATTTTTGTCAGGCCCACTACCATATACCTTCATCTTATCCATCCTGCGGGTTTTAACCCGTGAGTAATTTTGGGAAATGAGCTGGTGGGGGAAATATGAGATTAAGCTACATTTTAGCTTGCTTCTTCAGCGTTGATTTTCCTTTTTCCCTCTTGTTGTGCCCTAATTTCACCTTCTCCATTTGCTCAAGCTCTGCTTCAATGGCGGCAAGTTTTTCCCAAATCTCCTTTTGTCTGGGGTTTTGTATTTGCTCCTCCATTCTTTGTGCTCTGATGAATATCCTCTCTTTGCACTACACACCTCCCATTCATCTACTAGAAAGTTTCAAGATCCTTTTCAACAAACCATTTTATGCATGTCCTATGACCATGGCGTGGGTTGCATTTGTTTAAGAGTTTTGAGAACATCTCAACATATACATTTTGCCTATTCTCTGCACAGTGCTGGTGTATTTTTCAAAGAGTTCCTAAAGTATTTTCAATGGATCTATTGTGTACGCCACACACCTTCCATTTCATTTGCTAACATTTTCTGAGGCCTTTCCAACATATCACTTCACATACTGTGCTATGCGCACACTGGCCTTTGTGAAAACTTGATGACTTTTCAATAGATATGTTTTGTGCATAAACTATTTCAATGGCATTCCATTCTCATGTGCTTGCATTTGTTAAAAGCTTCCAAATAATTTTCAATCATCCATGTTCTGATGCTTGTTGCCAGTGTGGTATTTCTCCTTTCATTTTTTTTGCTCAAAAGTTTCTAAGAATCAACAAATCCATTTTGTATATATTTCAAATAGGTGTATTGTTGGCGCCTCATTCCTTTATTCACGTTTTCTTGAAAGCTTCTAAAGCTTCTTCAACGCATCTACTTGTGATTCAATGTTGTGCCACATTTACATAGTTCTCAAACCCTTTTCATATTAAGGGCGTGCTCCTTCTTTGCCAAGTTTCATTTGCTTTAAAGTTTTTAAAGAGTCTTTCACAACTCATCCATTTTGTGCACCAAGTTGGGTGCGGCCTTCTCCTCCTGTGGCGCGGTGGCAAGAAAGTCTCCACACTTGCTTGAAATTTTCTAAAGTCATTTCAATAGACACATTGTTGTGCATTATGCATTTATGGCATTCCATGCCAAATGCATTTGCTTGGAGTTTCTAAAGACTTTTCCACTTTCCATTTTATATGTGTTGCATTGGTTGCATTAATCTTTGCACAAAAGCTCCCTTTTGTTGTGCTCTATCGACTAGACTAATCCCCTTTACAAAATCAAGAGAACATCCCTTGCAACATGTTGTTCATGCCCTTCAGATGCATTTTGCATTTGTTAAAAACTTACAAAGCATTTTCAATAATCCATTTTGTGAAGGTTGCACCTCGCTATGATTTGTTGTGCACCTTTCAATCACATTTGCTTAAAAGTCTCTAAGGCATTTTCAACAAAATTTTTGTGCATCATACAATTATTTGCTTCTGAGTTATTGAAGACTTTCAACATATTCATTTTAGGTAGTGTTTGCTACTTTTGGCGTGACATGAGACCACACTCTTCTCCTACGCATTAGTTATTCTTGCACCATGTAAGAACTCATTTGTATTGTGAGTTGGCCCTTTGCTGAAACATTTGGATAAAGTGTTGCATGGAGTAAATTATTATACTGTGTATAAATGTTTTGAAATAATAAAAGACCCCCTCAAGATGCGTAGGTTTTGTGATGACAGCTTCCTTCTAAAATACTTTGCACTCTCTCAACTTTGTATGTATCTTCTCCAAAACATTTGACTCATTCAATGACTTGCTCTTGTGTCTAACGGGCAGTTTCCTTAAAGATTTTCATAAAAGAATCTTTGCATAGATCTACTTTAGGCAGTTTAAAATTGTTTTCACCACTTGAAATTGTTCATTTGTACTTAATATTCATGCCATCAAGCAAACATGAAGTATTGGATGAGCCTTTATCTAGCTTTCATGTATCTCAAAATCAGGGGATCTCAGCAACAAAATTAGCCTTTGAAATGATTTGCTTTTATTATTACACAACTTTTCATACACTGTAGCAATATTAGAGAGTACTTGATTTTATCCATGGCAACTCAAGTGAAACATCACCTTCTTCAATTGATTGAAAGACTCTTATCCTTTGTTATTTTATTCAAATGCTTGGGTGCTATCCTCAAGAGTTTTCCTTGTATGATGCATTGCAAACTGGAAGTTATCTGAAACAACCATTGTTGGATTCTTGTACCCCATTTAACCATTGCAACACCTACAACATCATAATAGTGCAAAGCATGTCAAGCCCTAGGTGGCCTAACTAATTTTTTTTTCATTTTCAAACAACTTTTATGCTCAAGTTGATTATACATGGCCTCTCAATACTTCTAAAGTTGAAAAACGATCTGGGTTGCAATTAGAATTTGTTTTCTGGCTCATTTGAACACTGGGCAAAACTGGCCAAGTTGGCTCTAGAATCAGCTTGGGAAACTGGTCAAACGACCTCCTAGAGCCATGAAAACTTGCAGGCTTGTAGAAATTCGGTCCAAGAATGGAGTGCAATAGATGGCTCGGTAAAATGAGTCATGAGGTGAAAGTTATTAACTGTCAAAGTTGCTTACTCAAACTTTCTGCAACATGTTCATAACCAATTAAAACTCATGAAATCACCTCGTTGAAAAATACCAAATCAACTCTTGGTGAGTTGCCACTGGACATAGTAGATCATCTCGGTACATAGAACACATGTGCAAGAGGAATTCTATTGAATCATCATTCATCAGAAGATACTGACAGTCAAAGTTGACCCCTTAGAAAGGTTTCAGAAAATGCAGGTGCAAAACTGAACAAATTGCATTTGGTTTTGACCTGGTAAAAATAGAAAATCAAATCGCAAGGCTCTAAAACCTAACATGTGAGCTCATCTAGGCATTGATAATTGGGAGCAACAATCCTAGTTTGACATGACGATCAACCAATTGTAAAATGCAAGCTCCAACGAGAGGCTACTTTGCAGAAATGAAAGTTTACAAGTAGTAAAAAAGTGCTAAAACCCTCCAGCTTTGCTTTTCAAAACCTTGACAAAACTCATCATGGGAAGCTGAAAATTGACATGCATACTCACATAGGACACATGAGTGGGCTTGCAAAGCTATTTTGCATGAAAATCAACATGCATCAAATTATGACCCTCCAAAAATATGTCATTCAGGCATATTTCTTAGGTGCACTTCTGAAAGTGCAAAGACAAAATTTTGAAATGGGCACTTCAAATTTGCAAAATTTGAGAGTGCCATCAGGTCCACCAAAATGAAAACTAATGATGAACCAATTTCTCTACTTCTCTATATTTCATTCAATATGTGTGTTATATTATGCAAATGAGTAATATAAATTAAACCTAACTGATATATAGCAATCAAAAGGCAAGTTTTAAGATAGTCAAATATTGTGTACCTGTTGCAAAAAGTTTTTTCTCAAGCCTCACTAAGGTCTCATTTTTCCTATGGTGAATGGGTCCTGGCTAGGGCTCCGGAAAATCAATTTTTGGGCTTTGTTCTTCTCAATCCACACTCCCAAATCCTAGTCGGGCATTGTTAGAAAGTTGGAAATAAATCTTGTAGCTCAACTTTCATGATTTGACAACTTTCTTTGCAACTTTGACAACTTTGAAAACTTTTGCAATTTTTCTCTCCAAAAGATCTTCAACCTAAAACCTGCAATCACACATCAAAGGAGATAAAAATGTTTTGTTAGGGAATAGGGGTTTGCCTTGTTCAAACCCCGTTTTGGTAAAATGAAACAATGCATGAAAGGAATGATGAATGAACAACAATATGTAACAACTCACCAAACCTTAATTGGAACCTTGGATTGTAGATATGCAAACTAGCATGAAGTGGCCTCAATGAATGTAGATCTTGATCATGAATTTGATATGAAATAATGCCTTTGATATGCTTGATTGATCTTGAATGCTACATCACAACAATAGCTCAAACAACATGCACGATGCACTAAATCTTTGAAATGATGATAGGACTCTTGATTGCTGCAATATTCTTCTTCAAATCTATTCTTGAATGCTCCTATAACGCTCTTGTGAAAGTACTCTTGATTGCTTATGAAATTCTAGGATGAAACATAGTGAAATAGCCTTGTCTTTATACATATCATTAATTCCTGAAATTCAAATATCACAAGCCGACATCAAATCATGGATTTGAAATCATTAAAATACTACCAAAAAAATATTTCAAAGAGGGGTCCTAGGTCTAAGTGAGGACCCATTCGCCATGTGGCAAATGGGTCCTAGGTCACTTATATAGGACACACTTTGGGAAATGTGAAAGATCATGTGAAAATAGGGTCCTAAGACCTAGTGAGGACCCATTCACCATGTAGCAAATCGGTCCTAGGTCACCTACCTAGGACACACACCTTCTAAAATTAAATGTTGTGTAATGGCATTTATGAATGTCAGGTTTTATCCCTCATAATTTGCATTTAATTAAACTTGGATTTGAATTAAAGGGGCCAATTAAGGAAAATTAACCTCAGTTAATTGATAAAGCACTAGATTAGTGTGAAAGTGTAAAGATATATACTTTACAACACCCTAAATAAGGCACAATTAAGTCCATTTAGTTAAAAAGGGCCCTAAACTTAATGTGAATGTGTAAAACACATTACAACACTAAATTAAGGCAACATTAAGCTTATTTTAATATAAATTATTCCCAAATTAAGGAAAAAGAGATACTTTTTCCATTACTACATGTATGCCAATTTATTCTTATTTAGATAAAATATTTGCATCCAAAGGACCAAACCATATTGATCTAGATTTTTGTTTGGTATTTGCTACTTTTTAATATGCTTAGGCATTATAAACTTATCCTCAACTTGTATTTTATTATATTTAAATTGTAATGCTCATGTCTTTATTTTCAGGGCCTTTTTTACCTCATGCTAGACCTATAAATGTGTATTCCTCTTCTCACGATTTGCATGTGATTAACCATGGTTATTACAACCTGCAAAAGAAATTGCAACCCACAAAATAAGATCCCAAACATGTTAGATAATATCGTATAAGTTATGTTATAGTTGAGGGCTTTAAATCTTAGTAAATAATGTTTGGGACATATTTTGTATATATCGTTTATCAACCTCATTGATATCATTTTATTAATAGTAAAGAAATCCGAGAAAAATAAATAATTTTCCTACATGTATAAATATTGTGGCATATCCTAAATCAGACTTGTATGATAGAGGAAACAATAGTGGTTCATGTTTAATCTTTCAATGCCTAATGTGAACTGTGATATCAAAAGATGAAACAAAATTGTCTTATGCAAAATTATACATTCTAGAGAGCATTAAATACATTGATAAATTCATTGGTAGGAAAATTTACTATGCAAATTAACAACGATGAAGATTGGTGAAATATCTATTTTGGAGAATTACTTGACCCCTTATGCATCAGATTTGTTATCTTAAATATATTTTCATTTAATTAATTTTCTCATTATGATGATCAAGTTGCTATCAATTAGTCAAAAGGAGTTAAGTCAAAATTAGAATCATGTGAAAGTTTGGTATGCTTATTTTATGCAGTCACTAATAATTGGTTTAATCAAGTTGTTATTTTGAGTTATAAATTGTTATATGTTAGGAGTTATTTCATTAAGTTCAATTATGGTCCATTTAGATGATATAAAATTCAATTCATTTTTATAGGTTAATAGCTAAACGTATCAAGGACACTATGACAATGGTTATTCTTGATAAATAAGTTTTGATGTATTGCATATATCTTCTATATCAAACTAGATGGTCTATGATAAATATTTGACTTAACTACTAGGTTCTATATAATCTTGTACCTCAATGCTTTTATTACATAGTTGCTTGAAAAGTATTAAATAGTGGGAGGAGCCCTCATAGGTTAACTTGGTTGTTTGTTCTATGTATTTAATTAACTATTGAGAAATCAATGTATTTACTAAACTATTGTGATATCAGTGGTGAGTTGAACCTATATGTTAAATATCGTTATTGACCAACCCAGTTTATGTGAAAGTTCAAAGTGTCTAACTACAATTCCTCTGCATGTCATGTACACAAGGCCATCAGAGATTATCCCCTGAGGAATAGGTTTGGCCCCTTAGGTTCCCCCATACTTGCTTGAAAGCAAACTTATATGTGTTGGTTTTATGTTTGTGGTCAAAATTTTGGAAGTTGTGTCTTTTCCTTAGCTAAGTTTTGGTTGTAGTGTTTTGGGTATTACACACGTTATAACCATAAGCACATTTTAGTTTGTTATAAACAAAAAAAAAGCAACTTCATTTCATTGTATTATTTGGTGTTGCCTATTTCCTTCATGACTTGCAAATCCTTAGAAGCACGCTCACATTATAGGAAGGCTCAAACCACTCCACAATGTCAGGGAGGTCAAAGGAGTGAGTTTTTATTATTTTTTGTGTGAATTTGTTATTAAATAAGTAGATTTAATAATTTTTTGATGTAAATTTATTTAATTTTTAGGAAATGATAATGCATCTCCAAACCCTCGTCAAATTCCTTTTCAAAATCCCAATTCACCTCATGCCCAAATCCCCATCAAAGAACAACCCCAATAAACACCTCCAACAATTCCTCAACATGCTCTAGAGGAACTCAAGAAAATTTAATGGGGAAAATTGAAAACAACAAAAATCAAAAATTGAGGATATAATTGCAAGGTTGAAAGATTTTGCAAGCTCAACTTCACATAGAACCACACTTGCTTAATCATCTGAATCGATAGTATCACATGTAGATTCAATTAACAAGAAAATAAGTGGTTGGTAAAAAAAAAGACGAGAGCTTAGAGAATTTTATGTAGATAAATTATCCTATAAACAAGTGAAAGATAAAAAAATTACAAATTTGACTTGTGAGCCCTATTCACAAACCCTAGAACAAATCAACCTTTGCATCCTTCAAGCAAGAGGTTCCCTATCCATTGGTGCAACCACCAAGGGATAAATAGCACTTTTTGGAGGAGGTGGTGGATGGTTTTTGACTATCCTCCATGCAACAACAATGACGTGCTGCAATATTTTTTGAGGAAACTCTACTATGAGTTTGTCCATGATAAAATACCAAACTATTTTGATATGTGGTACTTCCAGGGTAGAGGTGGGGGATCCACATAGGAGAGAGTGGGAGCACATATTGATGCACAACAACTAGCAAGAAAAGCACTCTCTAGACCAACATATGAGCACATGTTTATCTCTTTTTTTGTGAAGGAGAGTGTCGAGGTTGATACATTGTAGTCAATTAGTTCTCTAACCCAGAGCCTCATACAACATACCAATCCTCTAGCACATGGTCAGTCAGGAGAGTCATCGGGGAATAGAGTTCAACCTTATGTTTGTCAGGCTTGTAGGTCACCCTATGGTTATGATCCCATGGATAGTTAGGATGCAGGTGCCCAAGGTACATCTACAGCTGATCAGATGATAATGATAGATGCCCTCCTTCATTAGGCAGGCCTTGATAGTCAGGTAAATGTTAGCAAGCTCATTAAATTTAATTTATTAAATTTCATTTTTGAAATGCAAGATTAACTAAATTATTTGAATGATTATAATGAAATTTTAGGGTCATAGTGTTCACTCTACTTTCAATGGTCCTCCATCTCCCTATTAAGTGACCACATGTACTGTGGAGGTATGTAACTAGTAAATAATTATAAATATTACATGTAAATAGCTAAACGTTATATGAATGGTATTCTTATATCTCATTTTGGATATTGAATAGGTTGATCTTGGAGCTTTTGCGACAACACCTACTAGTGGAGGTGGTCATCAAAGTTTCACTTAGGTAATATAGACTATTTATAATTTTAAAATAAAAAAATAGTATTTCATAATTGAATAATGTTTAATGACTTGAAGGTTCTAGATAGTTTGTAAGTATTCTTTGTACTTTTTAATTAATTTGATTTCAGATTGTTATGCACTTCATGATCTATGAATTTCATTTGTTCATGTTTTTGACCTTTATTCATCATTTATGCTATATCCTTTATTGTTCATTTGTCATCCTTTATTCATCATTTCCCCTTGTGATCATTATAAAGAGCCAACAACTGTTTCTATTTACAACTAGAGTTTTTTGAGTATTTTTCTTATCTCCTATTCCCTTGTTATTGCATTTGGTGAGGTGGTTGGGGAACTAGTTTAGGAGGAGCCAAATTCCTATGAGAACTTGAGGAATGACCATGAATTATGGTCAATACTTCAGAAAGGCAAGTAACCTCCTATATTCAAGCCATGAAAGGGCACAACCCCAACCTATTTGTTGAGTTTTTCAATTCTTAGAAGGATGGATTAGTTGAAGTTAGGGGTCTTTTGATTGTGATTTTGATGGAGCTCATTTTGGTGGCTATTAGTCTCTCCTTGGATGAAGCTTGCATTCCCAAAAAACCCAAAGGTCCATTATCAAAAATATATGGAGAGATTCCTTAAAAAGAGGGAGAAAGTGAATAGGCTTCAAAATGGGTTCAATAGAGATGATTTGTCAGGTGTTTGGAAGAAGATGGCATAGGTTTTAATGAGGTATGTCACTCTTGAAGGTAGATTTAAAAGATTCCATGCCCACCTCTTCCCTATGCTTAATCACTTTCGTCACAATGTTAAGATGAACTTTGCTTTTTGGATTTATTCTTCCCTTGAGCAATCAATAAAAGTTATTCAAGACAAAGTGAATTTTATGCCTCTAAATCAAGGACTAATTTATAGGATTTACTAGCATAATGTGTCTCTTTCCCCTGCTATAACCTCTCTCCCATGGGTGCAAAACCCTACCATGGTCCACAAAAGTGCCTCTGAGATTTTAGAAGGAAATCCCTCTTCCCTTGGCCCTACTAATTTGTCTACCTTGTTCCATCAACCAAAAATTACAAGTTCAAACCTTCCTTGTGCCTCTAAAGGAAAAACCCTACTACTAAGAACCCCACCATTTTTAGAAAGAAAAAGGTGGCCTTTGTTGAACCCCCCAATTTTAATCTCAGATAAGTCTAATTCTCCATGGTCCCCTATGCCAGTGGATTCTCCTGAAAAGGCTTCCTCTAGAGACACTTCCCCTATTGTTTCCCCTCCTAAATCTCCCTTAAATACCTCTCTTGTTAGTTCCCCCAACTCCCCTTTCTATAACTTTAACCAAGTTTAGGAGCTTGAAGTCATTTCGTCAAATATAAAGTTTTTTGCAAGAGTTGCACTCCCCTACAGGTGAAATTGAACAAAATAAGCCAAATCACTAATATTCAAAATGACATATTGAAGTGGTTGTTGTCCCAACTCATTACCACCAAAAATAATATGCAAATTTTGGAGTTGTTTGTGCTCAATAAAACCCTGGACTGGTTGGGTGGGGTGGAGGACTCTAGCCATTGGAATTTATTATTTGGTATGGCTAAGACCTTTGATAATTGGGAAAACATTGAGAAAGAAGTTGCAGAGCTCAAGTCTCTTATTGGGACCACTAAGGAGAGAAACAAATTTCAAGAAGAGGTTTCTATTCTACAAAGCAACCAAGAGAAAACCATTCTTAGTATGTGGGAGATAGTTGAATACAACAAAGGAACAGCGAAAACATTGCTATCACCATACAATTTTTCTAGTAGGAGCTAAAGAACTATCAGGGTAAGCACATTAGAGATGATCATTTGAAAGCCTCTTAGACCAACTCCAAAAAGAAGGGCAAGAAAGTGGAAAGTGCTTCAAACCCCCTACTAATGAAAATGGTAGCAAGAACTAGAAAGTTCTATCCTTCGAAGAAAACCTCTAATTCAATGATAGGAAATCAATGGTTTTTTCCTTCTTAGAGATCAATAGCTGGTTTTGGGTTCGTGTTGGCTGCTGGCTAGGTTTAAATTTTTATTTTTCCTGCTGGTCTTTTCTTTAGTCTTTTTTTTTAATAAAATTTTCTAGTTGTCTCACTTCTTGTGAACTCCTTCTGCTAGGCCTCTATGGCTATTTTGTAATGGGTCCGGTCCCTTCCCATTTTTATCTTAATCAAAACCTTATCCAACCCCATACACTCAAAAATGAAATCCTTAAATCAATTTTTTTTTTAAATCAAGACATTAATCATATCTAACCATAATATTTAATTTTTGAATAACAACATTTATAAGAATTATTGTGGTAGAGAGTCCATTGGTGTGAGGAAAGGATCCTTCAATAGTATCCTTTACATAGCTTCTTTGTCAATTAATCTCATTTATATATATCTAATCACACACAATGTGACAAGGAAGGTTGATGAGCTAACACAAAATTTTATGTTCATTTCAAAGTTGAAGTGTTGAGATATTATTATATTTAGGGAGAAAAATGATTAATTTATATTGTATTCCTCATATTTTTCTCCTGATTTTCCTTCAATTAATGTTCATGCTTAACATCTATTATGGAAATTTTTGAGGAGATAAAATATGATCATTTAAACCTTCAAGTACTTACATTGGTTGAGGTTCTAGAAACATGGTTTGATATTACATATCCTCCATCTCTTTTTGTTAATCATATTGTTGCTACATCCATAGTTTTTAATTATTCTTTACAAAAAGACCATTTATATAATCTTTTAGAGATAACTCCTTGGGATGAGTACTTAGTAGATCTTGAATATTTGTTTTATGAGTCCTACTTTATCAATTTAGAGGACACTTTTGAGGACTTGAGTTTCTTCTTTGAGGATAATTTCATTGCAACTATTGTCTCACCTTCTTTGGTTCCTATACTACTTTAGCTTCTATCATACTTTGACTTTCCATTAAGTTGGGCCTAGGACACATGATCCAATATTGGCACCTCTCATCACTAACTTGGAGACTACCACAATATTACTAGAGACATCATTTTGAATTTTATTCTCTCTTTTGGATTGGGAAGAGCTTTGAAATTTGCATAATTGAGTTTACTTATTCCAAAGGGAAGGAATATGGTCTGGTATACCTAGGTATTCTTTTTCTTGATGTATCATCCTTCCATCTTTGGGGTAGGAAGTATCACATTTGGTCGGGTACTTAGTCTCTCTCTCTTCATTCTCTCTTTTAGGGGTTTTTCATTCTCTCTCTTTGGGGGGTCTATCATTACACATGACTACTAACATGGCCTAGTTTTCAAGACTAATTTCTCCTAAGTTGCACTCATGGGAGTTTTGGTGAAATATTTACTCCACCTTGGAATTTTTTCTATCATAAGTGTGATATTTCACCTATTTAACAATTTCTTAGGATATCATGGATAACTAATTTTCCTTATCTAAGTAGCTAATAATGATATTTTACACCTTGAATCAAGGTACACAAGTACCACCACTACCACAATAATTGATTGATGGTAGTTGGGAGTTACC
This sequence comes from Sequoia sempervirens, assembly GCA_007258455.2. Lineage (NCBI taxonomy): Eukaryota > Viridiplantae > Streptophyta > Pinopsida > Cupressales > Cupressaceae > Sequoia > Sequoia sempervirens. The sequence continues at coordinate 547,175,139 of VDFB02000015.1, forward strand.
TTTGTTTAATCAAGGCCACCTCTATCTCAATTAGACTAAGTCACCTCACCTCTTGATTGGGGGTTATTAAGATTTAATTCATAACTCTTGGACATGCCATCTCCTTTATTCATGCATTCAAGAGGCTCCCATATTTGTATGTTACTCTTTGTAACTTATCTCCATACTATTGAATATATAAATTATTTATTCATTTTCCTCGTTTTATGATTAAATTATAGGAATTAAGGTCTTGGGTAGTTTTGTTGCTTATAACAAACTCTAACATGGACATTAGTATGAATAATGAGATCTTGACTATTAGTGAAGATAAATTCTATGAATGCTCTTTCTACAAGTACATATATTGATCTAGCCTCATCATGGACACACATAAGCCCTTAACTACATATTTTGACGAGTTGGATCAATATTATATTATGTTTTTTGATGTAGATTAGATTTCGAAAATACTATAACTTTTGCATACTAGCATAGGAATTGCCATCATCAATATTTGTATGCTTTTGGTGTAAGATATAAATAGGAAAAAATATTTATAACTCTATTTGCTAATAACTTGTTTGGTATTGTTATACTAAATCATAAAATAAAATTTTGGTATAGTTTATTGAATATGAAGAATGAGAGCTTGCATTGTCTCTTTGTCCCCTCACAAAAATATCTTCCCTTGTTGCTCTTTTTAGGTAGAAGGAAAGTAGGGACCAAACATATCATAATATTAAATAAGCATATATGAATGATATTGCAATGTGATTTTTTTAGGGATTGTTTGTGGAAAGGATCATCTTTGTCACTCTTTCAAGGTAAAGAGTGGCAATGAAGGGCTTATTTTACTTGGGAGACTTTTGGAATATTAATGAGTAATATTGATGCTCTTAGTGGGAGTTAAATAGAGCACAAGTATTGATGTTAGCTAATAATCTCACTTAGTAGAAGTTATACATAAAATGTTTCCTCAAAATTATCTCTTCAAATTGTAGTTATTGAGTGATATCACAATGTCAGAAAAATCATTGGATCTCTCATATAATATGCATGTATGATCCCTAACACAAATTAAAATTAAATTAGTTATGAAAGAATTAAACAATTTTGTAGAAAAAAAATAGATATTAAGGAATATATCAATTATTTCTTGCAAAGAAAAGTAGAAAAGTGTAAAGAAAAATATTTAAGTATAATCACTATTCTATTTGGATCAATTATAATCACAAGCTATATGTTGAATGATTGTATGCATTTCCTTCAGTAGAATCATGTTGTCACTCCTTTACCTACATTAATAGAAAATAAGACCTCCCATGATCGTGTCAAAATAATGTAACTAGGAATGTGGCTTAGTTACAAAAACATACACACACAAAATATTTTCATCTAAGATATTAATATAATCTTGTTGTAGTTTTATTTTTCAAATAGTATTCATGATGTTATGATGCCAAATTATCAATTTCAATGTCTTATAATGGTCTTGCACCAATTTGCAAGTTGTAACCTTGAATTATTTATTTTTAGCCGATAGGCTCTTTATCGTGGGCTTGCCCATCGGAAAAGTCTCACACCTGAGACAGGGCACCAGAATTTTGCCAGAGAGGAAAAACTCACGTCTGAGACAGGTCACCACTACACTTCACTGCGGCAATTTGCACTTCAAAACTACACTTCAAGTCTGCAGTTCACACGCCCATCACCATTGGATTTCCATGCATAAAAAACTAAACCTCACTGCCACTATGTTCTTTAAAAGCAAAGCTTTCGTTCCATTGTGTTCACAGTTTTTTGAATAAGCATGATTTTTTGTTTACCCTTACAAACAAATCACAGATGATTGGAAGAAAATTGTAGGCATTAACAAAGAAGGAGAGCACACGATTGGAAGATAGTTGTAGGAATTAACAGAGAAGGCGAACACATTAAGGTTGTCTGCTTCAGGGAGGTTAGTAAATGGTCTTTCCTTAATTTGTGGTCCGCTTTTCATAGGCTCTCTCCAGCATTCATTGAAGATTTTTAGCCAGAGGCATCTTTTGTTGATTGGCCTTAGCATTTGGGTTTATTCTCTTCCCACGTCATGTATCATTTCCATGTAGGAAAAACATGGAGACAACCAAAAGGGCAATGCTAGGGTTTGAAATAGCACATATGACAGTGCCTTTTCCATCCTCTTATATGTCCTTTATTTTTCATGACTTCTTTCTTCACAGCTTAGCCTTTGGCATAGCATCACATAGGCTTCCATCATCTTATATTTCCTATGTTTTTCATGAATTCTTTCTTTCTTATATTTGTATGCAAAAAAGAACTACTCAACCTCAAAAAAATGCAATCAACTTTTTAACTATAATGCATTATGAAGGATTTTAATTGGTACTGTTATATGCAATTTATTTTGGCTTCTATCTTCACAGCTTCAGAGCAGCTTTTTATGCATGAAAGTGAAACAATAAAATTAGTTGCTCCCATAACCACCAGGAAATTTGGGTTCAAGGCCCACTACCTATTCATAACTGCATATTTTGTTGACTATATTTATGTAGTTTTCATCATTGATCTAGATTTTAGTTTTCCCAGGTCCTATTCTATTTGTCCAATTGTTTGCTAAAGTTCTTGCCCAAGAAAATATTGCTTTGGATCTAGGGCTGCCTTATCTGTCAAATTCAAGTAGGCTTCCAACTGTTCTAATTGGGAAAAAGGTTCTTTATGGCTTTTATCCAATCTGTTTTGTCCTACTCAAACTTGCCATAACATCCCGAGTTTTCATGACCATTCAAGATGCAATTGCGATAGACATTCTTCTTCATTGTGAATTATCCAAATTAAACACAATATTCTTTGAAGCATTTCTTGATTGCCACTATTCTATATGTATATTTTCTCTTGCTTGAAAGCCCTTGTATCTCCATTTGTCTAATTTAATCATTATGTTTGTGATCATTTATTGCCTTACTAATTTTTTCCTAATAATCCTACTTTGATGTCTATATGAGTACTACTTCCTTTTTTATTTTGTAGCATCACAGCTTAGCCTTTGGCATAGCATCACACAGGCTTCCATCATCTTATATTTCCTCTATTTTTCATGAATTATTTCTTTCTTATATTTGTATGCAAAAAAGAACTGCTCAACCTCAACAAAATGCAATCAAGTTTTGAACTATAATGCATTATGAAAGATTTTAATTGGTACTGTTATATGCAATTTATTTTGGCCTCTATCTTCACAGCTTCAGAGCAGCTTTTTATGCATGAAAGTGAAACAATAAAATTAATTGCATCTTTTGTTGACTATATTTATGTAGTTTTCGTCATTGATCTAGATTTTAGTTTGACATCCTGAGTTTACATGATCATTCAAGATGTAGTTGGGATAGACATTCTTGACACTTACATCCCACTAATCCAAAAAAGTAAAACACTACTTATTTTTCCAACCACTAAAGGAAGTCTATCAACTCAAAGGAGGTGTTTCTCTGATTCATGTTTCAAACCACTACAAACCTCTAGATAGAGCTCACCAAAAAAATGTAATCAACACAATAACATACAAAACCAAATTCAAATGTTACTAAAGCCTTCATTGTTGAAAGATTTCCTCCAATGATTATTGGTAGGTGAATACTCCTTTATTGAAACATAAGAATACTATTTAGTTTAAAGATTACAACTTAATATTGTTTTCCAATAAGATGAGAGAGTTGAGACAGAAGACTACCCCCATTTTGAAACCAAATAATGTTATCAGCTGCTAGAATTTGAGCCTCAACTGAAAGTACAAATTGTTTAGGAATACAAATATTCATGAAGAGATTGTTCAATTTCTTGTTCTTCAAACTACCTGAGGGTGTTATATATAGAGAGAGGTCAAAAATCATTATATTTTTTGCTTCTTCCTTATTGTTTGTGAAGGCAAGGTGAAGCTACCCAAAAGAAAAGCTTACCAAAAGAGTGGATTAGTGGTGGTGGAGTCCAAATTTGTTCTTGGCTGCCTCCCTTATGGTTTGTTTTCTATTTTTTTAAAATGATGTTGGTAGCCAATTTTACATCCATTCTAATATTACCTTTGAATCTATCATCTGTTTGTCTTAATTCTACATAACCCTCCTACTTGAGGTTTATTCTTCATTTTAACTACACTAACCTCACAATAGTGCTTTTAGACATCATAGACATAAACTGAAATAGCCAGAGATGCCATGTTGCAAACTTGAAAATATAGAATCTTAGTGTGATTAGTATCATATATTCTTCAAACTCACTACAAAACAATCAAACTATGGCTGACAATAGTGTATGGTTGTCAATAGTGTTTGTATTTGTAGGTATGTTTGGCTCTTTCTGTTAATGGTCTCTATTTTGACAATAATATTTCTAACACTTCATTTTTTAATTTCCTTTTTTTTTAATTCTTAATTTTACATTTATTTGTTGTTTGTAGCTATGTCTACATTATTGACTACAAATGCAATCAAGCTTATAAATGATGGCAATCTAGGCTTGGATCCTCATCTCCAAGTACTAGCTACCTCAAACTTTGGCCATGGTCCTGAAAGAAACAATCGATATAGAATAGACCTCTCTGATGGAGAGCATAAACAAAGAGCATCATTTCCAAAAAATTACAACCACTATATAACTTCTCAGCAAATTCATGAGGGATCTATAATACAACTAACAAAATACAGTTGTCCCATCATTTGTAGTTCAAGGTTAGTATGTAAGTTCAATACTATTTATATACCTTATAATCAACTTTCAAACTTCTACAATATATTATTAATTATATTTTTACTCACAATTATCTAGGTGGATTGTCATTTCGCAACTAGAGCTTGCATGTACGGATCATGCCATCATTGGTGAACCCGTCTTCCTATTTCCAGAGCAAGAGGAACATCTACAAAACGATGCTACAGATACATTTGATTATCCTGTATCACCAACAACCCCAAACTCTAAAAGAATGTTGTTTGGCATAGACCCATCTCAATCCAAGAAGGATGTATCTGTTAGCATCAGTCCTATCAAAATTTTGAACCCTTTTCAAACCAGGTGGACTATCAAAGGCCGTGTAACTATGAAAAAAGAAATCCACCGGTACACCAATCAAAAGAGAAGTGGACAAGTTTTTAGCTTCGATATCATAGATAGTGAACACACAGAAACACGTGTCACTTGCTTCAATGAAGCTATAGATATTCATTTTGCAAACATTCATATTGCATCTATATATTCATTATCTGGTGGGACCATTAAATCTGCTAATAAGCTTTACAACAAGCTAAATAGTGGAATATAAACCACCTTAATGGTTGAATCAAAGGTGACACTCTGTGAAGATGACCTCTCTATTCCAAAACATCAATTCTCTTTCACACCTATCAAGGAAATTGTGAGTAAGAGTAATAATTCAGTTGTTGATATTATTGGAATTGTTGTTTGCGTAGATCCAAGCTCTACAATAAGGAGGAGGGATGGTACAGAGGTTTTGAGGTGGGTCATCAAGATATTAGATATGTCTGCATCAATTATAGATGTAACTTTATGCGGACCAACAACTCAGAAAGAAGGCACAAAACTTCAACACATGTACCACTCAGAAAAAACCATTGTTCTAGCTATTAAAAATGGACGGGTTTCTGACTATAATGGAAAGGTAACAAGCACATTTGTAACTACACACCTATCCATAGATCCTGATATTGAAGAAGCAAAACAACTTAAAACTTGGTATGCACAGAATGGGGCTGATATTGTACCTTCCTCCATAAAGCTTGATGATACGCCTCCTATTATCACAAGAATGACAATTGCAAACATTCGAGAACAATCAGAAAAAATAATACAACCCATCCAATTCATTGCAAAGGCAACAATACTATTCATCAAATCTAACTCCTTCTGTTATCCAGCTTGTCCTCTTCAATCAGATGGAAAACAATGTAAGAAAAGGGTTATTCAAAATGAAGAAGGTAAATGGTATTGCTCAAAGTGTGCAGCAACATTTGTAGATTGCAATTATAGGTACATACTTCAAGTCAAACTGGAGGATCACATGGATATAATATGGGCAGTTGCATTTGATGAGATAGCAACAGAAATCATGGGCATGTCTGCACAAGAACTATATACACTGAAATTTAATCATGAGGCAGAAACAAGTACTGAAGATGTAATAAGAAGTGTTCTCCTTACACAATTCTTATTCACACTGTCATGAAAAAATGAGACATACAATAATGAAGAGCGCTTAAAAGCAACAATCATTAAAGTTGATAAGATAGATTTTACTGCAGAGAGAAAATTCTTGGTTTCTAAAATCAATGAGATGTGCAGTGATATGAACTAATAGGAATACATTCCTTATTTTCTATGAAACAATGTATATATTCTTGTACTTGTAAATATTCTTTTACTATTATGTTTATCAAATAAAATAGAGTTTGAATAAAAAATGCTTCACGAAATACTGGTTTGTTCATTTTTGGCTCCTTTTTTTCCCTGATTTTCTTTGCTTTAACCTATTTGCATTAGGTCTACTGTATCTGATCTTTGTCCTTAATGTGACTCCAAACAAATCCTCTTAATGTATTTTTCCTTGCAAAATTATGTGCTTGTTAGAGAGTTGGATTGTATGGACATCTTTATTGGCCTTTAAATGTGTCAAGAGTTTTGATTTCATAAAACCTGTTAATTTTCTTTCATTATGGTGTAAATTTTTTATAAAGTCTAGTACAAGTGAAGGCAGAGTAATGTGTCCTTTTGTTGATAGATACTTTCTGTTCACTCCATTTTTAATAGCTCTGCTGCAAATACAAAATGGACACAAAATATTGTAGTTGGTGAAATTTATCTAATTTTATACACTTTGCATAAATGTGATAAGAAATATCATTCTAAATCTATTCTATAAAGAGTATAAAGAGTATTTTTCGATGCTCTCATATCTACTGTAGTCATCAACACAGTGAATTAGGTGAAAACTGAAGAAATATCTTATTTCCCTACCATTTTCTAATTCACTGGGTTTTAATGAATATGGTGTATATTGAAAAAAAAGATTTTCCTCAACATTACTTAATTAGACTAACTCCTTTCTCTATTACCATCTCTATTGATAGACTAACTTCTTTCTTTAATTAGGTTCATCATAAGATTGTACAAAATTAATATACAAACAACTTCTGCTATACATCCAATCTGTACGATCCTTTATGTTTAGCGTTTTATAATTTTAGTTCTATAGTAAGGATCCAATATGTAAGATCCAATCTATAGGATCCTTTCTATTCTACACAGTGCCAACATATAGTAAGGAATCCCACCATGACCAACTCTGTGTGCACTCTTTGGTTGGTCATCCTGCAGCTGATCCTGCATCACTAATGAGGTCTCTTCTATATGAAAGTGAGAACCGTTGCCATGACTGGAAACATAACTAGCAGAATCTTGAACACCCATTTCAATATTAGAAACATTCTTGGCCATGACTTCTCCCTATTAGAAACACAAATATATATCCAATAAAGTCAAGCCAAGCAGCTCATCACAAGCTCAGTGAACTTCTATTATCATTACAGTAGTTTCATGACAATTTAAGACAAAAAGGACAGTTGTTCATAGAACACCAAGTTGAGGACATCAACAGGGTATAGAACGATTTAATATGGGATATTATAATAATTTGTATTTAACCAGACCAGTGTGTATTTCCATATTTACCTTGTTGTTGTTCCAGTGGTCAGGGTTGCTACAGTTTTGAGATCTGTTAGGATTTAGTTTAGGGATTGTTCATGATGTTAGGGTCCAGGTAATTATTATGCAAGGCATGGGTTTTATTATTGCTCACTTTTGACAGGGTTAGAATAGATGATTCCAACTGTTAAATCTTTGTCCATCAAGTCCAAGTGTAAAATTCAGATAGCATGTTTTGTGTCCCAAATTTTGCATATTGAACGTTGGCCATCAAGTCCATTAACTTTTGAGTTTCAAAGCCAGATCTTCCAGCTGCTTATTAATTACCATCTCCATCAATTTGTTTTTTGTGAAAGGAAATAAATGTTTATATTTGGAATGCATATAAATCTAAATATAATTAATAAATTATTAATAATCATGTTGACTATTTATCATAGTTGTTGGGCTGACGTACTCTATTACTTAATCACCTAATGATTTTATTGATTTTTAAAATTGAAGGATAGAGAAATAGACATAGAAGTCCAGCCAAGGCTATCCCACAACCATTGTTCAAAAGAAAACACATTACAATTTTTACTTTTCATTCAGCATTTTTAATTAACTAGGTTGCAACTTGCAAGATAAACACTCTTTGTAACTTTCGTTACACTTTATGGGGTGAATAAGATGTCAACATTCAATTCTACCCCAGCTGTTGAATCTTAAGTGTTGTAAGACCATGGACAGATTCTACATTGATAGAATACCAATACAAACATTCAACTTCTCCTTCATGAAAATACCTTACATGACTATTCTGTAGATGGAAACAGAGCATTTTATAGTCAGCTGTCAAGGAAGACAATTTAGTTATTTACTATCTTCTTATGCTTGTCATGTATATGAATAGTAGTGTTTAGATTTAGTTGCTTTTAATATCAATAATAGTGTTTCATAATGTTTAGAATGGAATGGCTGTAATGAACAATGTCTATTTGGCTTCTTTTTTTTATTATTATTGTATTAACTTACCCCAAATCAAGTGATATTAAAAAACGTGAAGTTCTATAAAATAAAATTTAGTGTTATTCACTCTGGATTAGGCTTACAAGCTTTTCAAGCAAACATATCCCTAAGTCAAAACTATCTCTATAGAAATATCATGCATGGAAAGGATTGAATTTATCAAATTTTCACAATGGGTGAAAGATAATCTACGATGAATTTTCCCAAATACAAGCATGTCCATGACATATTTAATTTTAAAAACAAGAGATTGAAAACCATATAGATTAGACTTTATAACAGCTAAGGGAACTAAAAGTTGTCGATTTTGAATATGCTCTGTTCTTAATTTATCTAGAAATCTCTTTTTAACATTATCAATTACAAAAGCTTTAATTCTTGAAATTCATCAGAAACCAAGTTTCAAGTACCAATTAATGGTAAGTCAGCTATCATTTAATGGTAAAAATCTCCAAAATATTAGGTAGAAGCCTAAAAAATCTCACTTGACACAAAATCCAAATAAACATTCATTTGACAACTGGATGAGAAAATTCTATTTCCATTTGAAATGCTTTTTTGTCAATTTGATGGCAATTTGTTTTAACATTTGCAGTTATTGTTGAAAAGTTGGAAAAGGGAAAAGGATTGTTAAGAATTAAACACCATTCTCTCAAACACAGGTCAGCCACTTTTAACTGTTTCTCTCACCTGAAATTTTAACTTTCATTAAGTTTATTCCCTCTTCCATTGTAACAATTCATTGCATTTATTTTTCTTGTTACTATTAGTAATTAGTTAAGTTTGTAGCTTGCAAGTGAAGTAGATATTTAGGTTCTATAGGGTTATGATTAAGCTTGTTTCTATATAGAAGTAAGTAAAAAATCTTTCCTTTTTCTAAATAAATGAGATCCACGAACTACACTCAAATCTCCTAATTCCATTTATTCAAATAGCAGATTATGACATCAATTTCATAGATAATAAAACTAGGGCCATTTACAATGTCATGTAATATCCAAAATTAGTTCTTTTAATATTGCATGTTTCATTTATATTTTATTCATCTCAGCTACATTTCTTCATTATATACTATTGTAATTGCATTCATTTTTTCATTCGATATGTAGATGTACAAAGAAATACAACTTTCTTGTATTAGTCCATGTCTTTTTTCTCATTACTATTAGTAATCATGCCTCCTATTTTGAATTACAGATGATGGAAACTAGAAATGAAAAAAATCAAACTGAACCCCATCAAATAGAACTTCAAAGAATACAAAGCCATAAAAGAAGTCGAGAGTACTATTCTCGTCATAAAGAAGAAATTATTGCTCGTCGTCACCTGCAAAAAATACAAAAACAAACACCAAATGAAATAGATACTACACCATCAATGAACAACAACAATAACTTCATGACCGCATCAAAAAAAATTCGACACAGAATCGATGCTCTATCAAAGTTACAAACATGCACTATATGTAAGGAATGCTACCCTCGCATGCTTGTTCATTCATCACACGATAATTGTATTTGTAAACGATGTTTCAATGAGAAAGACATTCATCGATTTTCATCACTTAATAATATGGACCCAGGAGAACAACCTCCTATGTTGCAAAAACTCACTCAAGTAGAAGAGATGCTCATAGCAAGGGTAAACCCAATATTACAAGTAACCCACGCTCGTGGGGGACAATATAAATACAATGGCCACACGATTAGCTTCCCACAGGACATAAAAAGTATTGCCAAAATACTTCCACATAGAATTATAGACCTAGATGTCCTGATAGTTCAAAGATTGCATACACAAGGAAACCATTATGACTGTTATGTAAGTAGGAGTCATATTATAGATGCATTGCAATACAAGATCAAATATGACCCATACTATAGCGATGTTGAAATAAATGCATCCTACTTAGAACAACTCCCTGAAACAAGTACAAACATTTCAAACATGCTTCACACCATAGAATTTGCCGAAGAAATAGCCGTACCAAACAACGAATCTGACGCTAACAATCAACATGATCAAGATGCATCAACATACACATTCGTCATTTATGGTAAGCCTACCAGGTAGATGTCGTGAGCTAGAAATCATTAAACAAACACTACAAATTGAACACCCAACAAATAACACTATTGATTGGCCTGAAATAAGCTCTTCTCCAATAAATGAATACAATACTAAAGGCCTCTTTGATATGGAATTTCCCACACTCTTTCCAGATGGAAAAGCACTACAAATGCAACCACGAATTAGAGAAGTACAAATGCATGAATATGCATTACATCTAATGAGATTCCATGACCAAAGATTTGGAAGGCATCCAAGGTTTCGATATTTTATCTCCAACCTTATGATGCATCATCGTAGCCAAGGACTTGCAACAATTTTCCTTAAAAAAAATGCAGAAGAAAACATACCAACCACTATTGAAAACCTTCATACACACTTGAAAAATCTTCCTGACGAACAATTAGCTGAGCAACTTATGCATTTTGGATCTACCATGAGAGGGACAAGACCATATTGGAACAAGTGTCATGCTGAGCTAACAAATATGATCAACCAAATAGGCTCACCTACTCTATTCTTCACATTAAGTGCAGCAGATACAAAATGGCCATATTTACACCAACTACTCTCAAATGACATAAGATTTACAATGCAATCAAATAAAATTCGCACATATAACATAATCAATAACCCCCATACCACATCCCTATATCTACATCAACGATTCACAATATTTCGTGAGGTCATTGAGAAGCTCCTCCATACAAAAGAATATTGGTATAGGTACGAATGGCAACATCGAGGGACCGCACATGTTCATGGATTCCTTTGGATTGAAAATGCTCCAGACATGGACAAACTTGATTGGAAAGATAACTTAGAAGTGGAAAGAGCAAGAAAATTCTTTGACACATATGTCACTGCTTGGAACCCTCGTACTATATCTCATGGCAACAACACAACACATTGATCTCCACTTGATGATCCATGTTTGTTAAACACAGCTAAGATCTTTAGTACAAATCCCTCTGACGACTACGAGGAGTTAATTAATCGTGTCCAAAGGCACACAAAGTGCACCGAGGGAACTTGCCTACGTAAGAAGGGGACAAAATTAGAATGTCGATACAAAGCTCCATGGAAAGAACAAATTATCTCTACATTATCATGTGACAATGATGGTAAAAAAAATATGAACCAGCAAGAAATGATGATAGATTAAACATACATAATCGAGAAATGATTTCAATATGGAGAGCAAATATAGATTGCCAACCTGTCATCTCATGAACACTTGTTCTCAAATACATTGCCAAGTATGCATCATAATCAGAGAAAAAATCAGAGAGTTGTGTTAATATGCTTACAAGAGTAGCTACAAATAAAAAACCTGAAGACGAAGCTTTAACAACATACCAAAAATTCATGACAGAACTTGTGGTTGAACGTGATATTGGAGCACAAGAAACATGCCATATGCTCCAAAAAGTGCCCCTTGTCATCTGTAACCGATCATTTATGTCATTGAATGTTGGCCGAAAAGTATTCCACCGCTTCACAAGAACAACAAATGAAAACAAACTCCAATCAAGCTACTTACATTCTTAAATGCAACGCCCTCCACACCTAGAAGCAATAACATTACTTGAATCTGCAAGATCCTTCTCCTATTCTTCAAGTCGCAAAGGATGTAAATGGAAAGAGAGGAAACAAAAAGCAATCGTCAATGTTTTCCCAAAGTTCTATACTATTCCAAAGCAGGATTCAGAACATTATGAAACATTTTGTTGGAGTGAATTACTCTTATACAAGAGTTTTCGTGACATAAAAAATGACATAGGCATTACTAAAGATACAATAATAACAAATTGGAACCAAATGAATACAAACACATATGATGTATGGCACGTAAATTGCACAATTGACACGAAAGCTAATAATGAAGAAGAAGAAGAAGATAGTGGTAATGAGGCAAACACAACAGATACATTGCAATTGAATGAATGGGAATTGTTGTCACAAATGGGACTTACTAATAATGTCAATTTAGATGAGCTCCAAATACTCGGTAGGCATGATTTTGATAACAACAATGAATGGGATCAACATAGCGTACACCCAGATTTACATGCCACTGCAATTGACTTCATAAAGATGAATAAAATTTGTAGCCAAAATGAAAACATGGCCATTAGCTTCGAAGTCCCAAAGTACACATTATCACCAAAACAAAAATTAGCTCTCACAATAATTACAAACCACTAGAAAGATCAAACCTTAAACAAACCCTTGCATATGATCATTCAAGGAACTGCAGGAACTGGAAAATCATACCTTATTTCTTGCATAAGAAACGCATCTCAAAATAAGCTACCACAACAAAAAAACCAACTGCTTGCTTTAGCTCCAATAGGAATTGCTGCATTTAATATACATGCATCAACCATACATTCAAAGCTTAGGATTCCTATAAAAGAAATGAAACCATTGCAAGGACAAACACTAACAACATTTCAAGAAGAAATGAAACACATAAGGTACATCCTCATAGATGAAATGAGTTTCATAGGCCCAAAGCTACTATTAAAGATAGATAGTAGACTACGTGAAGCATTTCCCCGAACACAAAACCTCAGCTTTGGTGGTGTATCTATAATTCTAATAGGTG
>VDFB02000015.1:547188622-547502724 GCA_007258455.2 Sequoia sempervirens
GTTAAAACAAATTGCCATCAAATTGACAAAAAAGCATTTCAAATGGAAATAGAATTTTCTCATCCAGTTGTCAAATGAATGTTTATTTGGATTTTGTGTCAAGTGAGATTTTTTAGGCTTCTACCTAATATTTTGGAGATTTTTACCATTAAATGATAGCTGACTTACCATTAATTGGTACTTGAAACTTGGTTTCTGATGAATTTCAAGAATTAAAGCTTTTGTAATTGATAATGTTAAAAAGAGATTTCTAGATAAATTAAGAACAGAGCATATTCAAAATCGACAACTTTTAGTTCCCTTAGCTGTTATAAAGTCTAATCTATATGGTTTTCAATCTCTTGTTTTTAAAATTAAATATGTCATGGACATGCTTGTATTTGGGAAAATTCATCGTAGATTATCTTTCACCCATTGTGAAAATTTGATAAATTCAATCCTTTCCATGCATGATATTTCTATAGAGATAGTTTTGACTTAGGGATATGTTTGCTTGAAAAACTTGTAAGCCTAATCCAGAGTGAATAACACTAAATTTTATTTTATAGAACTTCACGTTTTTTAATATCACTTGATTTGGGGTAAGTTAATACAATAATAATAATCAGAAAAAAAAAGCAAAATAGACATTGTTCATTACAGCCATTCCATTCTAAACATTATGAAACACTATTATTGATATTAAAAGCAACTAAATCTAAACACTACTATTCGTATACATGATAAGCATAAGAAGATAGTAAATAACTAAATTGTCTTCCTTGACAACTGACTATAAAATGCTCTGTTTCCATCTACAGAATAGTCATGTAAGGTATTTTCATGAAGTAGAAGTTGAATGTTTGTATTGGTATTCTATCAATGTAGAATTTGTCCATGGTCTTACAACACTTAAGATTCAACAGCTGGGGTAGAATTGAATGTTGACATCTTATTCACCCCATAAAGTGTAACGAAAGTTACAAAGAGTGTTTAACTTGCAAGTTGCAACCTAGTTAATTAAAAATGCTGAATGAAAAGTAAAAATTGTAATGTGTTTTCTTTTGAACAATGGTTGTGGGATAGCCTTGGCTGGACTTCTATGTCTATTTCTCTATCCTTCAATTTTAAAAATCAATAAAATCATTAGGTGATTAAGTAATAGAGTACGTCAGCCCAACAACTATGATAAATAGTCAACATGATTATTAATAATTTATTAATTATATTTAGATTTATATGCATTCCAAATATAAACATTTATTTCCTTTCACAAAAAACAAATTGATGGAGATGGTAATTAATAAGCAGCTGGAAGATCTGGCTTTGAAACTCAAAAGTTAATGGACTTGATGGCCAAAGTTCAATATTCAAAATTTGGGACACAAAACATGCTATCTGACTTTTACACTTGGACTTGATGGCCAAAGATTTAATAGTTGGAATCATCTATTCTAACCCTGTCAAAAGTGAGCAATAATAAAACCCATGCCTTGCATAATAATTACCTAGACCCTAACATCATGAACAATCCCTAAACTAAATCCTAACAGATCTCAAAACTGCAGCAACCCTGACCACTGGAACAACAACAAGGTAAATATGGAAATACACACTGGTCTGGTTAAATACAAATTATTATAATATCCCATATTAAATCGTTCTATACCCTGTTGATGTCCTCAACTTGGTGTTCTATGAACAACTGTCCTTTTTGTCTTAAATTGTCATGAAACTACTGTAATGATAACAAAAGTTCACTGAGCTTGTGATGAGCTGCTTGGCTTGACTTTATTGGATATATATTTGTGTTTCTAATAGGGAGAAGTCATGGCCAAGAATGTTTCTAATATTGAAATGGGTGTTCCAGATTCTGCTGGTTATGTTTCCAGTCATGGCAATGGTTCTCACTTTCATATAGAAGAGCCCTCATTAGTGATGCAGGATCAGCTGCAGGATGACCAGCCAAAGAGTGCACACAGAGTTGGTCATGGTGGGATTCCTTACTATATGTTGGCACTGTGCAGAATAGAAAGGATCCTATAGATTGGATCTTACATATTGGATCCTTACTATAGAACTAAAATTATAAAATGCTAAACATAAAGGATCATACAGATTGGATGTATAGCAGAAGTTGTTTGTATATTAATTTTGTACAATCTTATGATGAACCTAATTAAAGAAAGAAGTTAGTCTATCAATAGAGATGGTAATAGAGAAAGGAGTTAGTCTAATTAAGTAATGTTGAGGAAAATCTTTTTTTTCAATATACACCATATTCATTAAAACCCAGTGAATTAGAAAATGGCAGGGAAATAAGATATTTCTTCAGTCTTCACCTAATTCACTGTGCTGATGACTACAGTAGATATGAGAGCATCGAAAAATACTCTTTATACTCTTTATAGAACAGATTTAGAATGAGATTTCTTATCACATTTATGCAAAGTGTATAAAATTAGATAAATTTCACCAACTACAATATTTTGTGTCCATTTTGTATTTGCAGCAGAGCTATTAAAAATGGAGTGAACAGAAAGTATCTATCAACAAAAGGACACATTACTCTGCCTTCACTTGTACTAGACTTTATAAAAAATTTACACCATAATGAAAGAAAATTAACAGGTTTTATGAAATCAAAACTCTTGACACATTTAAAGGCCAATAAAGATGTCCATACAATCCAACTCTCTAACAAGCACATAATTTTGCAAGGAAAAATACATTAAGAGGATTTGTTTGGAGTCACATTAAGGACAAAGATCAGATACAGTAGACCTAATGCAAATAGGTTAAAGCAAAGAAAATTAGGGAAAACAAGGAGCCAAAAATGAACAAACCAGTATTTCGTGAAGCATTTTTTATTCAAACTCTATTTTATTTGATAAACATAATAGTAAAAGAATATTTACAAGTACAAGAATATATACATTGTTTCATAGAAAATAAGGAATGTATTCCTATTAGTTCATATCACTGCACATCTCATTGATTTTAGAAACCAAGAATTTTCTCTCTGCAGTAAAATCTATCTTATCAACTTTAATGATTGTTGCTTTTAAGCACTCTTCATTATTGTATGTCTCATTTTTGCATGACAGTGTGAATAAGAATTGTGTAAGGAGAACACTTCTTATTACATCTTCAGTACTTGTTTCTGCCTCATGATTAAATTGCAGTGTATATAGTTCTTGTGTAGACATACCCATGATTTCTGTTGCTATCTCATCAAATGCAACTGCCCATATTATATCCGTGTGATCCTCCAGTTTGACTTGAAGTATGTACCTATAATTGCAATCTGCAAATGTTGCTGCACACTTTGAGCAATACCATTTACCTTCTTCATTTTGAATAACCCTTTTCTTACATTGTTTTCCATCTGATTGAAGAGGACAAGCTGGATAACAGAAGGAGTTAGATTTGATGAATAGTATTGTTGCCTTTGCAATGAATTGGATGGGTTGTATTATTTTTTCTGATTTTTCTCGAATGTTTGCAATTGTCATTCTTGTGATAATAGGAGGCATATCATCAAGCTTTGTGGAGGAAGGTACAATATCAGCCCCATTCTGTGCATACCAAGTTTTAAGTTGTTTTGCTTCTTCAATATCAGGATCTATGGATAGGTGTGTAGTTACAAATGTGCTTGTTACCTTTCCATTATAGTCAGAAACCCGTCCATTTTTAATAGCTAGAACAATGGTTTTTTTTGAGTGGTACGTGTTGAACTTTTGTGCCTTCTTTCTGAGTTGTTGGTCCCCATAAAGTTACATCTATAATTGATGCAGACATATCTAATATCTTGATGCCCCACCTCAAAACCTCTGTACCATCCCTCCTCCTTATTGTAGAGCTTGGATCTACGCAAACAACAATTCCAATAACATCAACAACTGAATGATTACTCTTACTCACAATTTCCTTGATAGGTGTGAAAGAGAATTGATGTTTTGGAATAGAGAGGTCATCTTCACAGAGTGTCACCTTTGATTCAACCATTAAGGTGATTTCTATTCCACTATTTAGCTTGTTGTAAAGCTTATTAGCAGATTTAATGGTCCCACCAGATAATGATTATATAGATCCAATATGAATGTTTGCAAAATGAATATCTACAGCTTCATTGAAGCAAGTGACACGTGTTTCTGTGTGTTCACTATCTATGATATCGAAGCTAAAAACTTGTCCACTTCTCTTTTGATTGGTGTACCGGTGGATTTCTTTTTTCATAGTTACATGGCCTTTGATAGTCCACCTAGTTTGAAAAGGGTTCAAAATTTTGATAGGACTGATGCTAATAGATACATCCTTCTTGGATTGAGATGGGTCTATGCCAAACAACATTCTTTAGAGTTTGGGGTTGTTGGTGATATAGGATAATCAAATGTATCTGTAGCATCATTTTTTAGATGTTCCTCTTGCTCTGGAAATAGGAAGACGGGTTCACCAATGATGGCATGATCCGTACATGCAAGCTCTAGTTGTGAAATGACAATCCACCTAGATAATTGTGAGTAAAAATATAATTAATAATATATTGTAGAAGTTTGAAAGTTGATTATAAGGTATATAAATAGTATTGAACTTGCATACTAACCTTGAACTACAAATGATGGGACAACTGTATTTTGTTAGTTGTATTATAGATCCCTCATGAATTTGCTGAGAAGTTATATAGTGGTTGTAATTTTTTGGAAATGATGCTCTTTGTTTATGCTCTCCATCAGAGAGGTCTATTCTATATCGATTGTTTCTTTCAGGACCATGGCCAAAGTTTGAGGTAGCTAGTACTTGGAGATGAGGATCCAAGCCTAGATTGCCATCATTTATAAGCTTGATTGCATTTGTAATCAATAATGTAGACATAGCTACAAACAACAAATAAATGTAAAATTTAGAATTAACAAAAGGGAAATTAAAAAATGAAGTGTTAGAAATATTATTGTCAAAATAGAGACCATTAACAGAAAGAGCCAAACATACCTACAAATACAAACACTATTGACAACCATACACTATTGTCAGCCATAGTTTGATTGTTTTGTAGTGAGTTTGAAGAATATATGATACTATTCACACTAAGATTCTATATTTTCAAGTTTGCAACATGGCATCTCTGGCTATTTTAGTTTATGTCTATGATGTCTAAAAACACTATTGTGAGGTTAGTGTAGTTAAAATGAAGAATAAACCTCAAGTAGGAGGGTTATGTAGAATTAAGACAAACAGATGATAGATTCAAAGGTAATATTAGAATGGATGTAAAATTGGCTACCAACATCATTTTAAAAAAATAGAAAACAAACCATAAGGGAGGCAGCCAAGAACAAATTTGGACTCCACCACCACTAATCCACTCTTTTGGTAAGCTTTGCTTTTGGGTAGCTTCACCTTGCCTTCACAAACAATAAGGAAGAAGCAAAAAATATAATGATTTTTGACCTCTCTCTATATATAACACCCTCAGGTAGTTTGAAGAACAAGAAATTGAACAATCTCTTCATGAATATTTGTATTCCTAAACAATTTGTACTTTCAGTTGAGGCTCAAATTCTAGCAGCTGATAACATTATTTGGTTTCAAAATGGGGGTAGTCTTCTGTCTCAACTCTCTCATCTTATTGGAAAACAGTATTAAGTTGTAATCTTTAAACTAAATAGTATTCTTATGTTTCAGTAAGAGAGATGTTATTTAAAAGTCTATAAACTCACAATGTTTTGGACATACTAAGAGGTCATATGCGTTGTGTGTGCAGGTAGTGGAGGTGAGAGTGGGTATGCACTGTGGCAAGTGCATACAAGAAATAAAGCAAAGAAGTAAATTCAAGCATCAAATCAAAATTAAATATTATATTCAAGGAAAAATAATAATATAGATTTTGAAGCAAAGTAAAATGGTAAATCCACCAAAAGCAAGTTCTTAAAATTAAACCATTGATCAAAGTACACACATTATGTACAATAGTGAGCTCATATTGAAAGTTAGCTTGTACATGATAGTCATAAATACACAGTCCTCATATGGACAAGTGATCTCCTAAGAGAAAAGGTGGACCATGCAGTGAATAAGGCATATGCTGAAATTTGCACGTGTCAGAGACTTGAGGGTAACTTTATATCTGCCTCTACTAAAGAATTTCTTGACAAGTTAATGACTGTTGAAAATGTTTTCCTCCTAATATTTCTATTGTTCAACATCTCAAATTGTAGAGGTAGATGCACCTGAATGTCTTTGAAATGTTAGAGATGATACCTACAATGATGATTTATGGTGTGGTCATTTTGATGAATGTTGCCCCAAAATCAGTCACTATGAGATTTAAGGGGCAACAATAAATCAATGGATTAAGGACATGTAGCATAGGATTTTTGGTAGCCCTGTAGCTAGCATTTATAGTTGATCAAAGCTAATTTGAGGGATTCTAAATAAATAAACATATAAAGCTCACAATGGATGAGTGGAATGTCAGAAGTTATGACTGTTATGAGTTTCTGAATTTGCAAGGGTACAACACAGTCATGAAAGGGCAGAAATCTAGGGGCAATAGGTGACAGTCATTTAAGGTAATCATGAAGATGTTAAAGGTTTCCATCAAAAAGGAGATACAAGGAAAGTCCTTTTGTATGGGTACAAATACAACACAATGATGAAAGGGTTTAAGACATACAAATCTACAATAACCTAGAGCTATCAAGAGTCGACAGTTAGTGATAGTGTATGCTTAATGCTCTTAATAAATAGTCAGTTATCATAATTAGGACAATATACAGGGCTGCAAGTCATGGGTGAATGAAGTTGAAGATGCGAAAGACACAGTAATATAAAGACCACCCAAGGCAGTGATAGATGTACCCTTGATGGATAATGCATATGGAGTCATTCTTTGTTGTGGGTTGTGAACAAGATGAAAGGAGCAAAGACCATGAAGTGGTTAGATACCTTATGCATATGCCCTAATGGAAATAAGAAAAAAGCATGAATAACATAGTGGGAATACTTCAACAGATGGCTCCAAAAACACTAGAGACACGGAGATAATAGCTACTAAAGAATAGCAGTTTTTACAGAAACTTGATGTTGACCATGGTTTGGTTGCATTTGAGCAATCAAGGTATGTATAAATTGAAAACAAAGGTGCTGGGAGAACACGTGTGCAATTACTCGGAATCCCAGTAGAGTTGAAAGTAGGCTGGATAATTTTCCAGCACTCACTTTTTTTCACACTATATACCCATCAAAGACTAATTTAACTCCAACCACGTACAAACAAGAACAACCTTATATGGGGAAGCATGAATGGTCGTGGCATTTATTCTATCAACAAAGATTGCAAGATGATGAGTGGTGCCTACCCCACTTAAAGATGCTAAGACGAGTCTATCCCACTTTGAGTAAATGGAAATGCTTATGGCACAAAGGCATCATCCCCAAACTAAGCTTCTCTATTAAATGCTTGGTGATAAGCATTGATATTATCGAGGAAAAATTTAATTATTCTGATTCGAAGAACTCAAAGATTCCTAGATAAGAAAGCAGACCATATATGAAAGCATACATTGTATTTGTCTTATTTCTATTCTTCTAAGAGTTGCAAGTTCTAAAAAAAATAAATGAATTAATGTTCTATAAATGTTGGAGGTTATTAATAAAGTCCAACTTATATGTATCGATACAGAGCTGAACTAAAACATATATCAGATGATTATGGACTTAATGGTTGGTAACTTGTATTGATTAAGATGAACCAAACCAAACATTTGTACTTTTGGGACAAAGTGTATGACTACGATGCAACAAGGGAGAGAGATCCATCAAATATATACTGCAAGTAGCATACCTGTAGGTCGAAAGGGCAACACTGATGAGAGCTGTGATTGGAAGGTTTGTGTATTGCTTTAATTTCTGTAAATAATGAGCACACACAAACAACTTTGATTAATGATGTCAAAGAAAATTTCCAAAAACCTAGCCAATATTTTTTTAATCCAAATTGCTATCTATTATCAAGTTATAAACACAAAAATAATATAAATATTTAAAGAGAAAATGTCATACTTCTAAAATTTTCTTTTCTGTGATATATGATAAAATTCCATGCTATTTGTCCCTTGAGGTTTGTTGTTGGGAGTGATCAATGATTCCTTACACAAGGCTGGCACATGGAGCTGTTACCCACCCAACCTATCTATGGTGTACATAAAACAGAATCAAGTTTTATGCCTTTAATACCATGGCTCATGAGGCAATTGCTGCTGGCAAATAAGGAAGATTGGTGCAACTCTTATTTTGCAATTAAGAACAATTGCTATTGTGGATTGTTATTGCTACTGGCGCAACAGAATAGGGAAGATTTGAGGGTCCAGATATAGCAGGGGAATAAATGTTGGTTTCCTTGAAGTCAATGCTCACAATGATGCCTCTACTTCCAGTATGATGTATCCAGCAATGAAGAGATGAAGGACATTATACATTTGACACAGAGATCATTGGGATCCTTTCCTTAAATATTTTCCATTACTTTCTGCTGCTACCTCTTACATTTAAGTTCTACATTTAAGTCTATAACTATAACCCTATCGTTATGATTATAATTTACCTTCAAAATCTCTTTCAGTTTTTCAGAAAGTGGCTAATGATCAAAGCATTTGCTCGTTTCCTTAGCATCTCCAGAATGTCTTATGCATTAACTGCCAGGGATCTCCAAGACACTTCAAATTTTAGTACAATGTGAGCACCTAAGTCAGGAATGGTATAAGGCAGAGGAGAAGTCATAGAACTTTTGGAAAAACTAAATATAGTAGTTTGGTTTATTGCATTTATTGCATTGGAAGGAACTTCGGTGCTATTGTCTCTATTTGTATTTATATGGTTTTCATTTAATTTAATTATCTTTTTCCAATAAAATAAAAAAGTACTTCATAATATTTTAGACCAATAGGCCATCTGGGATTTGTGACTTTTGCATTGTGAACTTTGAAGTTTAATTAAAAATACCACAACTTTCAAGGAAATATTTGGCAATCACAATTACCTTGCCTCCGAGGTTGAACTTGTATCCCAGAAGAACACCGAGAGGCACACCAACAATATAGTAGCAGCCTGTGTTCACATAGGCCACCAGTGCTTGCCACCCTGCTCCTACTACTACCCCTGAATTTATGTCAATAGAAAACACTTTCATTCACTTTGTTGAAAGCCTAAGAATGAATCCAAGATATTTAAATAAATAACACCAAGTGTAATTGAGTTTATATAACAATGATCATAACTAATAAGATGCAATTGTATCTTACAGTAGCAACAAATACAGTTTGGATAGTTCTGTCAAATATAACAAAGGAAAATTGTCCCTCTAAGTGTCCAACCACTTTTGTTGTAGGATATGGAGCACGGTCTTTGAGTGTCCTATAAGCATCTATAACTAATAAAACCTCATTTACAGATTTTGAAAGCCCATATTGCTATCTGAAACTTGGAAGATTCTCTAGATTGCCTTCAAATAAGCAGAAACAGTCGTCCTTAACTGCAAATGACCTGGAAATAAGAATAAATTATAAAAATTCAAAATCCTGATACTACAAATATAATTTATATCATGGCCTTAGCCTGTAAGAAACTTAGATGTAATATAAGTTAGGTCTATCATTTTCATAACATTCTTAGTTTATGCTTCAACATGTTCTGTGACAGATGTTGTTTATCATCTAACCTGAACAAAGTTTTAAGACTCGAACTCAGCGCAGACTCGGCAGCCCAAAATAGGATTTGGACTCAAGATTCAAGCATGGACTCCAAAAAAACTCCGGTGATGACTTGACAAAGAAGAAAATCGTAGTTTTACCAAAAAAAAACAAAAAGAAATTGCATTTAGAGAACATAAGAGCCTAATTTGATTATCAATTTGTCATAATTCAAATATTACACATGTCATATGATCTTCAAACACTCAATATTTGAAATTTCATCATTCATACTCATAGTTTTAAACTTTCAAATGAAAAAATCAAACAAAAAACCAAGTTTTAAATTGCTGCTCACTGTTTCCAGGCAACGCCGAGAGTCCTAAGTCGGACTTGCGAGTCTGACTCTAGGATTCGTGTGAGTCACTCGCTAGAACTACTCGGGAGTCCTAGCCTAGACTCTCTAGGACTCAGCTTGCGAGTCCATGGCAAGTCGACTCGGCGAGCCTTAGGACTTGCAAGTCCCATGAGTCTTTCCTAGAACTCACCGAGTCCTCAAACACTGACTTTGAAGATTGACACTAAAGACTGTTCAATTGAGTTTTTTCAATTCTATTAGTACTTAATCCTTCTAAGAATAATTTGATGCCATGAAAGTTTATTACAAATTAAGCAAAATCCATCAAAAATAGGTCAAGAAAATTAACCACAGCTAATTACAACAATTAATATCTAATACCTTATCTATAAATACCCATTGAATTGGCATCTATCAATTATCTTTATTCTTGGAAAAAACTGTCTGATTTTAAAATTGAGTTCATAACTTAATAAAAACATCAAACTAAATGAGTTAGATAATCAGAAGACACTTTTAAACCACAAAAAATCTATATAATCTGCAATTTTAATGATTAATAGGCTGCAGGGTATGTTCTCGAATGAAAAATTTCCTTATATAACTATTAGTATAAATATATTGCACTATTCTTAAATCAAGATATTCAAATAATCCTTCTAATTATTATGCTCATCCGCAAAGAATAAATGGCATTAGTGCAATGATTACTCACAGAGGAGACTTGACTAAAAACACAAACTCATCAAATACCCAAAAAAAATAAAATTTAAAACTCTAAAAAAATTCATTTGAAATTAAATATATATGGAAACAATTTTTGAAACAAGCATATGTTGGAAATGAGCCGCATCTGAATCAAAGATGGATTGTTCACCAAAAAGACCAGTAGCTCAGTGATACAGCACCCAATGACAAATAAGAGGCCCTAGACTCCACTCCTAACTGATCCATAAAAAGTTTAACAGCATATAAATGATAAATCCTAACATATAGACAAAAAAATATAGGAAACAAAACCAATTCGAAAGATCTTAGGGACCCAAGTTTCTTTGGGAAAGAATAATTTCTCTCAGCCATCATTGTTATTATACCTGGGGTGGAGAAATGACTGAGTATTTTTCGTATAGGCCATATATGCCATATCCTCCATCTTTAGAGAGACAGCATCTGGAAAGGCATCCTGAAAAGAGTTGAAGAGATCATAAGAAGACTTATTGATGTCTGGACTGCTCATCCCCATTTCTTCAGGCCCATTTGCCACTTTGCTATTAAATACAGCCAACATCTTGACTATAAATTTGAGTTATATCAGGAACTCAGAGAGTGTAAAGCAGGACGCTTTGTGGAACTGCTAAATCACCAGAACTTGATAGTACTTATAGAAAGTCTATGAGAATTATTTTATGAGACGATGAGGATAAGAAAGCTAAGGGCATGTGAAACAAGGAAGATGGTTGAAACTGATGATGGAGAAAGCGTGGGGTCTGCCTGTGATGAAAATGAGATCTGAATTTTCTATAAAACATTTAGATTCCTCCGCCCATTCACCAGTTGTATAAAGTAACACAGATAAGGGTCCAAATTTTGAAAAGCCATTAAACTAAGGCCACTGATTTTTTGAGTCTGGACAACATTGAAAAAAACGCAGAAAAAGGATAAGAAAGTGGTTGAAAAGCTTTGTGAAGATACATTCCTGTTGAATTAGGAGGTGATTGAGACACGTGACTCAGCCATCCCAATGCTTAGGGAAAGCGTGCCTTGTTCACTAGGCAACAGTTGATGGCCAAACAAATTAGACAAGATTCCTGATTAGATGTTTTTCCTCCTCTCAAAATCATCTTCACATTATTTGCTTGGTTTGTTGTTAGCGTCAAATGTTACAATACAAAACAGAGATCACTGTATTTTGAAATGGATATGAATGATAAAAGAAAGTTTAACCATCATTACCGGTTGGTGAAAAATACTTTTGGCCTTTAAGTTTTCAAGCCTTTCATTTTAATCTACAATGAAAGATTCAGTGGAGATTATTGAAGACCACTTGCTTGCACTTCTCTATCTGATAGCTATCTGATATCTGATTGTATGTGATTTACTTTACATAGATTGATTTCAAGAGGGAAGAATTTGAGGATATGCTACAGAAAACTTATGAGAAGCATATGAAGATTATTTGTGAATATGAAGGACATAATTAAGAATACCAATTAAAATCCTTCATAACAGATATATATATCAAATATATGAGCAGATTTGGAGCAAAATACAGAGGGCAGAAAAGGCTGCAAGGCTACAGGTCTGTTAAAGCAGTGGGAGATCTCTTGAAATCATGGTGGGTCAGAGCATTTATTGACAGCTCTATGATGAGCCTGTGCATTGAACAAAGAGGGTCAATGTATGATATGTGACAGGTATTGTGTGTTAATTATAGACAATGACATGTGTTTGGAGATAGAGAGGCCAAGAAAGTAGTTCTATGACAAACTCTATCTCACAACTTTTCTTTTCCAAAACAAACATAATGAAAACTTCAAAGGAATAAGGGTTTGGTGATGCCTAGTGTCAAGGGTTTTGTTTCTGTTTATGCTCAGCATAATATGTGAGCCTTGCTACTAATTAATCCTACTTATGATTCCTAGGACTTTGATTAAGGTGGAGAATAGAAGAACATGCATAGGCTAAGAGGGAATCAGATAAAGGCTGATTTGGGCCCAACATATTGATGATGTCTCATCATCTCCTCCATGCTTAAAGGAAATTATCCCCAATTCCCACATGAGATATATAAATAAAAATATGATGCAGAGAAACACCTCCTTTGAGTTGATAGACTTCCTTTAGTGGTTGGAAAAATAAGTAGTGTATTACTTTTTTGGATTAGTGGGATGTAAGTGTCAAGAATGTCTATCGCAACTACATCTTGAATGATCATGTAAACTCAGGATGTCAAACTAAAATCTGGATCAATGATGAAAACTACATAAATATAGTCAACAAAAGATGCAATTAATTTTATTGTTTCACTTTCATGCATAAAAAGCTGCTCTGAAGCTGTGAAGATAGAGGCCAAAATAAATTGCATATAACAGTACCAATTAAAATCTTTCATAATGCATTATAGTTCAAAAGTTGATTGCATTTTGTTGAGGTTGAGCAGTTCTTTTTTGCATACAAATATAAGAAAGAAATAATTCATGAAAAACAGAGGAAATATAAGATGATGGAAGCCTGTGTGATGCTATGCCAAAGGCTATGCTGTGATGCTACAAAATAAAAAAGGAAGTAGTACTCATATAGACATCAAAGTAGGATTATCAGGCAAAAATAGTAAGGCAATAAATGATCACAAACATAATGATTAAATTAGACAAATGGAGATACAAGGGCTTTCAAGCAAGAGAAAATATACATATAGAATAGTGGCAATCAAGAAATGCTTCAAAGAATATTGTGTTTAATTTGGATAATTCACAATGAAGAAGAATGTCTATCGCAACTGCATCTTGAATGGTCATGAAAACTCGGGATGTTATGGCAAGTTTGAGCAGGACAAAACAGATTGGATAAAAGCTATAAAGAACCTTTTTCCCAATTAGAACAGTTGGAAGCCTACTTGAATTTGACAGATAAGGCAGCCCTAGATCCAAAGCAATATTTTCTTGGGCAAGAACTTTAGCAAACAATTGAACAAATAGAATAGGACTTGGGAAAACTAAAATCTAGATCAATGATGAAAACTACATAAATATAGTCAACAAAAGATGCAGTTATGAATAGGTGGTGGGCCCTGAACCCAAATTTCCTGGTGGTTATGGGAGCAACTAATTTTATTGTTTCACTTTCATGCATAAAAAGCTGCTCTGAAGCTGTGAAGATAGAAGCCAAAATAAATTGCATATAACAGTACCAATTAAAATCCTTCATAATGCATTATAGTTAAAAAGTTGATTGCATTTTGTTGAGGTTGAGCAGTTCTTTTTTGCATACAAATAGAAGAAAGAAAGAATTCATGAAAAACAGAGGAAATATAAGATGATGGAAGCCTGTGTGATGCTATGCCAAAGGCTAAGCTGTGAAGAAAGAAGTCATGAAAAATAAAGGACATATAAGAGGATGGAAAAGGCGCTGTCATATGTGCTATTTCAAACCCTAGCATTGCCCTTTCGGTTGTCTCTGTGTTTTTCCTACATGGAAATGATACATGACGTGGGAAGAGAATAAACCCAAATGCTAAGGCCAATCAACAAAAGATGCCTCTGGCTAAAAATCTTCAATGAATGCTGGAGAGAGCCTGTGAAAAGCGGACCACAAATTAAGGAAAGACCATTTACTAACCTCCCTGAAGTAGACAGCCTTAATGTGTTCGCCTTCTCTGTTAATGCCTACAACTGTCTTCCAATCGTGTGCTCTCCTTCTTTGTTAATGCCTACAACTGTCTTCCAATCGTCTGTGATTTGTTTGTAAGGGTAAACAAAAAATAATGCTTATTCAAAAAACTGTGAACACAATGGAACGAAAGCTTTGCTTTTAAAGAACACAGTGGCAGTGAGGTTTAGTTTTTTATGCATGGAAATCCAATGGTGGTGGGTGTGTGAACTGCAGACTTGAAGTGCAGTTTTGAAGCAGTTTTGAAGCGGTGTTGTTAATAGGGTGTGTGAACTGTAGACTTGAAGTGCAAATTGCCGCAGTGAAGTGCAGTGGTGCCCTGTCTCAGACGTGAGTTTTTCCTCTCTGACAAAATTTTGGTGCCCTGTCTCAGGCGTGAGACTGATGGGCAAGCCCATGATAAAGAGCCTATCGGCTAATTAACTTGCATCATATATAAAACTTTAATTCTCTTTTTATTATTAAAAAAAAAAAAAATTAACTTTCTTAAATTAGATTATTTCATTTTAACTTTAAAACATAAAATTTTGAAAATAATTCAAATTTCATCTCTCATAAGACTTAATTACATTTTTAGTATTGACAATGAGTTTGACTCAAAACTACACAGTTGAATCCTGATAGCAATATCATAATTTGACTCGCTGTGGAAAAATACCTCCTACTTATCAATTGACAAACTTGTTATCCTTAAAAAGAATTTTACTTTTTTCTTCCGCCTACCATATAGGGAATCGATGGCACAACTATACAAAGGCCCTCTACTTCAGGCTTATGGATATGGAGGCATGAGTAGGCAGATCTATCCCTATCTCTAGATGGTGCGAGGTTCCGAGTCTCCGACGAGACCAGAACAGAAGGAAAGCTTCGAACTGAAGGACCTGACCTAATTGGAACTGTCGGTGCGAGGTCCGGGGTATAAATGGGGGGACTCGACTGAGAGAGGGCGGTAGCTC
The DNA here is from genome assembly GCA_007258455.2 of Sequoia sempervirens. Classification (NCBI taxonomy): domain Eukaryota; kingdom Viridiplantae; phylum Streptophyta; class Pinopsida; order Cupressales; family Cupressaceae; genus Sequoia; species Sequoia sempervirens. The sequence continues at coordinate 547,203,994 of VDFB02000015.1, forward strand.
TCTTGCCCTAGCCCTACTCCCTCCTCCAACCTCCTCCGATCCCCTGCCAACCGCAACCGCAACTGCTGCTCCTCCACCTGCCCACAGTGATTCGTCTCACCCACAACTAATTCCGATCTCAAATCACAGATCGACTTGATCCGATCCGCTTCAAGGTAGGCTCCACTCGACCCTGTTTGTTCCGCTACCATGGGGTTAGTCATCAACCCGGGATTCTGATTCTAATAATAACTCCAGTTCCAATCACAAACCTACCCCCATGTCGGTATGATAAATTAATGCTGGTGTGACCAAATTCCAAACAGACAATTCTACGTTCTTTTTGAAAAAATGGCGATATGAAGGGAAGCCGGGGCAGCCCTTTCCCGTCGCAATTCATAAGCCACTGCCACGGCTTTCCTTCATATTGCCATTTTTTCAAACAAGTACGCAGAATCCGCGTAGTGTCTCGCAATCTGCGAAAGAACGGGGAAGTTAACTCTAAAGCTTTGGACAAACATCGTCTCACTCGCAGTGGAGAGCGAGCCTGTTGAAAAGTGGAGGGCCACGCTTACAAGGGTTTCGTATAATTACGGTTTTCAATTTCAAGGGTAAAATTCTCTTTGTACCCCACGGCTTTTTTAATTATTTTGAGAACTTGTTAATACTCTCTTTTAGCTCATACAAGTTTATATTCCACAAATTGAAGTGGTTGAAGTATTGCAGAGCGTGCAGTGCAACATATCGAGCCCAATCGCCTCTTTGAGGTCAGGGGAATGGTATATTGCTTATTCTGCAATGCCCTCTAGATCTTAATTCTCTCTCTCTCTCTCTCTCTCTCTCTCTCTGTCTCTCTGGTTTCTGCCCTGATGAGCATAGCATTCACGCATTCTGGGCGATTTGACATTGTAGATTGCACTTTGTTCATAAAAAGCATTTTTACAGCATAAGTTGCGCTTCATCTATGACAGATGCGTTACCTTTTATTACATTGCCGCCCTTTGTCATGGCAGCTTTGTGGTCGCGTAATTTGCCCTCTCTTCATGTGAGGGAATGAATGAATGGAGATACAAGCTTGACTGAGACAGTTGTTAACGGTGCTGCTTAATCTCAATCTTGGTCAGTATATGGAAATTTAGGGTGCTAAATCTGAGCAATTTATAAGGGAAGAAAATAGAAATTCCCCTGTGGTCTTCAATAAGGGATGTCCCACTACAGGCTGTAGAAGCAGCATACATTAACTGTACATTTCTATCTTGTAAATATGGAAGGTTGAATCTGCAAGTGTTAACCTTTCTAAAGTTAATGCTTATAGAGAACTTGATGAGAATTCCCCAAACAAATCCCTAAATAAACAATCTCATCAGATTTGTAATCATGTTTGTTCTGCAAACTGTTTGAAACCAACAGTTATGGATTCAAGATCTTGCAGAATATGTCTCTTATCACACAGTCGTTGAGCAGAAAATAGAATATTTTTCTTTTGTAGTTAATAATTTGTAGAAACAATTGCTATATTTATGTAGAACAAATTTAAAGCAGTTGATTTCCACTTTGAGAACAGTAATAAAATAAATTGTAGGAAACACTTGGTATATTTATGTAGAACATTTTAGATCAGCTGATTTGCTCTATTATAATAGCAATAAAATCGATCCAAAGTAATTTGAAAGAAACTCAGCCAATACTCAGAGCCTTACTTGTTAATGTCCCCTTTCTTTTGGGATCTTACAAAAAACGTTTCCAATAGGAAATGATAGAGAAAGAGACTTTTTAGTTTTTGAAACAAATCTTGATTGCCTATGCAGTAGTGATGTGGGAGCATCTCAGGGATCGTGCAATCTTGCATTGCTCAAAAATATGTTTGGCATGCAAGGTTCTTACTGGTGCATTTCTTTGTATATTGTGTTTTGTGTTTTGTGTTGCTTGCATCTGTTGATTCGGTTACAAAGACTTTCAGTGTGATTTGTCTATGTGCATTGACTTCAGAGGTCATGCTTGGAAGTCTTTTGCTTACCTATACAATTTGTTTATGCACACTTCCTCTTGAGGGTGTAGTTTGATCCTAAGCCCTTGTGTGCAATTGTTGGTTCTGTGCAATCTTGTTCCTGTGCACCCTTGCCGATTTGTTGGCAGTGTAGTAAACCACTGACTACTTAAATTGTTGCGATGCTGGCATCTGTTGGATATTTAATTCAAATGATGCATAGGAAGTTTAATTAGTTCCTTTGGAAGGTGAATCATCCTGGGCATGTTAATGTGTTTCCACCTTGGTAACTATATTGGGTGAATGGGTCATGTTTTCTTGAGCCTATATATATGCAACAGATTGGAAGACAAAGGGTTGGTACTAGATTCTTTAATGAGATCAGTAGTAGAGTTTGGCATTGACAGTTCATATTGAAGATAGGCTATTTGTATATATGTTGGCCACAAGGGTAACAACACTCAGGTAATTACGCTACTGAATTCATGTTGAAAGAATATTTTGTACATCTATGTTAATACGTGCTGTAACTATAAGTGAATAGCATCATTTTTTTGATAATCATGGCAATAATTCTCTGAAACTTTTTGTGTAATCTTTTTGCTGTATACTTTGCATGTTTTACGCTGAAGGCGTATCCAATTTGAAAGAGGCTAGGCTAAAAATTTCATTCAACGGTGCAGTCTGTTGGATAAAGGATGGGAGACGATGCAAACGCATCTGGCTGTTTGTCACTGTCAGTATGATTTTCCATCATATTTCCATTTGTCACATCTTTTCACTGCCATTAACTTATTGCGTCCCTCCTTGCATTCTATGCCAGCTCTTGCATTTTACTAACTGCAATATCATCATTCTTCACATTACCTACATCAAAACCCTCATTCTTAACCCCTCTTTCCGAATCTCAGGATGAAAATGTTGCCCTGTTCAAATTCTTCAGAGCCCATTTGTGCCGTTACTTCATACCGAATGATCTCCTGAGAGTCCTGAAAAAATGCACTTCTGCCAACATTACAAAACATATATTCCTGAAGCAGCTGGGCCAGAGGGAAGGAAGGTTTCAAGCATGACCACACTTGCGAGTGCACAATAAGGATCGTCGCGTTGCAGTATCGATTCCCCCAGATGCAAAACATCCTTGCCCACATGGTCGCGTCATTGTGCCTGTGCTCCCCAGGTATTTGTGTGCTGCAGGATAGAGCCCATTTATATCTCTGTAATTAATTCTTACTCTAGGGTTTGTAGGATGAAAGAAGGTATCCAGACCTTCGAGAAAATGAAGAAATTAATTGATGGGAAAGCCCTTCCGTATAATATTATCTTAAATGGGTTTGGGAAATCAGGGCAAACTGAGAATGCATTTGGGTTTTATGAGGATAAGACTAGGCTTAGGGTTTTGGTGGATGCTTATACTTTTAGATTAAAATTTCCAGGGGACTGTATGCTTTTTTAAGCAGTTTACTGTTAGATAAGATGTGATCCAATCACCACACTTGCGTACTGTGCACGGTGCTCCCATTCTTATCTTTGCATAGATTCAATTTGAAGTATTCGTAGGAAGCCTTGATACCAGTAAAGTAGAGCAAGGGATAATTCACAACTGACCAAGAAATTGTGGACTTTGCATCATTTCTCTCAATTGAGAACTATTTTCTACCAAAATGATTCAGGTATTGGGGATTCAAAAGTAATCCATTCATCATCTGCATCACTGTGAAAGTTTGCAGCATATAAGGCTGGAATTTAGATTCCATTATGTCCATGGTGTGAATTCCCTATAATTTTGGTAGAATCAGAGGAGTATTTGCATTTAGAAAGACAGTCGTATGAACAAAAGATTGGTAGAAAGTGGACTCCACTTAATCCAAGCTTGGACAGTTACGTAGCCGAATTTGCAGTTGCAAAATGTGGAAGCATTGATAAGGCACGCGAACTATTTTAAATAATACCTTGAACAAATGGGTTGCATGGAATACCACATTTACAGTATTTGCAAGGACTGGGTTTGTTGAAAAGACTTCAGAAATTTTCAAGTGAATGCAACAGGCAGGTGTAAGATCAAAATCCACTACATTGGTCCACGTCCTTCTTGCCAGTGTGTAAAATAGGAACTTTAAGGATTTATAAATAAAGAAATAAAAATTTGTGGGAGTTAGAAGGACTTTTTGTATTTGGTCACATTGTCACTGGCGAGATGATATATATTGTTATACAGACCTGGGGTTGAAGCATGTCTTCTAATGCAGGATATCATTCCATTCACCACCATATCTACTGGAATCTGAATATTTTAAAGATATTAATGATATCAAGTTTTCATAATTCATATTATCGTGAATGTTGTTTCTGGATTTGATTGCTTAAGTGTTTTTTGTGATATTCTTCACTGTTTTCTTACGACTTCTCAATGCTAGTAAGACCACTTTGAAAGATTCTCTCACCACATCTATTATCAAGTTATGAGCTGCTGGAAACCTTGATAGTTGTCCCTTAACGTATGCAATAGTCAGTGGATCAACCATCCTTTCAACCAGGAAATCATGGTTTATGGTTAGAGATTTCAACATGAGAAGAAATAAAGTTGTACCTATTGGGGAATGAAGTCCATCTAGGAATTTTAATCTCCCTATTTATAAATTGTCCCACAGAGCATTTAATTCTTGAAGTGCAACTAAGATTGAAAATGGAAAAGATTTAGTCAAGGTAATAATGGGTGTACCACTGTCCTTCAATTCACTCTGGAAAGGGCTCTGACAAAGTGCTTTCAATTATGCTGGGATGCACTATAGCCATTGGGATATCGCCCCTGAGATGATCCACCATAATCTCTGCCATTGCTTTTGTGAATACGTAAGCATTTGGCCAACCGAATTTTCTTGCTCTAAGAATTGACAGTCCCCACTTCATTACATGTTTTACATTCAAAAGATTTGTACTCCAAAGAAATTGGGGAAAAACCTGTGTACAATAGAGAATACCTTTTCTCTGCAAGCTCTTTCATTTGATGTTTCTCTATCTTGTCTTGTGTGGAATTTAGAGTTCTAATTTCTTCGAGCGTTTTTCTTATGAATTCATGTTCATTTTTAACGTCCCATGGTGAAGGCATGGTTCCACCTTTACTGGAGAGCCTCTCTCCACTTGTCAGTGCTTCCTCTCTGATTATCCCTGACTTTCCCATGTTAACATAGGCTATTCAAATCGAGAAATGAAAATACATTATTAGTAATTTGCCATAAACAGTCTGGCAACCAACCTATACAGAGGCTGCTTAAGGTCCTCAAACGTACCTGTTGAGACATGATAGATAATCTTTAATTTAGAGCAGCTTTTTCCAAATCTCACAATGTTAGCAGCTCCCACAATATTCACATTCAAGGCAACATCATACCTGAATATCAGAATAAACAGAAACACAATTTCAACCTTGTAACCAAGATATTTCTATAGAAGAAATATTGTAGTTTTACAAGCCTTCAATGTAGTCAGATCTTTCATAAAAGCTTGTAGTGGCTGCAGTATTCACAATGATATCAACTCTTTTGGAGAGCTCTTCTCTAGTTTTTTCCTCCATCCCCAAATGCTCACTTGTCACATCTCCAACAACAGGGATCACTTTTTGCTCCATGAGTCTGCCATATCCACCCCTGTAATGTTCTCTTAGAGACTTAAAAAGCTTCGAGGAAAACACCTGTATAGAAACAATGATTGAAAGGTGTGTGTTCTATGTTATTTTGAAAGACAAAATTGTGAAAAAAATTGTGATTAATTGCAAATCACTACAGTTCCTGATTCAAATCAAATTTCACAGATGCTTAAATTTTGTGTTTCCTTTCCTCAAGTTTCAAATCAATTTTTACATTTTTTTATCAATAACACACACATGAATGTACACTCACGCACATTTTCTTGTTTGAAAACAGTGCAACTGTTTTACAAATCATCTATCCTCTGCTTATCTTTCCTTGTTTAAAAGCTAAAAATTCATTTAATTGATATTTTCCAATTCCCAGTTCTTCTGATAATTAATGCTAGTCTATCTTAGTTGATGCTTATTATGGGCATGCATACCATTGCAGAAGCCAAAACTTTTTCCTCAATTGCTAAAGGTACTACAATGGCCTTTTTCGTTTCATACCTATTTTTCTTGGTTGAAATGAATTTGGAGAATTATTTTTTTTATCAATTCGTGTCTGTTATATGATTCGGGAGTGCCAGGCAAATGACAGTAACAAAATTTTTAAGTTTCTTCAGACATCTTGTTGGAGCCAGAGGATTGGTAAATCAAATCAAAGAATTAGTCGATTATTAAAACTTATTTCTGATTTGGATCACATTAATTGTAACAGTGCACGTTATGATTTCCATGGGATTTGTCTTAATAATTTTACATGTTACTATTTAATCAATTTGACATTTGTTGCCCTTTTTAAGTGGCTTACTTGCAATAATTTGATCAAAATAATTTATTATATATTTATGGTCTAATCATAAAGGCACCATTGGTAAATGCAGCAAGTGATATACACGAGGGCAAAGGATACAATAACAGGTTACAGTAAATAAGTCAAGCCATTCGACTTACTTTTGCATTGCTAGATTCGTTGACCTCTGCCCACTATTTACAAGCATTGTTTGTAGGCAAAGATTGTGTTTTTATCTGTACAAAAAAGCACTTTCAATTGTAATCTGCAATCCATATTACCTATCACCTAACCCACCCACTGCACCTCTCAAGGATGAAACTGTTATTCAAATTAAATGAAATTAAGGATGCTTACATAATAAAAGAAATTAATTGATTCAGACAAACGCATTTTCAAAACAATCCAATTAATTTCAATGACAACTATAGGCATATTGAAAAAGAAATGCCGAGTGTTTACTCAGGGAACAAAATTTATATGTATATCGATTGATGTGATGATTGTGATTACTGGATATACAATTTTTTTTTTTTTTTTTCAATAATTTTGCACATTGCACATTATGCGGTATTTTTCTTTTTTAAACACCACATTATTTTTTTATTTATTTTTTATTTTTTTTATTTTTATTTTTTAGACTGCAGGAATCGGGTAGCACGACCCCCTATAAACTGCAGTGCGCCTGGTAAACTTTTTAACGTGACCGGCGGCGCTGGCGCGACACGCCCTCCGGCACCACGGGACGGGGGGAGACTAGAACTCGTGACCAGCAGAGCCGCAACGGAATTACTTAGCCAACCGAGCTAGGGCCCCCGCCCTTAAACACCACATTATTAACATTATGGGTTGGATTTGTTTTGCTGAGGACGATTTGAACTATACTACATGGGTTATGCCAGAATGTGGGCATCCTATGTTCATGGATTTATTATGTTCATTTAGACTCACATCTGCCAGCCAAACTGTAAGTGGATGCATAGCTGATTTGAAGCTATTAGTTCTCCATTGAGATCTTGTTTGCACAAACATCATTTGCTGAATGACCTGCCAATTGACTTCATATACCAGACAAATGTATGCAAACAAAAAGACCAATTTTTTTCCGATTAACCTTCCACACCTCTTTGGTGTACCCATTGTACACTGAGGTGCAATTGCTAGTTGCTAACTACTTGTTCATTTGATCTGTTATTGATACTGCATCAATTAGTATTAGAGCAAGAGTTTTTGAGTCTTGAAAGAGGTGAGTTGTGCTCCACACTAGGAAGAAATTTGTGTGTCATTTGCAGGTGGTCCCAAAGTGAAAATGGTGTACAAAGGTGGTAGGAGAAATGACATAAATGCGAGAGCACTACACGATAACAATCTGATTCAAGCCAAGATTGAAGCCATTGAGACTGCACAGGGGCGAGGAATGATTGTGGCTATAGATATCATTGATGATGAGAGAGGAGCTTGTGAACCTTGTGATGATGGTGTGTTGAGTTCAGTAGAAGAGATCTCTACCAAAGGGAAATTTGCCTTAACATTGACTAAGTTAGGTAATTGTAAGGTCAAAAATTGGCTACTTTGCAATATCTACCTTGTGTTCTGCAATTCATTTTAATGTTCAATCCTCTACTGCATTTTTAGGACCAGTTCATATGATTCTCATCGTTTTCTTGATCACCAAAGGACAATGCAAGCACAAGCCTCAGAAATCTCTTATCTGTCAATCCCTGAAATTTGAACCCTTGATCCCTCAAGGACACTTAAGTTCACCCAGTGGTACTATCTGGACACCTATGCCGAATGGGTGCTAGTGTCGAAGTTTAAATTTAAAAAAATGATTTTAAACCGGCCATTCATGCCCTAAACCTTATCACATTTTCAACAACTTTTTTCCTAAAACTTAGTATAGGCTCATTTTTACACTAGGAAAACTTAATACAACTTCTCTTCTCCAGTATAGGAAAATTGAAGAACTCCATTGGAGAGAGCAGGGCAGCAAGAATGCACCTGAAATCTGCAAGTTTAGGGACTCCATCACCATATCTCAGCTATGAATTTTTTTAAAATTCTTTCTACATTCATCTTTGCATTGTTTCACCCTCTCCTTTACCCATTTGGAAACAATGGATCCCTATTTCGCTTTCCTCTATTGAGACTATTTCCCAAAGACACTTGTCTTAGCTGCTCCCCTCAAATCTGCAACTCTTCCCATTAACCTCACTTTTCTACATAACTTTTGTGATCACCTTCACCCATTTGAGTTTCATCACAATCAGACACCACACCACTTCTTGTAGCTATACCCTAAAGTTTTATCTTGTGATCACTTTATTCTACACAAAAGCAACACTTTACCACTTCGGCCTGCACACACTCAAAAATCTTCCCTATTGTGCTTTGTGGAGGTTGAAATAGACCAAATAAGGGACTGACAGGCAGTCTGCTTTACAACACTCTTTTTTCCCTTGTCCCTACATCCAGCTTAGGTTTTCTTGGACTCGGTGGCAAACATGCACATTTTGCAAGCAAAATAGGCATTAGAGATTGAAGATGAATAAATACACTAGTGCCATTAAAGGTTAGCTGCACCCATCTAATACTGCTGGACTGCCCAACCTGTGTAGGCCCCCACTCAGCACAGGTGTCCAAAAAAATCAAATTTCTTGAATTGAGCTAAAAATCATAGGGTACCATTTCTTTGTCTCCTTAGTCCATTTTTGACATTAGATCAGTCAAGTTCTAGGTGCATTCCCTCCATTTTTGCATTTGTTTTTTCTAACCTAGTTTGTTTTCACTTCACATTTCTTAGCTCCCATACTCTATGTTCTATATTGGATTTACTTAGTTTCAGTTCTATTATTTTTGTATTGTATTTTAGAATTTGATTTATATGATAGTACATTAGAAAGATTCTAGTTATCTCCTAGGTTCATTTACACTTAGGGAGTGCCAAAATATATCTTTTAGTAGCACAGACCAAGGTTTGATATCAGCAGTTACTCAGGAAGCTTGAATCTAGAAGATTTGTTGGACAATGTTCCACGGGGATGTATCCCTGGCCATGAAATTGGGGTCGTTGTCCCTAGTGGCATTTCCAAGATGGCCATATGGTAGGGGATGTTCCCTGGCTACCCCCTATTATTTTCAAAATCTGAGAATGTCCCTAAAATGGCATGATACATCAGGAAATGTATGCGAGAATTTTGGCTATCCCAGGGATGGCTGGGGATGTTTGAGACATCCCAGGGAGGTGTAGGCATCCTAAACGGTAAAGATTCAAATTCGGTTGTTTTTAAAAATGCTTGATATTCGTGTATTGATCTCTGTAAACTATAATTTCTTTTATGATGGTTTCATGAGGTTGACATTGTGGTTGGCTGTATCTCTCTTTGTTGGAGCCTAAGTTAATAGTTTGTTGAATTTCATTCAATAAATTAAAAATCTTGCAATTTTCAACAGAACCCCTAAAAATTGTTAAAAATTGCTGATATATTTTTCCACATGTGGCTGCTTTGTCACATTGTCATGGACTTGCTTGGCTCAGCCTTAGATGGTTGACCTTTGCAATTTTGATTCTCCATCATGTTTAGATCCTCTCACCTGCCCTACCTGCCATGGACTTTATATCACCACAACCTAGTTAACTTTTGGACAAACGTATCATTTATTTGGGAAGAGGGATAGAAATAGGTTATAATATGTATTCATTGTTCATGGTTTCATGTCAAAATTGTATGACTAGACGGAGGAAGTTTACTAAACCTTAGCAAAATGTTTCAAATTTGATTGTGGAAACTAATTGCTGGCTGATTTAATATGATCTAATATGTATATAATTTGATTGAACATTAATGTATAAATAGTAAGTTTCTTTGTATTTGTTAAAATTTTGGAAGGAAATCCCTCTTCCCTTGGTCCTACTAATTTGCCCACCTTGTGCCATCAACCAAGAATTACAAGGTCAAACCCTCCTTGCACCTCTAAAGTTACAAGGTCAAACCCTCCTTGCACCTCTAAAGGAAAAACCCTATTGTTGAGAACCCCACCACTACTAATAAGAAAAAAGTGTCATTTGTTGACCTCGCCCCTACTCTCCCCTCTCCAAATTTCCATCTTAGATAACTTTGATTCCTCATGGTCCCCTACCCTGATGGATTCCCCTATTGACTCACCCTCTAGGGATGCTTCTCTTGTTGTTTCCCCTCCTAGCTCTCCCTTGAATACCTCTCCTATTAGTCCCCCAAACTCCCCTTTCTAGAAATTTAATCAAGTTTAGAAGCGTAATGTCACTCCATCGAATATTGTTGTTTGCAAGAGTTGTGCTCCCCTATGGGTGAAATTGTACAAAATAAGCTAGGCCACTAATATTTAAAATGACATATTGAAGTGGTTGCTGTACCAACTCATTACCACCAAAAACAAGATCCAAAATTTGGAGTTGTTTATGCTCAATAAAACCTTGGACTAGTTGGGTGAGGTGGAGGACTCTAGCCATTGGAATTTACTGTTTGGTATGGCTAAGACCTTTGGTAATTGGGCAAACATTGAGAAAGAAGTGGCAGAGATAAAGCCTACTATTGGGACCTCTAAGGAGAGAATTTTTTTTTAGGAAGATGTTTTTATTTTGCAAAGCAACTAGGAAATAACCCTTCTTAGTTTGCAAGAGAGTCAAATACAACAAAGAAACAGTGAAAATTATTGCTATCACCATATAGGTTTCCAGTAAGAGCTAAAGAACTATCAGGGAAAGCATGTTGGAGATGATCATTTGAAAACCTCTCAGACCAACTCTAGAAAGAAGGGTAAGAAAGTGGAAAGTGCTTCAAACCCCTTGTTGATGAAAATGGTAGCAAGAACTAGAAGGCTTTGTCCTTTGAAGAAGATCTCTAATTCTTTTCAAAGGAATGATAGGCAATCAAGGGTCTTTGCCTTCTCAGAGATTAGTAGTTGGTTTTGGGTTCATGTTGGTCGTTGGTTGGGTTTGTGTTTTTTATTTTCCCTGTTGGTCTTTTCTTTAGGCCTTATTTTTTTAATTTTCTAGTTGTCTCACTTCTTGTGAGCTCCTTCTGCTAGGCCTTTATGGTTGTCTTGTAATGGGTCCAAGCCCTTCCCATTTTTATCTTAATCAAAACCTTAGCCAATCCCATACACTCACAAACCAAATCCTTAAATCAAATTTGTTTTTAAATCAATACCTTAATCATATCTAACCATATTATTTAATTGTTGAATAACACTAGTAAGCATTGTTGTGGTAGAGGGTCTATTGGTATGAGGAAAGGATCCTTCAATAATATCCTTTACATGCCTTCATTGTCAACTAATCTCATTTATATATATCATATGATCACACACAATGTGACAAGGAAAGTTGTTGAGTGCACACAAAATTTTATGTACATTTGGGAGTTGAATTGTTGAGATATTGCTATATATGGGGAGAAATAATTATTTTAGATTGTATTCCTCATATTTTTCTCTTGATGTTCCTTCAATTAATGTTCATGCTTAACATATATTATGAACACTTTTTGAGGAGATAAAATATGATCATTTAAACCTTCAAGTACTTGCATTGGTTGAGGTTCTAGAAACATGGTTTGATATTACAGATCCCCCATCTCTTGTTGTTAATCATATTGTTGTTATATCCATGGTTTATAATGATTTGTTACAACAAGACCATTTATATAATATTTTAGAGATAACTCCTTGGGTTGAGTACTTAGTAGACCTTAAATATTTGTTCTTTGAGTCCTACTTTATCAATTTAGAGGACACTTTTGAGGACTTGAGTTTCTTCTTTGATGAAAATTTCATTGCAACTATTGTATCACCTTCTTTGGCTCCTATACTACTTTAGTTTCTATCATACTCTGACTTATCGCCATATTAAGTTAGGCCTAGGACACATGATCCACTATTGACCCCTCTCATCACTAACTTGGAGACTACAACAATATTACTAGAGACATCAGTTTGAATTTTATTCTCTTTTGGATTGGGAAGAGCTTTGAAATGCACCATTGAGTTTACTTCTTCCAAAGGGAAGGAATATGGTTTGGTATACCTAGATTTTCTTTTGCTTGATGTATCATCCTTCCATCTTTGGGGTAGGAAGCATCACATTTGATCAAGTACTTAGTCCCTCTCTTCATTCTCTCTTTTAGGGGTTCTTCATTCTCTCTATATTGGGGGTCTATCATTACACATGAGTACCTAACATGGCTTAGTTTTCAGGACTCATTTCTTATTTCTCCTAAGTTGCACTCATGGGAGTGTTGGTGTAATATTTACTTCACCTTGGATATATTTCTATCATAAGTGTGATATTTCACCTATTTAATAATTTTACTTAGGATCAAGGATAACTAATTTACCTTATCTAAATAGCTAATAATGACATTTTACACCTTGAATCAAGGTACACAAGTACCACTACTACCTCATTATTTGATTGATGGAAGTTGGTTGCTACATTTGTTTAATCAAGGCCACCTCTATCTCAGTTACATTGAGTTAACTCACCTCTTTATTGGGGGTTATTGAGAGTTAATTCATAACTCTTGGACATGCCATCTCCTTTATTCATGCATTCAAGAGGCCCCCATATTTGTATGTTACTCTTTGTAACTTGTCTCCATACTATTGAATATATACATTATTTATTCATTTTCCTAGTTTTGTGATTAAATTATAGGCATTAAGGTCTTGGGTGGATTTGTTGTTTATAACAAATTCTAACATGGACATTAGTATGAATAATGAGATCTTGACTATTAGTGAACATAAGTTCTATGAATGTTCTTTCCACAAGTACATATATTGATGGTCTCATCGTGGACACACATAAGCCCTTAACTACATATTTTCATGAGTTGGATCAAGATTGTATTATAATTTTTGACGTAGATTAGATGTTGACAATATTCTAACTTTTGCATGCTAGCACATGAATTGCCATCATCAATATCTGAATGCTTTTGGTGTGAAGATATAAATAGGCACAAATATTTATAACTCTATTTATTAATAACTTGTTTGGTATTATTATACTATATCATAAAATAATTTTTTGGTATAGTTTATTGAATATGAAGAATGGGAGCTAGCATTGTCTCTTTGTCACCTCACAAAAATATCTTCCCTTGTTGCTCTTTTCAAGCATAAGGAAAGTAGGGACCAAATCATATCATAATATTAAATTAGCATATATGGACAATATTGCAATGTGAATTTTTTTAGGGGATTGCTTGTGGAAAGGATCATCTTTATCACTCTTTCAAGGTAAAGAGTGGCAATGAAGGACTTATTTTCTTGGGGAGATTTTTGGAATATTAATGAGTAATATTGGTGCTCTTAGTGGGAGTTGAATAGAGCACAAGTATTGATGTTAGCTAATAATCTCACTTTCAAAAGTTATACATAAAATGATTCCTCAAAATTGCCTCTTCAAATTGTAGTTATTGAGTGATGTCGCAATGTTAGAAAAAGCATTAGATCTCTAATATAATATGCATGTATGATCCCTAACACAAAATTAAATTAGTTATGCAAGAATTAAACAATTTTGTACAAAAAGATTAGATATTAAGGAATATGTCAACTATGCCTTGCAAAGAAAAGTAAAAAAGTGTAAAGAAAAATATTTAAGTATAATCACTATTAATTTTGGATCAATTATAATCACAAGCTATATTTTGAATGATTGTATGCATTTCCTTCAGTAGAATCACGTCGTCACTCCTTTACCTACATTAATAGAAAATAAGACCTACCATGATAGTGTCAAAATAATGTAACTAGGAAGGTAGCTTAGTTACAAAAACATACACACACATCAAATATTTTCATCTAAGATGTTAATACAATCTTGGTGTAGTGTTATTGTTCACATAGTATTCATGATGCCAAATTATCAATTTCAACGTCTTACAATGGTCTTGCACCAATTTGCAAGTTGTAACCTTGAATTATTTATTTTCAGTTATGTTCATACAATTTTAATTGTAAAAAAATATCACTAACATGATATTATGTTCACACAACCAATTATAATATGATTTATTAATATGATCTCTTATTAGACATTTTTCATGGTATTCATTTATTTTCATATTTTTTAAATGTCTTGATCAACTTTCATGTATCTAGTGTTTGTATTATACATAACACAATGCAATTGTGATAATAGGCAAACATTACACATTCAAATATATTTAATAAATGGTTCAATATATTTAATAATACGTTTAATACAAAAAATAAATAAATCTATACTTCCTTTTAATTTCTATGAATAATACATTTTTAATATAATTTATTATATATTTTGTTTAAAAACAATAGTATTATTAATTCCCAGAATATGTAAATTAATACTAATGCATACTTTAGATTTTATTACATAATATTATTAATACTTTTTAATTATATTGTAGACACCTAAAATTTCTCTGCTTACAAAGTCCTAGTAACCAAACCCATCACCTAAACCAAGTCCTCTTCACCTAATGTTCCAACCTTGATTAATTTTCCAAATTTTACTTCTTAATGGGGCGAGGTTCCGGCGAGACCATGAACGGAAGGAAAGCCTCGAACCGAAGGACCTGACCTAATTAGTACTGTTGGTGCGATGTCCCAGATATAAATAGGGGGACTCGATTGAGAGAGGGCGCTAGCTTTGTTGCCCTCGCCTCACTCCCTACATACTCCTTCGATCCCCGGCCAACGGCACCCGCTGCTACTCCCCCTGCCCACAGTGGCTCGTCTCACCCACAACTAATTCCAATCTCAAATCACGGATCGACTTGATCCGATTCGCATCAAGGTAGGCTCGACTCGACTCTGTTTGTTCCCCTACCACGGGGTTAGTCTTCAACCCGGAATTCTGATTCCAATAATAACTACAATTCCAATCACAAACGAACCACCATGTCGGTATGAGAAATTAATGCTGGTGTGACCAAATTCCAAACAGACAATTCTACGTTCTTTTTGAAAAAATGGCGATATGAACTGAAGCCGGGGCACTGTCTTCTTCGACAATGTCTCTCTCTAACGAAAAAAACTCCATGTGTTTCTCGCCTGCAAAACATTGCAACACGGGCAGCCCTTTACCCTTATCAATTCATAAGCCACTGCCATGGCATTCGTTCATGTTGCCATTTTTTCAAATAAGTACGTAGAAATCGCCTAGTGTCTCGCGATCTGCGAAAGAACGGGGAAGTTAACTCTAAAGCTTTGGACAAACATCGTCTCACTCGCAGTGGAGAGCGAGACTGTTGAAAAATGGAGGGCCACGCTTACAAGGGTTTCGTATAATTACGGTTTTCAATTTCAAGGGTAAAATTCTCTTTGTAGCCCACGGCTTTTTTAATTATTTTGTAAATGTGTTAATACTCTTTCAGCTTATACAAGTTTATATTCCACAAATTGAAGTGGTTGAAGTATTGCAGAGTGTGTAATGCAACATATCGAGGCCAATCGCCTCTTTGAGGTCAGGGGAGCGGTATATTGCTTATTCTGCAATGCCCTTTAGATCTATATTCTCTCTTTCTCTCTCTCTCTCTGGCAAAATAATTTAAGAATAAATCTTATATGACCACGTTACTGGCCAAGACGGAATGATGCTACTCTTAAGGCCAGGGTTTCTGCTCTGATGACCATAGCATTCACGCATACTGGGCGATTTGACATTGTAGATTGCACTTTGTTCATAAGAGCATTTTTACAGCATAAATTTCGCTTCACATATGGCAGGGTAGATGCGTTACCTTTTGTTACATTGCCTCCTTTTGTCATGCCAGCTCTGTGGCCGCGTAATTTGCCCTC
This sequence comes from Sequoia sempervirens, assembly GCA_007258455.2. Classification (NCBI taxonomy): domain Eukaryota; kingdom Viridiplantae; phylum Streptophyta; class Pinopsida; order Cupressales; family Cupressaceae; genus Sequoia; species Sequoia sempervirens. The sequence goes on from VDFB02000015.1 coordinate 547,220,212, forward strand.
TCTTCATGTCAGGGAATGAATGAATGGAGATACAAGCTTGACTGAGACAATTGTTAACGATCCGGTTAAATCCCAATCTTGGTCAGTATATGGAAATCTAGGGTGCTAAATCTGAGCAATTTACAAGGGAAGAAAATAGAAATCCCCTTGTCGTCTTCAACAAGGGGCGTCCCGTGCACCTAATTGGTGTCTCTACCTTTTACTACAGGCTGTAGAAGCAGCATACGTTAACTGTACATTTCTATCTTGTAAATATGGAAGGTTGAAGCTGCAGGTGTTAGTCTTTCTAAAGTTAATGCTTATAGGGAACGTTATGAGAATTCCCCAAACAAATCCCTAAATAAACAATCACATCAGATTTGTAATCATGTTTGTGCTGCAAACTGTTTGAAACGAACAGTTATGGATTCGAGATCTTGCAGAATATGTCTCTTATCACGCAGTTGTTGAGCAGCAAATAGAATATTTTTCTTTTGCTGTTAATAATTTGTAGAAACAATTGTTATATTTATGTAGAATAAATTTAAAGCAGTTGATTTCCACTATTAGAAATTCATACCAACAAAAATCTTTTGGGGAATAAATCGGCAAACCGAAAGTTAAAGATTTTTTTGAAAAAATGGGGAAAAAATTGGGAAAAAATCAGATTTAAAAATAAAAAAGTGAAAAATTGTAGAACAAGAGATAAAAACTATTTTTTTTGAACTTGAAAGGCATTTCCATAGCATAGAGATATAGGGAGCAAATAAAATAAAGAGTTTAACTAATATTGCTGATTGCATTCATTGCATTGCACATCTTTCAAACTCAAAGCATTACTTCACATTGCATAACTAATAATTAGATGCTGATAGATGACAAAATTTCAATTACAATATAGTTTTTTACAAAGTCAACCTAAGCAGTTATGCAATTACTTCACATTGCATAACTAATAACTAGGAGCAGCTGCCAATTGCATTAGTTTGTCATGGCATTCCATGAGACCACATTTCTTTGAGGCATTTTTCAAACAGTTCACTGCCTTGTCTATGCTACCGCATTTTTCATACATGTCTACCAAAGCATTTTATCAAACAGTTCACTGCCTTATTGCTATGGCTAAAAGCCTAAAACAGGTGCTTTCAAACAAGCTATGGATGCTTAGAAAAAAATCTATCAAAGCATAATAGTAAGCAATAGCGTAGACAAGGTAGTGAACTGTTTGAAAAAATGCCTCAAAGAAATGTGGTTCATGGTGATGGAATGTCATGACAAGCCATAGACAAGGCATTGAATTGTTTGAAAAGATGCTTCAAAGAAATGTGGTCTCATGGCGATGAAATGCCTTGATGAATGCCTATGGCGATGGATTGGCATGGCATTCCATCACCATGAGAACACATTTCTTTGAGGCATCTTTTCAAACAGTTCACTGCTTTGTCTATGGTACAACATTTTTCATACATATCTACCAGAGCATTTTATCAAACAATTCACTGCCTTGCTGCTATGGCAGGTGCTTTCGAACAAGCTATGGATGCTTGGAAAAAATCTGTCAAAGCATAATAGTAAACAATAGCAAAGACAAGCCAGTGAACTGTTTGAAAAAATTTCTCAAAGAAATGTGGTCTCATGGTGATGGAATGCCATGACAAGCCATAGACAAGGCAGTGAACTGTTTGAAAAAATGACTCAAAGAAATGCGGTCTCATAGTGATGATTGTCAAAAATGAAGTCTCATGGTGATGGAATGCCACGACAATCATCACCATGAGACCACATTTCTTTGAGGCATTTTTTCAAACAATTCACTGCCTTTTCTATGCTACCACATTTTTCATACATGTCTACCAAAGCATTTTATCAAACAGTTCACTGCCTTGCTGGTATGGCTAAAAGCCTAAAACATGTGCTTTTGAACAAGTTATGGATGCTTGGAAAAAATCTATTAAAGCATAATAGTAAGCAATAGCATAGACAAGGCAATGAACTGTTTGAAAAAATGCCTCGAAGAAATGTGGCCTCATGGTGATGGAATGCCATGATGAATGCTTTTGGCTATGGATTGTCATGGCATTCTATCACCATGAGACCACTTTTCTTTTAGGCATTTTTTCAAACAGTTCACTGCCTTGTCTATGCTACGACATTTTCCATACATGTCTACCAAAGCATTTTATCAAACAGTTCACTGCCTTGCTGCTATGGCTAAAATTCTAAAACAGGTGCTTTCGAACAAGCTATGGATGCTTGGAAAAAATCTATCAAAGCATAATAGTAAGCAACAAGCTATGGTCTCATCATTTTTCTTTGTGTGAAAATCAGCACGATTTTATTTGCATTTTTTTGTAGGTTTTAAATGCGTTTTTTGGCGATTTTGAAGTTTTAAATGGGAAAAAAATCGTCCAGCCTGCAGATTTTTTAAAAATCGCAATTAATCGGGTTTTTTTTGCAGATTTCTATTTTTATGATTAGAATAGTGATAAAATAAATTGTAGGAAACAACTTGGTATATTGATGTAGAACATTTTTAGACCAGCCGATTTGCTCTATTGTAATAGCAATAAAATCCTAAGTAGCCGGTTCGGGTTCGGGTTCGGGTTCGGGTTCGGGGGTTCGGTTCGCCGGTTCGGCAAAATTTTTTGGGGGTGGGTTCGGTTCGTCTTGGGTTCGTTAGTACAAATTACAAAATATATAAAAAAAAATAAAATATATATATATATATGCAGCCTAGAAGCATGAATTAGGATTAGAATTTACTTTTAGAATATCACATAACTGATAACATCATATAAGTAGTTTTTTCTAGTATATATATATATATATATATATATATATATTATTACTTTTAGTAGTTTTTTCTGTTTTTCTTTCTCTGATTATTGTAGCAGACTCGGGAGACTAGCTCGTTCTGTAACATTTTCAATTTCCTAATCTCTGGGGAAAGTGCAGTATTTCAATATTTATCATATTTTGAATGTACAAGTTTTTCTTCTATTTAAAATGCTTCATTCAAAAGGTGCTACTTTGGTGATCACTAATATTGTTGAGGCTCACTGTACGTGACAATCTGATTTTTGAGTCCTGGATTATATATATATATATATATATATATATATGATCATGATAAGTGATATATTATTGATAAAGGTGGATTTTTGAAGTGCTTAAATCCTTTTATAATCATGAAAATGCTTGTTTGCAAAACAAATGAATGAAAATGAGGCAGTTTAGGTGTTTAACATGTTTTAGAGGTCACTTTTAGGGTTCCCATGGCGTGGGTCAAAGTCAAAGGGAAGAAAAATATTAAAAAAAACATAAAACATGCACTTTTTGCAGCCCACACGCCCGGGTTCGCCTTGGGTTCGCCTTGGGTTCGCCCGGGTTCTGCCCGGGTTCGCCCGGGTTCTTCACTGGCGAACCAAGGCCCAAATGGAAGGACCCTGGCCGAACCAGCAGGAGGACCGGACCAGGACCCGGACCCAGGGCGAACCCGGACCAGGACCCGGGCCAGACCCTGAAGAACCGGCTACTTAGATAAAATCGATACAAATTAATTTGAAAGAAACTCGGCCAATACTCAGAGCCTTATTTGTTAATGTCCCCTTTTTTTTGGGATCTTACAAAAAACATTTCCAACAGGAAAGGATAGAGAAAGAGATTTTTTAGTTTTTGAAACAAACCTTGATTTCCTATGCAGTAGTGATGTGGGAGCATCTTAGGGATTGTGCAATCTCGCATTGCACAAAAATATGTAAGGTTCTTGTTGGTGCATTTCTTTGTATATTGTGTTTTGTGTGCATGTTTTGCTTTGCATCTGTTGATTCGGTTACAAAGACTTTCAGTGTGATTTGTCTATGTGCATTGACTTCAGAGGTCACACCCGGAGGTCTTTCGCTTGCCTATATGATTTGTTTATGCAAACTTCCTCTTGAGGGTGTAGTCTGATCCTAAGCCCTTGTGTGCAATTATTGGTTCTGTGCAATCTCATTGATTTCTGAAGCTGAAGTAAGTTGACTTACGTGGCCTATTGAGTCTTCTGTGGAGTCTTAAATTTGATCATGAAACTCAAATTGCTGTTACCTGTGGTGTTTGTTGCAAGAGCATCTTAGGAATCATGAAATCTTGCATCACCCAAAAATATTTTTTGGTGTGCAAGGTTCTTGGAGGGTTGTTTCTTCATTTTCTTTGTTTCTTGTGTTTTATGCATAGGTTTTGCTTCATGCATTTGTTAATTTGGTTACGAAGACTTTCAGTCTGATTTGTATATGTGCATTGACTTCAAATGTCGCACACAAAAATATATAGCCTGTGCAGATGATTTGTCTGCACACTCTTTTTCTTGGCGGCACCATTTGATTTTGAGCTCATATGCATTGGTTGGTTTTGTGTAATCTTGGTTCCAATGCACCTTTGGTGATGTGTTGGCGCTATACTACCATTAACTATGTAATATGACACAATACTGGCAGCTGTCATTTAGTTATTTCAAATGGTGCATCGGAAGTTGAACGATCTTGGGTATGATAATGGGTTTCCACTTTGTAAATTGTATTGGGTTCCTTGAGTCTATCTATATGCAGCAGATTGGAAGGCAACAGGTTGGCTTTGGATATTGGCATCAGATCAGTAGTGGAGTTTGGCATCAATAGTTCATATTGAAGATAGGTTGTTCATACATTTGTTGGCTGTGAGGAGACTGACACTTGGGGAATAGTAGGTTGAAGTTGGTCATCACTCTATTGGATTCATGGTGCAATAATTCTTTGTGCATCTATGTTGTTACTTGCTATGAGTGAATAGCATCATTTTGTGATAATTCTCTAAAACCTTCCTTGTAATCTTTCTGCTGTCTACTTTGTGTGTCTGTTAACTGGTTGTTCATTTGACCTGTTCTTTGCATTGCTTCCAGAAAGCCTTTTTAGAGTGAATAAAAAATGCCTGAATTTGTTTCTGGTATTGATGTTAAACAGTTAAACTTGGTCTGAACATTTTTTGTTTAACATATTTCTCTGAGGAAGATAGAGCAGACATCTGAGGGAGAGCCCTGGTTTATGGGGAGCTCTAGCCTATTCATGAAACTCTGGGAGAGTGGTTCTGATGCAGCAAATGCAACTTCTAAGAATGTACCAATTTGGGTCCATCTCAACAAATCATCTCTGGAGCGTGGAACAGATTAGAGGTAAGTTAGGAAAGTTTATCTGTTTCACTTGCATGTCTAAGAAACTGCTGGACATATCCTATAAAAAAATGTCATTACTGGAATGTTTGGTATGCCTGCTCATTAAAATATAAAACAAATATAGGAGAAAAAAACGCTACTCACAAACATTGTCAGTAGAAAAAAGACAGTACTAAAATTGTCACATTAATGACCAGAAAAATGCACATTTAAGAATATCAAATGCTACTATTTGCCTCTCTTGCTTTCATGCTCACACAATCGCTTCAATTTCTGGATTTGTTTCCAAAATTGCTGTTCTCAATACATCTGTGCCTTTGAAGATTGATCAATGCTTATTTTTCGAGATTGTGGTTCAGATTTTCATACTTCTACGCTTAAAAATATGCTACAGCCTTTCTTCAGTAGTGAAATCTTGATAGGTAAAAGATAAAGCAAACTGGGCATCTCAAAGGGGGCATTCTGAATTTTCTGAAATTTACAAAGTCAAACCCTTGCTTCATTCCATTGGGAATTAAGCTTCTCAGAGATTAATTTATAAATTTAGTCTTGAATTTTATTGATATAAGGGGGTTTCAACACTCCAGTGCCAAGTCTTTTGCCTTTGGTATGAAAGTGTTAGAACATGCTTATGAAGCATACTGTCAGTAATAGGTTCTTGAATCTCCTGATTACTTAAATAATTGAAGTTACAGGCTTATAATGTTCTTGATGGTTTAACTACAGGATCCAGTTTCAAAGAGCCACAAGATTTCCAATAATTTTTTTGTGATAGCAAAAAGAATGGCAAGATTTTAGGCGATGACACTTCAGCAAGGGGAAGTCACTGGTGTATAAAGACAATGGATTGTCATGAAGAATGTGATTGTATGAAAGCCCTATTTTGAATCGATCTCCAACCTTTGATATGTGATTTGACAGCTCACCATGGTTTCCGTGCTCCACAAAGTAAAAATATCCTTAATACAAGCTCACAAGTACTGTCCATACCTATGGTTCTTTAGCAACTTCCCCAATTCATTTGGAATGAAAGCAAATCCCTAATCGTTAGATATCATTGATTTCCATGTCTTGTTTGATTCCAGGGAGACAATAAATGCCCTAAGTTACTATGTGGAATCCTTGAACTAAGGGAATTATCTCGAGAGAAATCTCTTGTTTAGCAAGCTTATTATAATTTGCTTAGGAGAGAACTTGGTATGAAAACTAATAGACACGTGTAGCAACTAATATGTTAGAGCAAATGTGGTTTTGGCAGTCAGATCATGCATTTAGAAACTCGTTAAGACATCTTTTTAATTATTTTCAAAACATAATTCCAAAGATTAGATGAGGAGCCTTGGAATGCAGAAGGGATGACTGACATTACATAGTTGAGTTGATGGATTGCATGCCTCCCAAAAGAAAGAGTCATTAGCAAATTCACTATTGATTGAAAATTTGAATGAGATTGTTTATCACAAAGCATGATGCCTTTGACAAGACATTCAGAGGGATTGTAGTTTCAAAACATAATTCCAAAGATTCGATGAAGAGCCTTGGAATGCACAAAGGATGACTGACATTACATAGGTGAGTTGGTGGATTGCATGCCTCCCAAGAGAAAGAGTCATTAGCAAATTCACTATTGATTGAAAATTTGAATGAGATTGTTTATCACAAAGCATGATACATTTGACAAGACATTCAGAGGGATTGTAGGCCATAGGATAACCAAAAGCTTCATCAACAAGCTCAAAGTGGGAAGGGGCAGTTGGGCACGTTTGCTTAACAGAATGTTAAAGGAATGAACATTAATAAGGTAGACTGAAGTTCTATTAGAAGGGCACGTTTTCAAATTGAAGGATTGATTTGCTCTTAATACAATTTGTTTGTTTAGCTCTAACAATTGCATGTAAAATGTGGTGGAGATGAAGAGCAAGGGCTTTAGCTACAATTTTGTATGAGACATTAAGGAGCATGATCTACTGCCAGCTTGTTATTAACTGAAGGTAACCATTCTTCGGCATGCATTTAATACTGCCCTTCCTAGTAATATTATCCAGGGATTGAGCGTGCAAACATGCATAAGTTCTTAACCTGCGAAGTGCCAACAAGACTTGTAAAATTCAGAAGGAAATCGATCCAACACAAATGCCCTGTCATTGGTCATGCACATGACTCCATGGAGCTTATCCAAAGATGACTGGTTCTCATCAGAGAAAATTTGTGAGGGACATCATCTAGACATTTTGTTAAAGCTTGCTTCCTCTCTAGACTGAGCACTTGGGATTGAATAACCATTTTACAGTTTCCCACAAAAGCATTGGTTATATCAGACAATTTCTTGAGCAGCTATGAACAGATTTTAATTGTGTTAGTGTGGTTTGTTGAGTGCTTGAATTGAAGGGTTTCAAACATTACTTCTGAGGCCTTGTCCTCAATTTTGAGCTTATACATTTTAGCTCACAATTGTGCACATTTCACTGCTCAAGCCTCTAAACTATTGAATTTATGTTGGGAGGGGGCAACACAAAATTGAAAATTGGCTGTTTAGAGTATGATTCTCAAAGCTAAGGAGATGAAGAAAATCCTGAATAGCAATAGAACCCATTTTTCCATAATGCTTGTAGAAGGAGGTGTTGGAGATTGCTTCATAACACCATATAATCCAACCAGATAAACTCTGAGGATGTGCGGCAAGGTTTCAAATTCTAGCAATAGTTTAGAGGTAACCCTTGTATTGGAGAAAGGATGTATGGTATCAAGAAAAAATGTGTATGACATACCTTGGGTGGCATAGAACGCCAAATGATTTTAGAAGATAATGGGCAATGATCATAAATAGTTTTCTGTAGTGTAACTCTAATCAACTAGTTTAAGCTGATGTTGAAACTACAAATATTTTGTTCAAATGAAAGGGCTTTAGTTTGATTTAGAAAAATTAAATCGGGGGCCCTTTAAAAGTTAGATCATCTAAACCAGGAGGAGGTAGAAACAAAGTGCCTCCCATGGTTTGGGTCATAGAGCCCCCGTTTCTTATCATATGGAACTAGGTTGCATGTTTTTCAGCACATCAGTGTACAGCCAATACATTTTATTTATTTTCTTGAGATTCCACGGCGTTGAAATGAAAATCCATATAGCAAGCAATTCGCAATGTCGATTTGCTGCATAATTTTGACTGATCAAGGAAAAGATCATTGAAATAAAAGAAATTACATATAGTATGACGAGTCTTTTTCTCATCTTGATCCATGATGGCTGAGGTATGGTAGGTTGCCAACATATTACCATCCTCACCAGGGTTCTTGAGACAAGATGTGATCAATTGTGGTGCAATAAGGTAAAAATGAATACAACATTATTTGAAGTATAAGCCTAGATATCAAAATTTCTTTGAAGAAAAGGATAGCGGAATTTGTGATCTCCAAGAATAGATAATTCATTCAACAAGGTTTTTAAAAGTCATGGCTTTCTCTTCTGCTATTTATAACAAAGCCATAAACTACAGTAAAAAAGGCCTTTTCATTCTCGGTTAATAAACTGCTTACATGAAAAACGTGTTGTTTGCTCCTATCCCCATGCATTGAAATTCATCTCCTTCTTAGGACCTAGAGCAGGTTGGCCTTTGAGAGGTGCAAGGAGGTGACACATAAAGTATTACAATAGATGAGATTACAAAGTCTGGCCCTAAAGTAGCAAAGATAGAGCATTGGGTGAGGCATTGGAATTTCTTTGCAAAAATTGAGAGCTCTGTGCTGGATTGGACTTGGGTTGTGATCATGGTCATAAAGAGTACAATTGGGTCTAGCCGAGGCAACATTAGAATGGCCTTTGGTTTTTATAGGCGACTCTTTTTAACTTTTTTAGAGGTGGCCTAATTTTACTTTTTCCATCCTTCACCACACCTCTTCTCCCGCAAATATTCAAAGTGGGCTTGGCATCCATTCGAACAAGACATGGCTTATTTAATTTTATGTTTTGGGAATTGACATCTTGAAACAAATATTAAATAGGTTTATGACATATGTAGACGAGCTTTCGCATGATATGATGATTTCCAGTTTGGATGTTGATGGAGTCATGTAGGTCATGAGCTAACTTGACCTCAGTGCCCTTAGTGTGGCCGAGCTGAATAAAACCTCTATTGATCGCGACATAAGAGACAACCAAGAGGCTTAAGCCACTAATCAATAAATGCGTAGAATGGGAGGGATTGTCTAGAAAATTCTATCGAAATTGATGCCTTAAAGAGGCATTTCAGTATGCAACAAAATTTATAGTCCAACAAGATAAAACTGTAACTTTCTTGCTCCTTGTTCTACTGTTTTTACCTAAGTTTTTAAATCAGGGAGTGAGTAATCCAAGTATACAAAAACATAGATTTTTTCCTTTTCTTTTCAATAACATATTTGCATATTGCATAAACAATTTCACATAACACTACATAAATGAATAATCCATAACATAATATAATTCCAAGTAAATGAAACTCATCTTTTCAAGTACAAATTATAATAGATTCATGATCATATTTTCAATTTCATAACTTACAAGAGTTTAAAGTCAAGATGTCCTCATCTGGATCACAGTTCTTTTGTTTCACAAGTTTCGGCTACCGTCTACAAGAGGGAGAGCATCACCCAAACGCTTTTTTGCCAACCAGGGACTTAACAGTCCCTCACACACCTTCCTAACTGGAAGTGGCCCTACCCTTTGACAAATTGTTTGGTATGAAAACCTCTAGAAATGCCTATTTGAGTATTTGGTGTTGTGTCCTACATAACTAGTACGGTCATACAACTATGGATACCTTCCAATTATGCATGACACTACTGACTAGCTATGGAAACCTAGAGTATAGTGAACCGCCAAAGTGTATGCAACAACTTCTAAACTTACTTTGGCTAAAGTTTCGATATTTTAATATCAATTCCACTTTCTAAAGAAACAGTGTCACAAGTTCACCCACCTCTTCCTCAACTTGGAAACCCTACTGATTTGTGAATAACTCTTCTCTTGGTTTGACCCTAAGGTTTAACTATCATAAACAACATTTCATTCAAAAGTGATGACACTAATATTGATTTAACCGACTCAATCTCTTTAATACCCTATTACATACTTGTAACAATATGGTTTTAGCATTTGCCTTTTATTCAAGTGTTTACCCTAACTGAAGGGAATAACCTTTCCTCCCACTTTTAAGGATTATAAACTTTTGAGAATGTATTTTTGTTATCAAGGTTGAACTACCACACATAAGTATTCATAATATAATATCATACAAAATACTTCTAATAAGATTTCAAACCCTTTTGTTTGAAAAGCAACATAATTTCATTCAACAATACAAATACAACATTGTATTATTAGAATATTATCTATTACCCTATTTTAGCTTATCTTTGCTATGTTAATCAAGCAATATAATCAAGATAGCTACTTATCATGCTTATCAAATTCCTTAACCCAACTTATCTCATGTATAATCTAATATAGCTTTATGCATAGACCATCTAGCTATTTGTACTTGTGCTCACACATTTTCAATAGCAATAATATGCACACAATGATAGCACAAACATTTCGAGACAATAGTAAAACTAAGTTTTTGAATTAAAATGAGAAAGAGAGATATTTTAATCATATCTGGATTAAAATAGCTCGAATTAGTTTCCTGCAACTCCTTGCTTCAATGCACTAAATGACTCAACTTGTTGCCTCCTGTATTCTCAACTCTCCTTTCTATTATTGCTTCAAATGATAACTACAACTACTCAACTTAGCCTTTCCCCACACTTAAGACAATTTGGAATTCAAGCTTCCAATGTACTTGCTCTCAAACTATGATCTCCTCACAACCTTCATGAATAATTTATGCTCTATGACTCTCAAATATGTTGCTTCTCAAAATAACAGGAATACACCAAATGAATTGAAAATGAACAACCAAATAGTGAGTTGATGTTCCTCTTTTATACTGAAAATGGAGAGAGATCGACTGCTAAAGAAAGCTAAAACTAATGCCACTTCTCTTATTTCTTGCCACCGTGGAAGCTAGCTCGACAATTTCAATTGCAAACATGAATTTGAAACCAACTCTATTACCTTCCAAGATGACATGGCCTACTGGGTGTGACCTCTCTTACTTGCTGGTAGTTTTATGACAGTAGAAAAAGTCTTATGACTGACACGTATAATGACCAATCAAAATCAACTTCTACCTCTCAAAAATTCGCCCGAGTCATGGGGTTCAAACAACTTAAATCACTTGATAAGTAGGAGGTATTTTCCACAACGTGTCAAATTGTGATATTGGTATCAGGATTCAACTGTGTAATTTTACGAGTCAAACTCATTGACCCATGTTTCATGAGTAGTGGTTCATAAGAACCGATCTCTCATGATAATGAATGGTCCACTTAGCACTCATTTCATCTAGGTGATGCTCACAAAGAAGAAACATTGGGCCTTCCCGGGAGGTCACCCATCACAGTACTACTCCAACTCAAGCGCACTTAACCATGGAGTTTTCCCCAAGGTTAAGCCCACTTAGCTTGCAACCCCATTTGCAAAACCTTCAACAAGTGTTGTGCCTTATGAACCATTCATTATAGAGCCCCTTTAGCTCATCAATTAATAAGTAGGAGGTATTTTCCACATTGTGCCAAATTGTGATATTGCTATTAAGATTCAACCCTGTAGTTTTATGAGTAAAACTCATTGACCCATGTTTCATGAGTAGTGGTTCACAAGAACCCATCTCTCATGATAATGAATGGTCCACTTAGCACTCATTGCATCTAGGTGATGTTCACAGAGGTGAAGCACTGGGCCTTCCCGAGAGGTCACCCATCCCAATACTACTCCAACTCAAGCGTGCTTAACCATGAAGTTTTCCCCAAGGTTAAGCCCACTTAACTTGCAACCCCAATTGCAAAACCTTCAAAAAGTGTTGTGCCTTATGAACCATTCATTATAGAGCCCCTTTAGCTCATCACGTCTTTTACTTGGTCAAACTGCTCTTTAAATGGCTGCACAACAGTTTATGAAACACAGTTTAACTTTGCCACATTCATGGCACTTTTTTCCATCTATTTCTTTGCAAAATATGACACCAATGTTGGTGGCCTTTAATGGTTTAAACAACCATTAAAAATAGTTATCATTCTTGCCTTTTCATGGCATATATACCACTATATCATGTGTCTGTCTTGCCATTTAATATGGCTATCATCATATGTTTAGAATAACAATAATATATATAAATATATAAATGTTTTAATGATGTCAATGTTATATGATGGGTGCGATTTATATGTTGTCAACTAACTACAAACATGTTGCTCTAAGTTGGGTGCAAGAAAGGTTCAAACCCTCCAATGGGGGAGGGAGAGTATCACCCAGGAGAGGAGGTTGTATGGGAACCATTGGTATAACAATCATATATATATATATACCGTCATTTAAACATAATAATATATATTTTGATATGTATATATACAATATAATCATATACAATATATATATCCATGTGAATGTTCACATATGTATTACGTATCTATGCATGAGTATATGTAGATATTTCTATCTATGTATGCTTGTACCTATATACGTACATATATATGTGCCACCACATATATATATACATATATACATTCAATATATATGTATCCATATAGATATTATTTAAATACACAATATATAACATATGCTATTCACAAGATTTTTTAACACTTTGACTCAAATTGACTAAACGATCAAGGAGAATTCAAAATAACCATCTTAAATTTCCTATCAACCAAAAGCTATCAACTTGGTTTAACATTTACCGATACAAAACTTAGATTGACTCAACAAGGTTCCTCTATCCTATGCGAGTGAATGTGTGTGTCTACTCAGATAGGTATACCAATTGTTCCCATACAACCTCCTCTCCTAGGTGATTCTCTCCCACCCCTATTGGAGGGTTCGAACCTTTCTTGCATCCAACTTAGAGCAACATGTTGGTAGTTGGATGATAACATATAAATGACACCCATCATATAACATTAACATCATTAAAGCATTCAAAAAGCAACATCATCACAATGCATATTCATACTGTAAGATAGGAAAATCAAAAAGCAAAGATTAAAGTGACAACCACAACACTAATCTAAGCTACAATCCCAATCAAAACAAGAGAGTACAATCAAACAAAAGGAGTAAAATGAAAGCATTCAAACAATGAAATCCCCATGTTGAAGTTGAATCACCTCCCTTGTCTCTCCTCAAACAACATTTGCAAGTTGCCCTTAGTTCGTTGTATGTGTATGCAAGTACTTGCAAACAATAAGCATGAATATTGGAGATATGTGGTTGTTAAATTGAAAGTGGATAAGACCTTTTATAGAAAGCCATTCGAATGGACATACAAGATTGAGCTTCTAAAAAGATTCTTAGATCAATAGTTGACGATGCATGCACCACAAAGTAGTGGGCTAGGGATGACTATGAAATGGACGGTCAAGATAAAAAAGAGACCAGAGACAATCTATGGTTGAGATTCGAAAAATGAGAGAGTGGAGGGATAATGGAGAATTTAATTCATGAGAGGAGAATCTTTGACCAAGTCGAGGATAAATTATTTATTTGTGGAAGGAGGAGACATTGACACTTAATTAAAATGATTATGCAACCAATTTAATTAAATAAGAGGAAATAGGAAAGGAGGATTAACTTGGATTAATTATTTAATAGGGGAGAAATGGAAAAAAAAAAGTCAAATAATTTCAATAATTATTTAACCATAGAAGAAATAAAGAAGACCAGTGAATACTATTTAACTATAGATGAATGATGTAACAATAATAATTAAATGAATAATAATTCCTTTAATCACAGAGAGAAAGAAAATGTTTTTGATAAGACAAGTAGCATTTACAGGGTGTTGTACCTTTTACACGGAAAGCCCAAGGGGCCAAAAAGAAGCTAGTTCAAACCATGAATGAACTAGGAAAAGAGGACATACCACACACAAAAATCGCTAACAAACAACCATCGAACCACAGACGAGGACTAGACAACCACATAATCTGAGGGGACTAATCTGACTCCCTTAACCCTAGGCCACAAAGATGCGACAAATCGAGGGAGTCCCTTCTTTCTCAGCACAACAAACCAGGAAGACTCGGAATCCAAGTCCATCGAGCGAGGCGAGAGAAGCGGATCCATAGTAGCCACCATGGCCAATGAGCCACCACTTAGTGAGGGAGTCGACAACATAGGGGAGGACATAGGATTGATCGATGAACTAGCAGAGACATTCAACGATGTTTGGGCAGGATCTAACAAAACAATGTCAACATATCGAGCCAACAGAGGCTCCACGAAAGGGATAACCAAAAGAGGAGTAGACACAGACTCTCGAGAAGACTCAAAAGGTCATCCTCCGCAGAAGAAACTTCTGAAGGAGGAGAACCCACCATGAAATGATCTGAGAGAGCATCCTTCCACCAAGTGGCAGTGCCCTTGCGGCGGGCATGTGGGAAACCAGAGGCCAAATGACCCATAGAGAAGCATTTCCTACACTGAAAGGGAAGACCCTTGTTGTCCAAGAGCTGCTTCCAAAGTCTGTCCTCACCAATAAGACTACATCACCATGGAGAGGTTTGGAGATGTCCAAAGCAACTAATATACGAGCTACCGTAGTATGCCCAAGCTCCCGAATTATAGAGTCCACCATTAAGAAGCATCCAATGGTGTTGCCAATAGCTTCATAACAAGAATCCTCCCAAAATTGAAGAGGGAGATTCGACAGTCAGACCCAAACTAGTCTAGTGTTCAACGACTCCATAAGGGGATTGAAAGAACAAGACCAAGGCATGATGGACAGTGAATGAATACCCCACATCCACCCCTTGTCCAACACACAGTCTCGCTCCGTGGAGGATGCAAAGGTTGCAAAAAGGAAATCCCTTGTGCTGGGATAAAGCTTAATTTGTCCAGAGACCACCAGCTTCTAGGAGATGGAAACTCAATCATGGAGATCGGGAAGGGAGGGCCATAGGCCATTAAACCTGCAGACCACACCCTGCATCAAATAGTAATCTTCGTTCTCAGCAACCTCAGGTCCACAAACCACTATAGGAGAATCACAAGCACAAGGTAGAGGCTGAACTTGAGCCTGAGCAGGAGGCCGAGCACCCACTTTAGCAACCTCGGAGAAAGACTTCACCCGACCCGAAGAACCCCCAACAACTGGAGCAGGAGGTGGGACATCCACTCGTGCAACATCACTAGGGACATAGCCCACTATAGCACGCACAACATCTCCAAACGAAAGAGAGGAAGAGCCCTTGCCTAAAAACCCCACCTGTTGGACCACAATAGACCCCAACACGAACGCGTCTAGAGAGAGCATAGTCACGTACTCAAGAAGCACGAGGACCCCATCCACAGAAGACCGTTGCACTGCGCGCTCATTCTTCTTCTCCCCGCTCGCACACATTTTTGAAAATCTTATGGATATAGCTTTTAGATAAAGGCTAATATTTGTTATAAAAGATAACCATAAGAGAAAGGAAATGTTAGTGATGCAATCAGAAAGATAATTTATTTAATTGATCAAAGGAGAATAAAGAAATGAATTAATTAAATAATTAAAATTATTTAATTAATAGAGGAACACGGTCAATAATTAAATAATTTAATTACGCAGGAAAGAAGATCAAGACGATGGAAAAATGATGCTCGCAGACCAAGAAATTTTTTGGTGTCTACATTTTCCCCCTCTTTGACATAATGTAGTTCATCACATTGTGTCAAAGAAATTAAGTCAAAACATGCCCTGGTGAAAGCAGGGTGGACGTATGCCCCCTTGGTAGAATTTTGCAAATTTTCAAAAAAATTGGGAAATTGTTCTGATAAGACATTTTGATAGCCAAGAGTTCAATGGTGGTGACATAATTGATCTTTTAGGTCAACTAGGGGGTCAAATTTAGCTTCAAAGTGGCCAAATAGTGCACCCAGTACACATCCCTAGTGCAAACCCTAATTTTTTTGTCTATAAATATGATCTTGATTAAGAAAATTACTCATTTGTGTATTCTAAATTTAGAAAATTAGGAGTTCTAAGAGAGAGAAGTTGAGAAGATTTCATCAGTTCCACACTCTGCACATCGAGGCTACTGCATCCGCACCTTTTGCCAACCTAAGGGAGCGCTAGACCAGGTAAGTACTCCAAACCCACCTTGTGATTTTTTTGATTTTCACGCATTTAGTGGTAGGAAAAAATTAGCAGGCAATTGTGTCGAATGTCGTTTGACGCAACTGCGTGTGTGAACGATGTAGGTGACTGCAGTTCACCACAATCACCTTGTTGTGATGCAACTGTTAGGTCATAGGGGGTGGGGTGGTTGCATGTGACACATTTGCAAGGGTGCACAACATTTGATTTGTCACAAGTGTGACTAGGAACGATGCAATCGACATAAAGTGTTGCAAACACAAGGGGGAATGACACACGTGTTAAGAAAGGGTTCAACTGATAAGGGGTTACTCGCAAGTGACCTCAGCAATGCATTAACTAAGGTGTGCGACACAATTGAATTTGTGCGACACATGTGCAAGAATAGTGATGTGAATGAAGTCTACAACACAATTGACAACCAAAACAACACAATTGACTGATGAAATTTTTTCCCCATTTTAAGATAAAACGACATGTTCAATTTAGGTCCAATAGGTCAAATGAAGACTTTAAATTGACATGATGACTTTTGTGGTGACCTTGGGTTGTACTTCCCCCTATCTATGCATAGGAGTCACGATCGGTGACCTTTCGACTTCGAGATTAGCTGTTGGATGGTGAGAGGCACATGTTGCTAGACCTAGGGTTGTTCTACATCACATATAGGCCCATTGTTAGGGAAAACAAAGTTATGTTGACATCACTTGCGAAGCGATGGCACTTTGATACTTGCACTTTTCATCTATCGACCAGGGAAGCCATTGTGACCCTGAAGGACATGTACAAGATATTGCGATTGTTGATACGTGGAGACCGAGTGAGATGTGATCCCATTCGAGGTTTGCAGGTGATTTATGATCATTACGGCTATGAGGATGAGTCAAAGCTCGATGTACAAGGGTACGAGATCAGATGGGAGACATTAGTAGAGAGATATAATAGATTTGATTGTGTGCTATGTACATTGATTGTTAGCATCTTGATTCTAGACCGGAGGGGCCATGGGTTTCTAGTAGGCTGGGGAGATGTATTGGTCAAGATGATGTAGGATGAGATGGTTTACTCTTGGGGACTGTGTTTGTTGGGTATGCTTTACTTTCAACTACATGACATTTCATATCAAGGTGGTCAAAGCATGAGCTACTGTGTGACATTACTGATGGTATGGGCGTGGGAGCACATATGAGTGTTTTGACCAATAGTGGAATGATAGTTGGGAGTTGGTACTTTGTATGCATATCTATATGGTGGTGTAGTGAATCAGACCCATGTAGGTGATACATGATATTGGAGACACGACATTGATACATTGGCGAGCTTTGTCTGGAGACCATATAGGGATTGCCAACAGTGGGTTGACGAGGATGAACATTCTCCATGGTGCTGACAGCCGAGGTACTTGATCGGTTGGACAGTACAGTCTCAACACATCATAGAGATGTACCTGCCAAAGTGGCTTAGAAAATAGTTTGGGGAGAGGCAGGGTGTACCGGCGAGGACAATAGAGTTTGTGCGTTCCTCATGAGAGGTGCATCCATGGGGACATGTGATACATGTTACCACAGCTAAGCAGGAGATCGACACACTACAACCGGTGCAGTGGGGATAGAGAGGGGGTGCAAAAGATCCTAATACAACTTCAAAGAATGATGTATGGTGGATGACCCATAGGCCATCTCCATATATAGATTCCAAGCAGCCAACACCTGTAGAGTGCAGAGGTAGGGGATCGCGAGGCCAGAGGGGTGACAGGGGATGGAGGGGAAAAGGGCGAGGAGATGGAGGATGGGGGGATGGAGGATGAGGAGATGGGGGAGATGATGGAGGGGATGGTTGGGGAGGCCAAGGAGGATACCAAGGTAGGAGGAGGGATAGGAGACGGTGGGTGGTGAGACCTTTGTCACTGATCTACAAGGAGGGTGAGGAGGAGAAGCCAGAGGAGAGGGTGGTAGGGGAGATGGTGGTGGGGGAGAGAGAGCAGCATGTTGAGATGTTGGCTCTAGAAGTAGGGCACCAAGATGTGGAGATGATGAAGGTTGAGGCAGAGGAGGAGCATGCAGAGGAGAGGCGGTAGGAGGAGCATGCAAAGGATCCAATGATGGGAGAGGTCAAGAGAGTCCTCCGAGAGAGGATTGTGGTGGGAGTGCATGTAGAGGAGAGATTGGAGGAGGTAGGGGTTGGAGTTGATGATGGTACAGTGGATCACCGCATAACCACCTTATAGGCCCGAGTACAGGCATCAGAGGCAGAGGTGGGGACACTAAGAGCAGAGCGAGACGACTTGAAGGCCAAGAGGGACACCCTTTAAATAGAGAGTGACCTAGTAGTGATCGGCCGATAATAGACAGACTAGCAAATGTTGAATTTTGTGGCTACATACAGTGGGTCAATTGTGGATGTGGCCCGAGAGTTGGCAAGATCGAGCATGGGATTATAGTATTACAGAGATCTATATAAGAGAGCAGTGCCACCCGAGAGGAGAAAGCCGAGTTTTGCAGAGGTTCAGAGCCGATCCCAGGTTTGGTCACAGAGTAGATCTCACAACTGACATTCCCATAGTAGATCACAGAGTGGTGAGGTATCAGGCCCAAGACGGTCCACTCCGTATGATAGACCATCGACTTCAAAGCATAGGTCTCTAAGCTTGCCATGACGAGAGGACAAGCATGCATTAGGGTCAAGGGAGCAAGGCAGCTCGGACTAGGACCCATTTTGGCATCATGTATGTTAGAAACCAAGATCAGATATGCAAACCAAAAAACCTTCCACAGAAGAGAAAATCAGAAAAAGCAAGAGCTTTGCAAAAAGATGTGCAAAATAATATTATTCAGGAATTCATAATTACATGAGATAATTTGCTTTATAAAATCAAGTATGCATAACTCTAATCTTATCTTGAGCAACAAGATAGCTCAACAAGATAAGGATGACAATAATTAACCTAGGAATTAAAATATTACATAAGTATAGTTATGCAAGTGTAATTAAATATTAATTACACTAACACCCCCCATAAGTGCAACTTAGGGAGACTAAAAAAAACATGCACCTAAAACTAAGATGAATGCAAGAAAGCATGAATGGGTCTCAAAAACAAGGCTTAATCAGATACCCAAGTACAAATGCAATAATGAGGTAGAGAAGGAAAACCCAGTGGGACAAAACCCCCCTATAATGAGATGACTGCTGCAAAGAAGCACTAGAAGAACATTGTGGAGTAACATTGGAACTGCAATCTGATAAGCAAGAAAAGATACTTCTGTCTACAAGAAACCAAAGCAGAATCATAATAATGCGACAATAAACCCGATGCCACGGAACATTGAAAAACTCACAATTTGAAACAACCTTGGAATCTGTGAAGCAACAGTAGATGAAATGATGAAAAAATCTGGAAACCATGTATTTCGATGTCGATGCCAAACTGTGATTAAAACTCTTCCATGGGAACAAGTACCATAAAGACTTTGGAACATTAACCATAAAAACATGGCCCTCAAACTAAGAAGGATCTGAACCAATGCATATCAAAAACCATAAACTAAAGTGTGAACCGATGTGAATCTGATGTGTCAAGCATGACCAAAACTGTGGCAAAAAAAAACTAAGAAACCAGATATAACCCATGCGAGTTGTCATCAATAACAAGATGGAGATCAAAGTGCATGCACACTCTAATCAAATTATTATGCAAGAAACCTCCCTAATGAAACTTTATCTCAGTTCATTTATTACAATAACCCAACGATTGTAAAAGGATTGAATGCAAACATGCATAAACAAAAAATAAAAATAGACCTCAAATATGTGTAGAGAACTGAACCAGCTTTCCAATGCCGCAAGAATGACGAAAAAAGGATCACCGAGTCAAAAGATATGCCCTATGAAGTGAAATCTGAACATCTGACTTCAATAGGTAAAAAATCCCACCAAACAACAAAATTTTTGAAAATAAACTACACCATTAGAAAATTGGGCTCGCCAGCTTTCCGGTGATATATTGTTTCAAAAATTTCACCTTCGAGATCAAAATTTATGAGAAAATGAAAAAAGGGTTGTAAAGGGGCCATTCAGGGTACTGCAAGGCTAAAGAGGGGCAAAAAACTAGCACCTTTTGGGCTAGCCCTTGGTCCGCCATATGACCAGGGGTGGTGTAGTTGCAAAAAAGAACCTGCCACCAGGTGGGCAGCGAGCGGGTGGAGTGGTGAAAGCACCACCGGTGGCGCCTCCCAGGTGGTAAAGCCCCCCTAGGTCTAGTAATAGAACCATGCGGGAGGAGATGAGAGGCTCGACAGGTGCAGTGAAAGGGGAGAGAGAAGTCGGCGGGAACAATAGGTAGCTAGAATGAACACCATAGGCCAGAGAACAAAGATGCCGGCGAAGAAAAAGCGCTGACTGGAAGGTGTTGACTGGCCAGGGGTTGTAGAATGGAGATCGCCAGAAAAGAAACCAGAGGTGGCCGGAGAAAATAAATGCCAGTGTAAGGATGGTATGGGTAGCCGAAGCCTGGTATGTAGGAAATAAAAAAAAAAACCCAAAAAAATTAAAATAAACCCCCATCGATAATTTAATCTGCCACATTTTTTTTGCAAGCCCCCATAAAAAATTAAAAGCCTGATGCAAATAAAATTGCAAAATATATAAAGATTTTTTATTCTACGAATTTGTACCTCGTACCTGGTAGGCCGTACAACCTGTCAGGTAATTTTTTTTTGCCTCACGAACAACCAACGCCAAATATATGTGAGTTATATCTCTATTTTCATCTCTCAAACACTCTGGATCTGATGGCGAGGTCTGATTTGCTTGAAAATACACCAGAAGCTTCGCAACTCCCAAATCTGGAAAATCTTCAAACCCTCATAACTTTGGCATAAAATATCAGATTTAGGCGAAACAAAAGTCAATCTTGACTTTTTCGATAGCCCTGGACTGGAAAATGAGCTCATATTTCCTCCAACATGTGACGAAAGTAACCATGCAAGAGCACCCAAATAGAGAGACAAACTCAAGGTATGAAAACCTCAAGGAATCCCAAACTAACTCTGTAATAATTTTCTCAAAAATTTGAGAAGGGGTTGCAAATCAAGGCTCTGATACCATGTTAGAAACCAAGATTAGACATGCAAACCAAAAAACTTTCCACAGAAGAGAAAATCAGGAAAAACAAGAGCTTTGCAAAAAGATGTGCAAAATAATATTATTCAGGAATTCATAATTACATGAAATGATTTGCTTTATAAAAGCAAGTATGCATAACCCTAATCTTATCTTGAGCAACAAGATAGCTCAACAAGATAAGGATGAAAATAATTAACCTAGGAATTAAAATATTACCTAAGTAAAGTTATGCAAGTGTAATTAAATATTAATTACACTAACAATGTATTATGACACTGTATTTTGATCATCGAGCCCGCGATCTCCATTTTGTGATATATGAGACATCTTGACATTGTACTATGACACATTTGAGCAATATATGATATGATTTTTGGCTTTGATTTATGATATGTAGTCTTATTGATTATACTTTATGGCTATGATTGTGTTATGTTCTTATGCTTTTATGATGTTTATTTATGCATTCTATATGATCATGAGATGGTTTGATATGATGAATGATTATGCGTTTATAATATTGTTTATGCATCTTATGTGATTATGCAATGATGCGATATATTAATGCAATAGTGATGACTTGATTATATGATGTGATGTGATATGTGAATGTGATGAATGTTATATAATATGATGCCTATGGATTATGCATGTAATGATTAGAAACGCCTAATGTAAATGCAAAATATGATGTATGATATGATTATGATTATGCAATGTATATGAAATGTCGATGCAATGTATATGAAATGCAATAAATGGAAATAAACTATGATGTAAAATGCAAAGTCATGTTTAATATGTTATGATGGTAGGAAATGATAATTCACTCTATGTTTGTTTTGTATTTTCTCATGCAAATATATGTGGCTTATGATGATGTCTATGATGATAATGCTTTCTATAATGTTTCCTAACATGATCATGCATGCAGGGTATTTTTGTGTGTCATAGGATGCTGCCAAGATGTAGAGAGAAGAAATGTTAGTGTAGAAGAGACAAATGTTGGCATGGAGAATAGAAAAATGTGTGAAGTCAGGTGAGAAATGACAAAGGACGAATATTCATGATTTTATATGTATCATCATCAGGCATCAAAATTGTCCCAAATGGAGCACAAACACCATGGTATGACATATTCCAAGGTGTGCAAGGTTACCATTTGTGAGAGACAACCAATCAAAAGACAATGCCAAAAGACAAGGAGTGCCTTGGCTCATACTAAGGACCCAATTGTCCCAATCTTTTTGCCAAGACAAACCATAGACAACAAGCAAATAAAAGATATCATGATACATCATTGCCTCTCTAAATCCTTGATAAAACATCCTTGAGGTAGCTAGTAGCATGACCAAAAACCAATAAAAAAGATAAGACAAACTTAAACCAATAAAGTTTTTTCCAGAGAGAACATTTAGTAATAGGATTGACAAGATTGATTTATATGATTGATTAGGTTGACTAAGTGACCTATTGATTATGCCTGATTTTAGGAAAGAAATATCTTGATTAAAGCAACTGCCTGAGATGATTGATTGATTGATTGTTTGAACAAAGTTGATTGATAGATTGACAAGGTTGATTAATTGATTCGATTGATTACTCCTGGTTTCAGGAAAGACATATCCTATTTAAGGCAAGGGTAATTGAACAAGATAATTAGATTGATTAACCAAGTGACTAACTTGAGTTGATTTGATAAGGTTTGATTGATATGATTAACTGATGTGATGATGCCTGATTTTAGGAAAGACACATCCTGTTTAAGGAAAAGAACACATCCGATAATGATAACCGATTGACCGTTTTGATGAACGCCTAATTTTAGGAAAGACATATCATGTTTAAGGAAAATGACAAGGTTGACCAATGAAAAAGTCTAATATCAAGAAGGACGCATCCTGATAGAAGACACATGATAAGACCAAATGAGACAAATGACATAATGTCCCATTCCGTCATAAGACCAATGATTTGATAGTGATGATGATTAGGCAATTGATCGAGTGAAGATTAAAGACTTTTTGGATATTTTTGTTGATTCATGATTTAGTTTTAAATAATTATTGCTCAAGGATAAGGAAAATGACCAGACTCGAAAAATCCTAAAGGACTGACCTAGGGCCTTAGGGGCTTATCAATTGATGGTCTTGCCTACGTTATACATGCAAAGATCTCATAATTCGATTGATGCAAACCAAAATTGATGACTCGACAAAACCCTAAGGACATACCTAATGTCTCAGATGCTTGAGTGATGGCCTTGCCTACATAGCAATGCCCATAAACAACATAGTTCGGCCAAACTGACACATATCGACTCCAACTCTGACTCTGTTTTTGGGAGTTTTGATGCTTTCTATTTTTTTTTGGATTTTGATGGTTTTATGATTTTTTTTTGAATTTTGATGTTTTTATGATTTTTTTGGATTTTAATGTTTTTATGATTTTTTATGACTTTGATGATTTTATGATTTTTTTTGGATTTTGGTGATTTTATGATTTTTTTGGATTTTGATGATTTTATGATTTTTTTGGATTTTGATGTTTTTTATGATTTTATTAGATTTTGATGTTTTAAAAAGATGATACCATGTGTAGGATCCCTATGAAGACGTAAGTCAAGGAATTGCCTCCAGCCACGTAGAGGACCAACTTATTATGTGCAAGGGGAAGCAACAAATGAATGCAAATGATGGTCATGAAAGTGAAGGACGCTAAATGTCAGTGGTTTTCGGGTCATGAGAAGGATGGAGAAGCTTTATTATGGACATATGACATGTGTGAAAGGTTGAGCAAAGGGTGGTAAACCAGGGAGAGTAATAGTAGACAGAGGAGTATAGATTGACTATGCATGGTGCCTATTTGCCAGGTTTTCACTGTGGTACTTATCTAAAGTGCCACCAAAGTGGTTTTTACATTTGGACGAATTATTTCTCTTTACTATTTTTGATTTTTTTTCATTTTTTGTTCTCACCAAGATGCCTGTTTTCCATGTTTTCATCAGGGTGACTATTTTTTTGTATTTTTTGAATTTTTGATGGGATACTCTAAGAATTAGGTGTAGTATTGATGAAGATGCATGTTGTTGATGGGCTCAGAAAATGGTTCACCTTCGAGAGTGGAGAGATGATAAGCACTAGATCCATATGCTACTGTGATGATATAAGGGCCCAATCGATTAGGTTAAAAATTTCCGAGCTTTTCTCAATTTGTCTGATTCTTCGGATTCTCTTTCAAAACTAAGTAACCAATGTAAAAACTTCTATGTTTCTAAACCTTCTTATTTTAATTGCGTCAAAGGTGGTTCTGATATGCTTGAAAATGTGTTAAAGCATTCTGTCTCCTTTCATCCAATAACTCTGTAATGTCCCTTACCTAGCCTTGCTCTTCTATTTGCTTGTTTTCCCTAGAATTCGATTGTTCATTAGATTTAGGGTTTCTTCTTCCCAAAAGGAATGTGTTTCTCTAATGAAATAACCCTAGATTGAAATCTTCATTCACCAATTTAATAACATTTCCACATACACATATATCCGTTAGCAATAATATCTAGATATCCAAGATATATTCATAATCATAAAGTAATCAATGAAGACATAAGAGGGCTGTCATAGGTGGATCCACCATGAAGCCCTCATGTAAAGCTCAAGAGGTTATCCATCACAATCCTTCTTGCCTAGGGGCTTAGTACCTGCATAATCCACTCATGACAACACCTCAGAAGACACTCATCCTATCAGGGGAGAGGAACCATAGATCCAAGTGGTGCAAGGCCTACCACCTTCTCTTTCCCAATCTCGTATCTCGAGCCTAAGGGGAAGAGACCTAGGTGGAACCCCCATCTTTCTATAACCCAATCCCTAGTCAAGGGCCTAAGGGGATGCAAAGCCCAATCCCTTGTCTAGGGCCTAAGGGGTTGAAAGTGGGGTTTTTAGGCAATCCACTTCACCCATGTTTCACCCATCCTAATAGGTTTACAAGCACATATCAAACAATCTTTACACAATCATATGAAAATGCACTTATTTAGTTTCATCTATATTCATTATGCATTATGAGTATAAGTATGAGCATATAACCAAATGAGATGTGTTTAAGGAAATGTATCAACTATGCACAAGTCGATGTAGCCAGTTAATATATTCATGTCCATTCTTATGATCTTATTTTCTAACCATGATAATGTAGTTTATAAGAGTTAGCATCAAACAAATCTAAATGCAACTACGAGTGAATTCCTTAAATTATTATCATATGTGTATTCCCCTAATAGTGTATGCGAAAAGGCCAATTATAATGCAGTTAACAAGTCTAGCAACAATTAAATACATTTTCATTTACCTTTGATTCTTTAAATCCATATCATTTCATCATGATAACACTAAAAAAAGCATTACACCAATAATTAGATTAGCTATATTAGTTCCTTATATTCAAAATATGCTAAATATTATTGCTAAGTGAGTACATCACCTGAGTTGTTGTATCTCTCCACATTTTTTGATTCCTTACTCGCCTCTTTCAATCTTATATTCCCAAATATATTCTTGGCAATAACACTTAATAAAATATATCTCTCATAATTTATCTCATTTCCAATATGTTGCTTTATGAAGATTTCTAATTGATTTTCCCTATATCCTTCTTGCTACCTCTTTTCCTTATATTTATATCTCTATATGCTAAGGGATGCCTCCTTTATGAGGGGTACATCCATTTGAATAGTTGTATCCTTTTGAAACCATGTGATGCCTTTTCTTTATCCTTTATTAACTAATAAATATGCTACCCTTCACATTAGATAATCCTTGCCCTTTTATTAATTGTTATCTATCTTTTTCCCTAAAATCCCATCGTATCCCTTCATTTGTTGTATAAACTTTGACTAATATAATATTAACTTTGCTTGCCTTGGTTATTTGTATTGATCATTGATGTTGCTTTTAGGAATATATTGTTGCCTTTCTAATTAGTGATTACTGTATATTTTAATCATTGTATGTAAAAATCAAATGTTGTTTTTTCCCATATTATCTTAACCGCTAACTTAGAGTGATATCAATGTTGCACCTTAATATATATCCGTTGTTTTTATATGGTAATCATTGTTGCTGGTAAATAAATATACATATTTTGTATTACATTATATTTATATTTATATTTACATATTTCTATTAGTATAGTATATATTTATTTTGATATTAATTTTATATACTCTATTTAATATTTATTATATTATACTGATTATAATAATATTTAAATTTGTATTTATACTTGTCATTTGTTTATTTAGTCACATATTTCAGTACTATTTCTTTTATGATTTCTTTATTATTATTATAGTAATTACTAAAACAATATATGTTCGTTTAATGATATGTATATTATAATATCTATTATATTTATAATCATAATTGTAATATTATTTTAGTATCATAATTATAATGAGATTGCTAATATTTATATTTTGTTATTACAACATTATATTTAATACTTATAATTGTGATAATAAAATAGTTAATGTCTTTAACGTGTATTTTGTTTATCTTGTTTTCTATGCTTCGCATTGCAATGCTACTATTTCAGGGGACATGACAAACTCTAGCTCATGTAGACGAGATACGTGGTATTCTTCTTGATTGAAAAATCCTTACATAGATACCCTCAAGGATGGTAACTCAACCTCAATAGGGAGTATGGCCTCAGATTCAAAGACAAGGGAATATGGAGTGGCTCCTATAGGGGTACAAACACTAGAACGGTAGGCCAATAAAGCAGGATTGAGTTGGAGATGCTAGTCATAACTAGTGTCATCGACAGTATTTTCTTAAGATTTTAAGGATAGTAGATTATTAGATGCCTCGACCATTATCCGAGGGGTAATATGGGGTGGCGAAATGGTGTTGGATATGAAAATTCTCACAAAGTTCATGGACATCCTAATTCTTGAAAGGGTGACCATTTTCTATAACAATGGATTGCAGGATACCATAGCAACATATGATGTAATTTAGAATAAATTTAGATATCTGCTTCCAGTAATATAGGTCATTGATATTGCTTTGATCCATTTGGTAAAGTATTATGTAGCAACAAGGATAAATTTATGCCCATCTACAAAAGTGGGATGGATCTTTCCTATGAGGTCAAGTCCCCATTGAGAAAATGGCCATGGTGATGTAAGCGGCTACAATTCCCGAGCTTGCACATGTATGAGATCTCAATGAATTTGACATTGATGACACTTCTTCACAAAGTGGTAGGCATCACATTCCATTGTAGGCCAATAATATCCCGTCCTCATAAGCTTTTTAGCTAAGGTAGGAGTAGTAGAGTGCGCTCTGCATATACCATAGTGAACCTCTTGTAAGATTATTTGTGCTTCATTTGAGTCGAGACATTAGAGGAGGGTGCTATCTAGGCTACGATAGTAAACAATATCTCCAATGATGGAATATTTAGAGGCTTGTTGGATAAAGGTTTTGCATTGGTTTTGGGACAAGTCGAGAGGGATAATATGGTCATGTAGATAGTTGTAAATGTCCTTGTACCAAGGAGATTTGAGACCAACAAGTCCGCACACAAGTTCAGTTTCAGGGACACCAAACATAGGGACCAACAGTTGTTCCATCAAGAACTCATGTTGTGATGCATTGTTAGGGATGTCCAAGAGAGATCCAATTGTTTCCATTGTGTCAGCTGCTTTGTTCTAGATTCTTGGTATTTTCTCAAAGGTAATAGCTTCAAAGTACATTTTAAAACTATCAACCATGCGCTTGTAGGGCATTAGGTTTTCATCCTTGGTATCATAATCATCATTGAATTGGTTGATCACTAGCTAGGAATCACTATAAACTTGAAGATCCTTGATTTTCCATTTAATTGACATTCAGAGTCCTATTAGTAATGCTTCATACTCAGCTATATTATTGGTACATGGAAATGCTATTCGAAATGACTTAGAAATGGAATCCCCTTGAGGTGTATTCAATGAAATGCCAACTCCTGAACCATAAATTGTGTAGGAACCTTCAAAGTACAATTTCCATGTTGTTGGTGTTTCTATGACAAAGATTGAGTCATCCGAAAAGTAAGATATTAGAGGATAATTTGATTTCATCGGTGCATTTGCAAGTTAATTAGCTATCACTTGTCCTTTTATTGCTTTTTGATCATCATATTCAATGTCATACTCACAAAATCATAACCCACTTAGCTAACTGTCTTATCAGAGCTACTTTATTGAGAAGATACTTTAGAGGACCAATTTTGGATATCAACTTTGTCTTATGGTGTAGCATATAATGTCTCAATTTCTAGGCCGCAAATACAACTGGTAGGCATGCTCGTTCAATAGGGCTATAGTTTAACTCATATCCAACCAAGGTACGACTAATGTAATAAATTGCTCATTCTTTTCCATCATTATCATTTTGTGCTAATAATGCCCCCATTGTTGATGTAGTTGATGTTACGTACAATATCAAATATTTTTTGTCAATCAGAGCCATAAGAATTGGTGGAGTCAATAAATAATGCTTAATTTGATCAAATGATTCTTGACATTTTTCTATCCAAATGAAGGGAATTCCTTTTCGTAACAAGTGTTGAAATGGGTGAATCATATCTGCTAGCTGGGTGATGAACCTACAGATTGATTGCAGTCTTCCTTGTAAAGTCCTTAGCTAACTGATATTAGTGGGGAGTGGCATGTCCAAGATATCTTTTAATTTTTTAGGATCAACCTCTATTCCTCTATGGGAGACAATGTATCCTACGAGTTTGCTCGATTAGACCCCAAAAACACATTTCTTTGAATTCAACATGAGTTTGTATCTTTCAAGTCATGTGATAATCTTATCCAAGACTGCTAGGTGACCACTTCTCTCTAGAGATTTTGAGAGAAGATCATCAACATAATCTTCCATAAGTACATGCATATAATCATGAAAAATGGTATTCATGGCTCTTTGATATGTAGCTCCATCATTCTTAAGTCCAAATGGCATAATGTTCCAACAGAAGGTTCTCCAAGTGCATGTAAAGGCCATCTTTGGTTGATCTTCAAGAGCAATCCTTATCTGATTATAACTCGAGAATCCATCCATAAGTGATAGCATTTCATATCCAACAATGAGATCTACTATGATGTCAATATTTGGTAAGGGGAAGTCATCTTTAGGACAAGCCTTGTTAAGATCCCTAAAATACTTGCATACTTTGATTTGACCATTCAATTTTGTGACAGGAACAAGATTAGATATCCAATCTACATAATCAATAGAGCGTATAAATCCAACATCCAAGAGTTTCTTTAGTTCAACCTTGAACAAGAATGCAACCTGTGGGTGCATTTTCCTTAGCTTTTCTTTATATGGTTTGGCATTTGGTATCAATGGAAAGTGATGTAAAACAATCTTAGGGTCCAAGCCAGGCATTTCAACATATGACCATGCAAAATTAACTTGTCTCTCTAAAAATACTATGGTAAACTCATGTTTTTCCTCAATGGTCAAAGATGCTGCAAGTTGTATGCTTTGAGAGTTATCTTGTGTCCTAATGTTCACTTCTTCTATCTCTTTTACAAGCAATGGCGATATCTCTTGGTTTAGAAGGAGAATGTTCAATCCTCCACCCTTAGGCACCGTAGAGAGGTTTTCACCTTCAAATACATCCTTTATTTTTACTTTTTCATGATCAGTAGGCGCTTTTCAGTTTTCACCTGAAAACCTATTCTTTTTATTTTTACATTTCTCATTTTCACTTTTACAACTAGAGGAAAGGACAACCTCACCAAAGTATGATGCACTATTGAGTTCTATGAAAAATCCAACCTTATGATCCCCACTTTGTATTCATTTCCCATGAACTCAATAATTGCTTTGTCGTTCTTGAATGTGTGTAAACTTGGTGGTCCTTGTTGGTCCCAATCTATTAACTACGGGTAGACAAGGGACAAACCATCATCAGTGTTGTCAAGGGTCATGGTGTAGGAAGATAAGATAAAGAAAAAGGTAGAGTCATCAAGTTCCTAGAAGGTTTCGATCCAAGCTTCCCTTTTCAAGGGGATCTTTTGGTTGGGATTTGACAAATTTTGCGGGGGACCAATTTTAAACATTTGGTTGAATCTTTCCTCAAAAGTAGGCTCACCAAGTTCTCTAAATGTTTCCTCAAGGTCATAGTCATTGAATTTTTTATCAGAACCCCATTCCCATCGATTGGAATCAAAGTCAATATAGTAGTCCTCAAATGTCTCAATTTCATTTGAAGCATTAGCAGTCTCACTTGAAGGCGACCCAGTACCCAGGATAGTCACTTTTACTAGTACAAACCCTAATTTGCTATACTTTAGTAATTTAGGAGGAATAAAGGGTTCCACTATCCCATGTTTGTTTATACCAAGGTCATTGTGTCCATCATATCCTTGTTGCTTCATCAAGAGGAACCCTTTTGAATATTGGTCAACTAACAACTACTTAGGTTTTGTGTCCTCTTCTTTATATAGCCATGTGTAAATGTGGTCATCCAAAGATTCTTTGGATAACTCCCCTCATTTAGTGAAGGTGGTAGGGGGATTGTGGATGATAACCTTAGGATGTATGAGATGTGGCTTGCCATAAGACTTTGGTGATTTAGGTAATTTACCAATGCAAAATAGGATCTTTATGTTGTATTCTCCGCATCCTTTGTCTTGAATCTGGATTTTGCGTTTGGATGGTGTGGTGAATGGAGTGGATGATTTTACAAGGTTAGATGGATCAATGTATTAAGATGAGGTGGAAGATTGGGCCTCTCGATTTAAGGGAACTTGGTGCTCAATAGCTCCTTTTAGGTTTACGCAATACTGGAAAGGATCAAGATCATCAAGAATGGTAATTTCAATGCCATTATGTGGAAGATTGAGGAATTGGTGGTATGTGGATGGTATGGCCTTCATGGAATGAATCCATGGGGCAACTAAGGAGAAGGTTGTAGTGTAAATCTAGATCCAAGAAATGAAACGTTGTTTTTTGAATAGCTGGACCAACTTTTACGAGAAGCAAAATTACTCCTTCAGACGAGCGTTCAACATCATCATAGGCTTTGATAAAAAATTTTAGTGTATCCCAATGCTTTTACTAATTTTAGAGAGAAAATGTTCAGACCTGCTCCACCGTCTACCAGGACTTGTCTCATTTTATGTTTATTTATGTATAATTCTAGATGTAGGGGATCATTATGTTAAAAGATGCAAGAAAACTGAGAGGGGGGAAAATCAGTTGTTACAAAATTCAAACTTAAAACTTCAACATATCAAAAAACCAAGGAGGGAAAAACCAAGGTGAGGATTAACTCACAATATAAAGTAGTTCTAGAACTGAATGTATAAGGCTCACTGCCAAGGGCTCACTACCCAGAAAGGACTTACTTTCTAGATACAAAAGCTCACTGCTTATAGGGAGGCTCACTGCCTATAAAAAGATTTACAGAAGAAAAAAAGGACTTTACAACCAAAATGAACTAAGAATAATGCACCTAACAAGTGTTGATATAGTTCTGGTGATGCTCAATGCACTGACTTAACACACTTCATTATATTCGCTCACTTTCACATTTTCTACTACCTCATCAATCACTTCTTTAATCTTCAACCCTGTCTAATATATATACTTGATTCATCCATAAACATCAATTAGGTCGGCCTAATTAGATGCACTTCATATTTACCAAAAATACTAACTGTCAGCTTTAAGATTTCACAAAAACTTCTCAAAAAATAATTCAAACGTCCAACATACTACAAGTCGACATAGACCTAAGACAGGTCGTAAGTACATCTTTATAGAAAAATTAATTCACCATATCACAACTAACTAAAGAAGTCAGCCAGGAAAAGACTTCAATGCAAAAAGTAAACATTTTGTTGGTTGCCACTATGCCATATGAGCACTAGAGCACATAATATTCTAAAGGTGCATGCCTTCAACAACCATAAACACTTTTGCAAAACCATAGGCAATAACTGTCAACTACGGAGGAGTGCAGACTAGAATACCAGAGAGTGCAGCTAGAATATCGGTTCAAATACCAGACCAAAATACTAGATCAGGCACCGACTTAGACTTGTAGCCACAACATGGTGACATGAATGGCAACACAAAACTGTAGAGATAGTCAACAATCTTAGTTCTTCCAACAATCTCCCCCTTTGTCATTGCTAGAAACATATGCCAAAAAAAATGTTCTTCCTCCAATCTCTCCCAACTTCCAAAAAATCCCCAACACCAATTTCTCCCACTTTGACATCAATCAAAAAGGATGACCACAAGATGTAAACATGGTGACATCAAAATTTACAAAAAGATTCCAATTCTTCAAAAACTTCCAGCCATCCAAAAAATTTTAAACAATAATTCAATTAACTTTATTCTATTCAGATTCCTTTTCCTCTTCCTTTTCTTCTTCGCCAAACAAAAATAACAGAAATTGAACACTAGGGATTCAAGTAAAAATGACACTCTTCACTTGAAACACTTTCTTGTACCTTTCTTTGAGAATTGTACACAAATTCTTCCAGTTGAACGTGACTGAATCCATTCAAGTGCAGATGCTTTCCAATATGCCCAACAGAGTAAAATAAGATGACCAATATGAACATTGTATTTCAACATTTTCTACATCAATAAGTATTCTAGAAAGATGGTCTAACCAGACCTCAAAAACCTCCTTAAGGAGCCATGAAGTCTTCACCACATCATCTCTTTGTCTTTGTACAATAATCAATTTAGCTTGTAATTCTCCAACTCTTAGCCTTTTTTCCCTTCTTTGTCTTCAAAAATATCAAAGTTCTTTCCAATGCAATTCACTTCAGATTCAATTGCTTCAATTTTACTCCTAAAATTATCTACTATAGCAGGCCACCGAAGACAATATTTGTAAGTATCTGATATTTCTTTAATGCATTTCTTTGTTTCCACAATAAGTTCAGACAGTCTTAGCTTTTCTTTAGTACATCTCTTTGCAACCAAGGCTTCAAACTTACGTCCTTCCAGACCTTCAAGTAACATTCTTTCTTCAACAATTTCAACTAAATTTTCTGGTAGGGAGCTAGAGACACTTGTTACATCAATACCTTTTCGAAGTAGATAATCTACCAGAGCGTCATCAATTTTTAGTCTATCAATAGGAGAGGCTGCAACCCATATCTCACTAATATTCTTCATTTTTCCTTTAACCAACATAGTTTGGATGTCATCTGGATCAGAGAATTATGATCCAAGAAGAGATTATTTTTCCTTCTTTTCTAAATAGACAATGATGTAATTAGTTATAGCTTTTCTTTTCTTCGATTCCGAAGGGGAATCACCAATGACAGATTCCAATTCTCTTTTACCAAAGGATGAACCCACTTCAAACTGACTCGGTGCTGACATACCAAAGCAAAGATTTGCTTTCAAGGATGTGAAATAAGATTTGCACACACTTACATTATTTTCCAACACTTCCAGGTATCTGTAGATTTGTTTCCCAATAGGAATACCAGATTCCTACACAACATTTTATCTTCCTAATAGGGAACTCAAAAAGTAAAACACCAAGCACACAAGAAAAGATCCAAACTGAAAGGGATAACCCTCAACCACCGACATACAAAAAATTTCAAAAATATTCTCAAGCAATAGTCCACACAAATCAAATTTCCTATTCTCCTTAACCATCATATGTGCAATATAAACAAAAATAGCTGATGTCGAACCTTCACGATTTTTGAAATAGATTTTGTAAGAAACACCATACAGAATATACCTTATAGCCAAATCCTCGAGAGTGTTTATCAATAGGGCTCGAGGGTCTTTACTAATGTTGGTCAGTGCCTCCAAATTTTTGTACTTCATGGTTTTCTTTCTAGGGAGATCTTGAATACTGCATAAGCCACTGATTGCTTCAATTGCTTCCTTCAAGATTAATTAGAGTTTGTCCAATACAATATTGTTGTTCTTGAAATGATTCAACAAGAACCAAATAAACTCTTTATCAGCAAACCATGAAAATTCTCTCCACAAATCCATACCTAGATTTTTTATGCTTTGTAATTCATTTTCATTCAGCCCTAGTTCCATTTCTTTCATCTTTCTATGATCAAATTCATTTAATTCAACTCCTTTCAACTTTAGTAGAATGACACCACTTGATTCTCTATCCATTTCTATGCTTTCTCAAATTTGTTAATCGAAACCTCTTCGTTTTTCTTTTTCCCTTTTCTTAAACAGAGAAAAGGTTCCAAATTACCTGTGATAATTCTTCAAATTCCCTTCAAGGTTGCTTCAAGCTTGCTTTAGGATCATTCAAGTTCTTTAAATGCTCAATTAATAAAGAAGACTCACAAGTTTTCAACTTATACACCATCGAATTTACCCTAACCACACATTAAATGTGGCAGACATCAAAAAGCTACTAAAAACATTCTTCCCAACACAAAAAACCCTAATTTGGTCTGCAAATTTCCATGCCAACATGTTTTCTTCCGGTTCCTTTCCCAAATCCTCTAAATACTCATTTTTTCATATTCCATCCTTGTGTCAACCTTTGACACGCCATACAATAGGGGGTTTTATAATTTTTCTAATAATTCTCCCCCTAAGACCATGCTGGGTCTAATTACCAAATAAATCATCTATATCAAATGAGGGCATAGACACATTAGTAGTTTCAGGTTTTTCTTCTTCCTCTTTCTTCTTCTACATCTTATTTATCTCTTGTTTCATCTCTCCTTTGTCAATCTTCTTTACCAGATCATTCTTCTCTACTGGAGCAGACTACTTTCCTTTCTTACTTCTACAAACCTTTGAGATATGTCCAGGTTTATTACAGTTATAGCAGACAACACTTTTCTTATTAGTATGATTTCCATTACCTTTTGACCTGCATTGATTTGCTCCGTGTCTAAATTTGTTGTAGGTATAGTAGTACCATTAAAGGATTGATTCATTTTGCCTGCATGAAACTTGTTCATCATCACCATGTTGATCATTCTCACTTGAGATATGCATTTATTAGCCTTATGTACAATCTTCTTGCATGAAAAACATTGTCTAGAAAAAGAGCCAAGAAACTGATTCTGATTCATCCTGCTCTTGTATTCTACTACTTTGTGACCATATTTATTACAGGAAAAACAAATACCATTGAAAGAGGGATACCTTTATGCATTAGGTTGTCTCACAAGCCATCTTCCTGCAAACTTCCTCTTATGCTTCCTTTTTTCTTGAGTCATTTTATTTTCGTTAGAAGTTTCACCTACATCATTTCCCAAACCAAATTTGTCTTTCCTTTATTTCTGTCCAACAAGAAATTCTTCAAGCTTATCGGAGCTAGATTTGAAATTTTCTCACAAAGTTTTTCCTTCTCCAATTCAATTCTCAGGTTTACTATCTCCTGTTCAAGTTTAGTGCATTCATCGGATTTATTTTGCACCATTGTATTCAAACATGCTTCAATTCTTTTATTTTCTTCTATCGACACTTTCAGTCCAATTATCTCTTGTTTTAGCTGCTCACTTACTTCTCTATGTCTATTGTTTCAGTCTAAATACATTCATTTGCATCATCAAGATTCTCTTTCAGATATCTGTTTTCTCTTTCCACTTTTTCAAGATCCTCAAGAGCAATTCAAAGCTCTCCTTTATCATCCATCTAATCAATCTTCAGGATCCTCCAAAAAATGGTTAAACTCTTTGCCAAGGAACCAATGCTCTGATATGTTGATAATGTTTTCTGCACAGCAACAACTCAGACATAATATGAAATCCTATCTCTCTTGAAAGGTAAATCTCTATCAGAAAGCCTCAAGAGATAACCCCAAGGTCTCTAATGTCAGGTCTTGACAATGCATAAAAAACTCAATGATAAATGTGAAAATGCTAGTAATCACAAAGGGACCTTACTACAAGCAAATACTAAATCTTTAACTTATCGGATCTGGAAATGTAATGATACTTCAATTCTAAATATAACCCAAATGATAAGAAAAATAAAAAAAGATTAGGGTTTCAAAGAGATTTCTAGATTAAAACTATTCCTAAGATTAACAATGCAAATGAAAAACACTTGAAATGGACCAATCCCTTAGAAACTAATTTCTACTTGACCTAGATGGATATGCAATCTTAAACAGTGCAATCTTCTAAGGTGTTAAATATTTTCAGGTCATGAACATTCATTCAAAACAACCCTATTGCAATCGAAATGAATAAAACCTCACAATTAAACGAAGCACAATGAATATAAAAGTCCAGGCTAACTTTGCAAAGCAACTAACAATCAGTTGGTTGTGAAAAGTATGGACCAAGGATTGCTGCAGACACTTCAAGTACTAAATCATAAACACTGTCAATTTATCTAACATTAACCCTAATGCATTTATCAAATAACTTAAGCAATTCCAAAGATAGGATCACAAGAACCATGCAAGATAAATCAACACAAGAGAATTCACCAAAAGCACAATGTCTCTAGTTGTATTGAATCACCCAAAGTAGCAACAATTCTAGTATTCTGTTACAACACTTGCTTGAAAATGAACTAACTTCTAACTTCTGCTCTACTGCTCAATTTGCTCTAGCACCAGACTATCTATATTTTTTCTCTAGCTCTTGCAAATAAGGCAAAATGTCGTATTTATAGAAACCCCCCAAGCATGTCGGCCTAAGTAGAATTTACAATAATAATAAAAGGCCACAAGACAAGTCGGCCCAAGGAGAATTCAAAATAAAATAAAATAGCATTAAATGCTTAAACTCCATCCAGGTTGGCCTGGGATCTATAATGTAATTCGAACCAATGCATGGAAAATAATAGGGATGCACAAATTCCAATGTAGCCTTGCATTAACTGCCTCCCTCCTTATCTTGAGTGCACCTCAGTATCTTGAATTTCTTTTATAGATTAAACTTCATCTCCTGAGCGCTTAACGACCTCTTCCCCAATCAATCTTAAGGGACTGATATTAATCAATAATTGCAGTACAAGTAGTCGTATCATCAAACTGGAGGTCAACAACAGGGTCGTCATCGACTGGAAAGTATACTTCACCACCATTCCTTCAACTACTCTGACTTTGTTTATATATCTTCATCAAAACCTTCTCCTTCCAACCGCCACCATGCTAGACCCATCTTGCACTCAACAAACACCAACATTAATATCCATTATAACATGAAGATCAAGATTAGCCCATCATCAGTAATGTATTCGTCATCTAAATAAATTCAAACATAGATCAAAATCAATCCAGAAACATCATTAAATTGCTTTCACAGTTCAGGATTTCAAGCCCTCCGTAGAATCTAGGCCAAAGAGGAATTTCAGGGAAATCCAAGCTAGGCAGATTTTCCCGAAGAAGGCACAAAATCAACCATAGATCATCAAAATGCAGAAAATATGCAGATAATAGGGTAATCTACCAATTTAGAGCATGGAATAATAATAATTTATCATTAAAACCATCCATTTCACCCAATTTTCAAGTTTCACCAAGCTTCACAAAGAATCTGGGAAAATCCGACCGGATCGAAATTCTGCGAGAAGGGCAAAGTTCCTGAGTTTTAGCACATTCTGGGAAAACAAAGAGGGGGAGGAAAACCATAGAATTCTATCCACGCAAGAAAATCCCAAGGTTGACAAAAAACTTGAATATCGGCATCCTCTCACGATTTCGCTCAAATTGATTAGATGATCACATATTTGTGGAACTGGGCATGGAACCAGTTTAACTTGAACCTCCTTCAGATCTCCTTTGAATTCTAGATTCATTTGAAATAAAATTAAGATGCAATGGCGATGCCCTAGGCATGGAACCCTAAATTTTGACCATGAACACACAAAACAAGCCACGAAATGCCCAAACATATAGGAATTTGAACTCCCAACAAGCAAATCAATAAATCCAAATGTCCAAAATTGCCAACGCAAAACACAAAAAGGATGGGAAAAAATGATGCAAAATTCACTTAAATTTGATCACACTTGTGCCACAAAAGTTGTACCTAGGTGCATTAATGCTTCTGACAAGACAAACTGAAGGAACTCAGAAATTCGATGACAAAACAAATTTTCAAAAAAATCCGGCCCAGGAAAAATTCCGCGAGGAGCCAAATTTTCTGAACTATAGCACTGAAGCACTTCCAGTAGAGTTTGAGTGAAATCCGGGAAAATCCGGATGGGGTGGACAATCCCGAAACTGAGCAAAAACCCAAAATTTGGTCAAAACTTAAGTTTTACTCAAGGGAATCACTCAGGAAAGTAAGATAAACATTTAAGCTCATGCCAAAGCAAGGTACATTCCCAAAATCGAAGGGCCAAAATACCAAAGAATCAAAGTGAAAGAGGGTCTCTGCTTTCAGTGGGGCATGTGTGCGAAAACTGCACAGCAAATGGTGACTCTGTTGGGAAATGCTCCAGAGCATTTGATGATGAACAAGAATCATGAACCCAAAATCTCTGGTTTCGATCTCACTATCAGGCAAACAAATCAAAATTCAAGATCAAAGAATCAGAACCAAAGGTAGACTGAACCTTCCATAGAACGAAAATCCAAGTGTGTGCACATGAGTTCATTTCCCTCCTTGAGCTATTGCAGAAACCAAGTTTAATCAGGTCAAGCTATGTAAAGATTCTAACTCCAAAAGCAACCTATATAGAGCCTCACTGCTAATCAGGCATCTATAGCCCTGACGAGGTTATCGCTATGACTCTCCCAAACATAGCTCTATTGCCAGCCAGGCATCTATAGCCATGATAGAGATATGTAGATACCCCTGATAAGTTGAAGTCATTTGATTTTGAATATTTTCTCTTTTCTTCTTTTGATATTCTTTTCTTTTCATTTTTCATTTCAACCTTTGAACAATGAAGTTCACACTCAGGGCTGAGAAGCATAGTGGCACTGAAGCAGAAATAAGATTTTCACCTGACAGGACCTCACAAGGACCCTACCACAACCTCAAGATTTTTAAGATGTATAAGAGATATAAGATTTCAGAATACTTCAAATTTAAATCAAACCAGTGACCCATCCTCTTTAAATTAGACATTTAGATTGCATGACAATAACAAAGACCTCAACCATCCATTCAAGACACACAAATAAAGTCCATCACGGAAATACTCAGAATAGTCCTAGATAATATATGATTTCCATGCAGGTGCAACACATCTAGAAGAAAACAAGAAAACCTCCAAAGCAAGAGCAAAGCAAAAACAAACCAAACCGAAAGAAAACTCTACACTAAAGAAAGTAAGAGCAGAAAAGAAAACTTAAAGAGAGTAGAGCAATTTGCATTTATTCAAATCAAACTATATACAAAGAAACACCAAAATGACTCATCACCAGACATGATAAACTGAGACCTAAACCTACTTTGACTTTTCAATGCATGAACAAGCAATAAGGTGAAAGTAATAGTCCTTAAGAATACAAACTTATCCTTATACTCAACAAAGTAAATCACCAAATTGCAGGATTCAAACTTAACCTTATTGATAGGAATAATCAGAAATTTAGTGAACTCATTGAAACCATGATTAATCCATATGCAAGCTGTCTTTCCTAAACTTCCATAATCGAATCGATCAGCTTCAAAAAATTTAGTAAAGAAAGAAACAACCTGATTTTGTACTGCTATAGACCGGATGTGGTATTCATCATTCTTCAATTATCAAGAGCTGATATCTATGCCATCAGGAGGTCTCCACTGATGGTAGAACAATCCCCTTGTGTTGGAAACATGCAATACATAACTGGAGGCATCACTATGCAGTACAAATTGAAATTTAGATTGAACAAGTCCAAAATTATCAACATGGAAATTTTCACCTATTGGAGTATTTCCATGAGGAATCAATGATGAGAATGCAGAAACATTGTCTTGTACAACAAATTTCTCAATAGGACGCTCATGAAGAAGCATCGCAGGTTGGCCTTTAAGCACATTTTCACTTGCAACTTTGTGATCATGCCCATCAATTATGACTATAATATTACTGTTTTCAGCATCATTCAAATCTTCCTGCGTATCAATATGAGCCACATTAGTTATCTCATCATTGATGCATAAAGTCTGTAAATTTTCAGTGCTTAATTCATCAACATATAGAAAAAATAGAGTTTGATAAATGAGAAAACTCCCTGAATTCTTCCTCCATTGGCATTGGTTCATAATTTTGATCACAGTCATCAGGAATGTTGACCACTCCATTAAGTGCTTCCTCATGTTTTTAAAGACATTCATCTACAACTTGTTGAAATTCTCCCATTGGAGCTTTTTGTGTATCCCTCGCATGTTGTGGCAGTTGTATTTGTTCTTCCACCTCTTTTATGGCTGCCTGACACTGGAAGCATGTGAATTATGAATGCTCTTCCTCATGTATTCAACACCAAGCTGGTAACAATAAGTCCTCTAGGTTGATTCTATAACTCAAGCTTGACCAATCTTTTAAAATCCTGACAACAAACTCTTCATATCTAGTCTGTATTGGATCCTTATTCTGAATGGGAGGAACTTGCATGGTAACTCCTCCTTGCAGCTCATCCTCCACTGTATTTTCAGGTATCTGACTAACCCCTATAAGAACATCCTCCTTGATCTCCATAGGTAACTATTGTCAATAGATTTGCACCCTGCTGAATGCAATATTCAGCAACCTACTGAAACATGGAAACCTCCTTCAGATGTGGGTTATCTGAGGGAAGGAGTAATCTACAGAGTGAGTTGGTTCTCCGAATGATAAATCCTATTCTAAATAACTTCTGAGGAAAGGGATAAAAAGGTGACTGAAAACTAAAACCTATTACTAACAAATGAATTTCAAAACCTGATAATGATTTAATGATGATTACAATCTCTTCCTCACAAATAGTTTTTAGAAAACACAATATTTCACAACTTCTCATGAACCATTGATACATGAATAATTTGCATGAAGGCCTGACTTGAAGCACAACATGCAACCTATATTCTGAACTTTCTGCATTAAGAATTACAGTTTAAGGACAAAACAAGGACTCTGTAAACAGAAATCACAAGATAAAATAAAATTGAAGCTGCAAGTAAACATACAAATGAGAAGTAGGAATGCTCTCTTTATTCAACTGAAGGAGAATGCCACAATTTGAAACTGAGTAAAAAAGGGGTTCACAAACTCAAAATTGTATGAGCAGGAACTGGAAAACTGAATTGCTCCCCAGAGAGCCAAAGCTCAAAATACTAAGGCTATCAAAACACAACTCTCCAAAAAACCCTAATCCGAGCTCAGAAAAAAGCTCAAGGAAAAAGGCTTCAAACTGTCTCAAAAACTGCATAAAAGCAAAAAAAAATATATTGCTTTTATGATGAACCTGTCAAGCCTCTAAAAATAGGCTGAACTTGCTTTAAAAGCTAAAAAACACCTTATCTCTCCAAGATAAGCCACAAATCCGACCAAGAGAAGAAGTCAATAAAAATCTACTCAAAATAGCAAGAAATCATAAAGCAATTTATAAAAGATTGCTTTACAGGATTGCAGATTTGCACAATTTGTCTATTTTTTGCAATTAAAGATTAATAATCTTTTGCAAAAAGAAAAGCCTCTTATCTCTCCATTACAATAATTTTTTTTTTTCTCAAAAATCATAAAAATATTAACACACCATTATCTTCTCATCAAAAACCCTCATTGATTTCTCTAAATTCAATTAAAAGAAACAAGGAACCCTAAATAAGATATTTGACCCAAAACAAAAGATCCTAGGTCATGAAGTAATTACCACTACACCCTTAATTTATTTCCTCTAAATCAATTACACAAGGTTCAAGTATACATATTTCACAAAGGAAAAGAATGAAAGTCATAAAGACTTTACATGTCGACCTATTATAGGAATTTCACCCCCCTTCAAATATCTTAGACTTAGGATTTGATAAAAAACATGATGCAAAGACAAAGTCATTCAGATTTCAACATGTGCTATTGACTGAATATTCTAGATCATCATAAGGTCGAATTAGGGTTTCAATTAAAACGAAGTCAAACCCTAATAATCACTTCATTTCAGACTCTCCAGTTTGAAGGAAAAGAGCTCTGCCAGTTAACATGCCGCCCCCATGATTGAGTTGAACTCGAGCTTCGTGTGCTTTAAGACTTCGGTTTTGCCTCCTCTCTTTGCACTTCCTGTGACTTCGGCCTACTTGGTCATTCTCCTACGAGCTCGGGTTCCATTTGAAGCTCCATGAGAGTTCGCGGGCTATTGCTTTTAACTCCTGTGCATAAGGTAAGCTAGCTTTGATGGTTTCATATTTTGTTGTTTATGGCTTGAGGTCACAGCTACCACCATTTCTGATATCTTTGTCTTGCATTTTCTGTGCTTACATTTATGTCTCTATGAGCTCGACCCACATTGAGAGCCGTGCCGTCCTCTATGGGCTTGAAATGTTGTCTTCTGGACTCTTTTTGAAGCCCTTGGCCGCGGCTAGAGTGCTCTTTCAGGGATATGAACTGGTAATTTTCCTTTGCTAGAAATTTTTCTCTCCAAAGACTTAAAGAATCTCTTCTTTACTCATGAATTTTTGGCCATTTTTCAGGCCACACCAAATATATATTAGAAACAATTAACTTAAGTTTTGGGCTCAACCCATAACAGGAAATTCTTCTTAATGTCTTTTTGAAGAGATATTCGCTTGTGGGTATCATGGAAATTTGAATAACACTGTATTTTCCTTCTTCTAATGCTTGATTCATCACAGAAATTGCATTTTGTCCTCTACTGTTGTTTTATATAAAAAACCATATGGGTTATCTCCATTATTGCATTTCTTGTATTTTGAAAGCAAACCCTGAATGTGGGTACTCGAGATTCAATTGTATTCAGTTTATAAGCTCGGCCCATTATAACTGATGGTCTATTTTCGAACTTTTGAAACAAAAGAACGACATGGGTATCACTAGAAATATAAAAAATTTGTGGCTTTATGTATTCTAAACCTCAACCCAAGAATAAAATTTTACCAGTACAAATGTTTTCAGCTGGGTTGATAGAACAAACTGTTTTGTTATTGAAATATGAATACCCACATGGATGATTGAAAATGGTGAAAATTTTGTATACTCATTTGCATTTAGTCTTATGGGTTCGACTCAAATAACCAGTGATGCTTTGCTTGATATTCTATTTTTTTGAAAGAAGACTAAACTGATGATCTGGAAACACACCTGTTATCTTTAACATTCTCATGCAACTTAGCTCAATCACCATAGTCTCTTTTGCACTTCAGTTGCAAAAACCCATAATTGGCATTTGTTATTAAAATTGATTTTGACTCTTCTCCAATTTCTGCATTTTCAATTAATCATGATAAACTAGGCTTCTAAAGCATTTGAATTTCTTACTTCCAGCATGATTCTGTGCTTATCCATTGTGAAGAGAAAGACTTCTTAATGTATACTGTACCCATGCATATTCTCTGTACGCACAACAGTGTCTTTTTGAGTTCCCTCAACCTTAACACAACTTTTTCCTTCTACTTTGTAGAGATTTAAATAAAAAATTTTCAACACTGTACACATATGCATTCAAAAGATTCCTCTTGCGACTTCTTTTTATACTTCAGAAATCATTGACGTGCCATGTTTGAACTCTCATGCTTTCATAAACTTGCTTACTTTGGAAATGACACTTGTGTTTCTAAATCTTTATCAAATCTGTTCGTGCCTAATTTGCTTGACTCTTGTAACTCAGTGAAGACAATTTTGAATGCACATCATACTTTGATTGTTGTCTTCAGTTAAACACTGATACATGGTTCTACTTGAAACATTCTTCTAGCCGGAATGAGTTGTTTGTTCTTGCACACCGCTTTCAATGAAATCTCACATGTTTCCTTACATAGATAACACTTCAAAAACTGTTATCATTTTATCTTGTGATTCTTACTTCTATATCCGCTTATCAGCCAACTGGAACTAGTGATTCATTTAACACTTGAATGCACTGTCTATCTTTTGTACTCTTGAGCAACATGGTACTCTTCATGCATTTTTATGTTCCACTTATCAAACTATTGCTTTAAATCTGCTCTCTTTCATGATGAAAGT
Organism: Sequoia sempervirens; assembly: GCA_007258455.2. Taxonomy (NCBI): domain Eukaryota; kingdom Viridiplantae; phylum Streptophyta; class Pinopsida; order Cupressales; family Cupressaceae; genus Sequoia; species Sequoia sempervirens. Next base: position 547,264,823 of record VDFB02000015.1, read on the forward strand.
AAAAAAAAAACTCTTGATTAAGGCATAATGTATGCCTGTTCACTATCCTTGACTGTGAAAATAATGAATTGATGAACTGGAACTTGCATGACATATATGATTATGATAAAACACAGAACATGGAATATGAACTATGCAACAATGTCCGATATAAATGTACTCAGCTGAATTAGTTGAGTGAACTTAAACTCACTGTTCACCTATAGCCTTTAGAAAAATAACCTGATCATTATGAATGCATAGTTGGTTTAGTAGCTTGATAGATAAATTTGTTTTACTCCTTTAGTTGTATTTTCTTTCAATTGATGAATATGATGATGTAATCTTTAAATCAACGCATTTAATGAATAGGGCAACATGCCGAGCTCTACCCTTGTGGGAGCCTGTTTTCCTCCACATGCTTGGTCTTCAAATAATGTTTAGCTTCATGACTTTACCTATACCTGCACAAGGAAACAAACAATGTTAGCATGAAAACAAAATATGATGATCATGATACTATTATTTCTCCTTCAGCTCATTTCTTCCGCACTGCACTTGATTGATTGTTTCGATGCATAATTAATGGTAGGATGTACTATTGTGGGTTCCTCATATAGGTTACTTCATAATTAGAGCCACTGAAACCCCTCTTTCCTCTTACAGGTTGACAGAGCTCTAGAAGACAAAGGTACACCATTCGTCATCAACCATCGGCCAAAACGGGCAATGATTATTATGTTGCTTTCTTATGTGATTTCTTTTCCGCATCTTCAGTAGTATAGTGTGCTATTGGTGATTGGTTGTGACAGTCACATCCATGGTTTGTGTGGATATTTGATTTCAATTCTTGCTTTTCATTTGAAAAGAAAATGCATTTAAATACAATGTTGTATTATCTGATTCTTGAAATCAAATGAAGCCTTGTAAAATATGAGTCTTTTCATGAAATAAAAGAAAGCATCTGAAATGCTATTTTGCATATTTGCTCAATTCTGTACTTCTTTTAATTCTACAATATGTGGATGTCATTCTGAAAACTCTATTTCTTCTTTAAAGTACATAACTGTCACTCAATGCATAATGATAAAAGAATGCAACATTACTTAAACTCAATTTTCAATTTCACCTCATGATGTAATAACGTTCAACCAACTCCACCAATTGAGCTATGGTAAAAATTTGGTAACAGTAACTCTTCACTTAAATGTTCCTTTGTTAACTCTAATGCCTCAGATTTGCATTCCTTACACTCAGTCCCTTCAAGAGCTACCTCAACATCAGCTGCAACATCATCTCTAGATTCATAATTTGTTGACCTCTCTACAATGCATTCCTTGTCTAACTTTTCTTTCTACTCCAAGTATCTTCCAAATTTAATGATGGTATCCACACATGAGCGGAAAGTGAATTACGAATGGGCTACATTATGAACTCTACACCATTTTGGCAAGATAAAATCTCCAAAATTCATTTCCCTACCCAACTGAATCTGATCCTCAATGCACTTCTAAATGAATTCCTTGAAATTATCCAGTAAAATGAGCTGATTATCTTCAGGATCATCATCATTTTCAACTAATTCCACCAAAGCTTCAGTACCATTAGATTCTGCTGTGAGATCAATAGGCATTGTGTGGAACATAAGGACTTCCTGTACATCTGACTCCTCAAAAGGGGCTACAAGCACATAATTTCCCATGCTCACCTCTGTTATCATAATTTCATTGGAGGTATTTTGATATTTTGTGATCATATAATTCATCCTAGGTTCTCTTTCAATTCTAATCTGGTTTGGCACTCCCTTCCAGGGAAGCCACATATGAGAGTTATTAGTCAAGACATATCCATTCAAGGCCCTGATAAATTCTCTTCCCAGAATCAGGCCATAAGCATCAGGTATACCAACCACTTGTATATTAATAACCTGCTGAATCCTAGGATCAGAAGCAACCTACATATGAATCATATTTAATTCCCCTACAACCTTAACTTCAGTTCTATCCAATTGTGTAACTTTCTTTTGGGAATCAGTAGGAGTTATACCCAAAGCTCGAAAAACACCAAAGGGCATCATATTGGTAGAGGCACCTGAATCCAACAAACAGTTATGCAAGTTCTTACCAAATATACAAACATAGATCAGGAATGGAGGAGTCTCTATTTTTCCTTGAAACATAGTTAAGGGAGTATCCATTTGAGAAACTTGAGTTTTGTCCTTCTCTTTTCCCTTATCTCCAAGAGGCACATGAATTTGATTATGAGTCTGATTTTTCCTTCCCACTGATTGAGAACTAGATGCTTTGTTTTTGATAAAGGAAAAAACTCAAATGCTTTGTTGATACTTTCATTAACTAATCTATTTTGTGATATGGAATTTGCATTATAAGCTCCTAGAACTGCATTCCTAATGGTTGGAACTCTCAATAACTCAAATGTAGAGAGACTTACCCTTAGCTTCTTAAGTTCTTCTACGACATATACAGCCAATTGTTCTTCACTCAGATTAGCAGGGGCCTCTTTTGGGTAGTCCACCACCTTGTCTTTGCTTGCTTCAACACTCCTTCCTTTTGACATGTCCATCTGTGCTTGTCCTTCCTTTGACAGATACTCCTTAGACACATGAGGATACAATGGGTTATTGCTGGCATTAGGATCTGGAGGAGTGGTGAAGTTGTTTGGTGGAATGGAGGTGGTGAAGGGGCCTCCAGTCTATGGATTTCTATGTGGCATGTCTCTCAAATCATACTTCTTAACAGGCCTCTGAAAAGTCTGTACTTCTTCAACATAAGCTTCTACTTCATCCAAGGGGCCATTGTCATTCACTAGATTTTCATCAAATAACTGTGTAATTTCATCCCCATTGCACACTTGATCTGCCTCTTCCTTGAGCTGGTCTGATTCTTCTTCAGGCACATTTTCTTTACTCTGTGGAAAAGAAGCATGATTTAGTACCAATACCAATGAATCATAGGGAGTAGATGGGACCATTTCTTGACTACCTGCATTATTCTCCACTTCATACTAAAAAATTGAAGTTGTTGTCTAGAACTCTTGACAATCTAACTCAAAATGTTGACTCATTTTATGGAGCCTACACCATCCTGATAAAGCAGCCTCAGCTAAATATACACCATTAGGAGGCTTCTCTTGATTAACTGGCTGATTGACTGGTTGATCCAATGGGGTGGGGACTCCTCCATTGTTAGGCCTCGTATTCCAAGTCTTGTTATGTCTGGGTGGCTGTCTCCTGTTGAACCCTTTTCCACCACCTTGCCCTCTATCAAAGTTCTGGCCTGAGGATTGTCCTTTATCATAATTCTACTCTCTGTTGTTATTATACCCTCTATCATTATTATATTCTCTTTCGTTGTTATATCCTCTTTCATTGTTATATCCTCTTTCAAGATGTTTCCCTCTATCAAAATGTTGTCCTTGTTGATTTTCTTGACTTTCTCTACTCTGATTGGATTGCATATTTCTCTAAGTAGCTTGCAGCTGACTGTTTTGGTTCCTCCAATAAGTTACCTCGATATTCAGCTTCTTCGCCTGTTCAAAAAATTCATTCAATCTCTCCTTATCAGGATTATTGTATGGAGGCTAATTCACATTATTTTGGGGATATCCTACTGCAGTATTGGCATTCAGTGATTGATTTAATACTTTAGAATTCTACAGATACGTGGGAAAACTAGCCTGAGGCTGTGTATGAAGAGGTTGATTTACATTTTGCTGAGGGTAGCTGATTGTGGGTAGCACTTGACTCACTGGAGGCCCTGGGTGAGGGACCATAAGAAACTGAGGAACCAGATTCATGATGGGAGTATGATTGGTGAGATCCTGTTTGAGAGTTGGGATCTGTCCAGGGTGAGCAACGGGTCCTAATGATGGTAAAGGTCCAGAAAAATGTTGTCTTAAGGAAGTGCTAACCTTCACAGCCTCCGCATATGCATCAAGTAGGTTATCAGGAGGGTTGTTTCTCCACTTCATGAAGGTAGTTGTCAGATTGTCAAGTCCCTCATAATAGACTTCTAAAGCAGTGGCTTCATTAATAGCATAGGGAGCTTGCAATCGGGTATAGGCACGATGAAACATGTTGTTAAAGGACCCTATAGGCTGATGGACTTCTCTCTTGACATTAGTGAACTGAAGATAGAGCTCATTGGGACTAATGGGAATCCTAAACTTCTATAGGAATGCAGTCTTTAATTCAGTCCAATGCTAGATAGACCCAACAGGTAAGTGATTATACCAATAGAATGCATTGTCTCCCAAGGAATAAGGAAAAATCCTACATGCTACATCCTCATGATTGATTCCCCTATCCTTAAGGCTAGTCTGAAAGATCTCGATGTGTTCCTCAATAGTTCTATTGGGATCATTAACATAGAACTTTGAACAAAAGTACTGAGGGTTCTTGGGCATGACATTGTAATTAGTGAAACTCAATGGAGATGGGTTATTAGCTAGGAAAGCCATTGGTGGAGGTGGGGGTGGTAATGGCTGATTTATGGCTAGCTGAGGTTGTGAAATGGGAATGTTCTCAGACTCAGACTCATATGAACTTGATGAAGATGGGGATGATGGAGATGGCTTGGTGGATGATGATTCACCCCTTCTGTAGTCCTTGACCTAGTAGGGACTGGTAACTCTTGAAATTCCTCCTCTCTTGGAGTAGATCTAGTTGTTCTTCTGAATCTTTCGGGAAAGATCGCAGACAAAAATCAATCCAGCTTGCTTATTCATGCCCTCCTAGCGCCAATCCGTTGATGATGTTTTCTACACAACAACAACTTAGATATAATATTAAATCCTATCTCTCTTGAAAGGTAAATCTCTATCATCAAGCCTCAAGAGATAACCCCAAGGTCTCTAATGTCATGTGTTGACAATGCATAAACAATTTAGTGATAAATGTGAAAATGCTGGTAATCACAAAGGGACCTTACTACAAGCAAATACTTAATCTTTAACTTAATGAATCTGGCAATGTAATGATACTTCAATCCTAAATCTAACCCAAATGATAAGAAAAATAACAAAAGATTAGGGTTTCAAAGAGAATTCTAGATTAAAACTATTCCTAAGATTAATAATGCAAATGGAAAACACTTGAAATGGACCAATCCCTTAGAAACTGATTTCTACTTGACCTAGATGGATCTGCAATCTTATAGAAATAGTGCAATCTTCTAAGTTGTTAAAGATTTTCAGATCATGAACATTCATTCAAAACAACCCTATTGCAATCGAAATGAATAAACCCTCACAATTGAACTAAGCACAATGAATATAAAAGTCCAGGCTAACTTTGAAAAGCAACTGACAATCAATTGTTTGCGAAAAGTTTGGACTAGGGATTGCTGTAGACACTTCAAGTACCAAATCATAAACACTATCAATTTATCTAACATTAACCCTAATGCATTTATCAAATAACTTAAGTAATTCCAAAGATAGGATCATAAGAACCATGCAAGATAAATCAACACAAGAGAATTCACCAAAAGCACAATGTATCCAATTGTATTGAATCACCCAAAGTAGCAACAATTCCAGTATTCTATTACAACACTTGCTTGAAAATGAACTAACTTCTAACATCTGCTCTATTGCTCAATTCGCTCTAGCACCAAACTATCTATCTTTTTTCTCTAGCTCTTACAAATGAGGCAAAATGTCGTATTTATAAAAACCCCCAAGCATGTTAGCCTAAGTAGAATTTACAATAATAATAAAAGGCCACAAAACAGGTTGGCCCAAGGAGAATTCAAAATAAAATAAAATCACATTAAATGCTTGAACTCCATCTAGGTCGGCCTAGGATCTTTAATGTAATTCGAACCAATGCATGGAAAATAATAGGGAAGCACAAATTCCAATGTAGCCTTGCATTAACTACCTCCCTCCTTATCTTGAGCGCACCTCACCAAGTCAGCCAATGGCGGAGTATCTTGAATTTCTTTTATAGATTAAACTTCATCTCCTAAGCGCTCAACAACCTCTTCCCCAATCAATCTTAAGGGACTGATATTAATCAATAATGGCAGTACAAGTAGTCGCATCATCAAACTAGCGCTCAGCAACAGGGTCATCATCAACTGGAAAGTATACTTCACCACCATTCCTTCAACTGCTCTGACTCTCTTTATATATCTTCATCAAAACCTTCTCCTTCTAGCTGCCCCCATGCTAGACCCATCCTGCACTCAAAAAACACCAACATTAATAACCATTATAACATGAAGATCAAGATTATCCCATCATCAGTAATGTATTCATCATCCAAATAAATTCAAATGCAAATGGAAATCAATCCAGAAACATCATTAAATCACTTTCACGGTTCGGGATTTCAAGCCCTCTGTGGAATCTAGGCCAGAGAGGAATTTTGGGGAAATCTAGGCCAGGCGGATTTTCCCAAAGAAGGCACAAAATCAACCATAGATAATCAAAATTCAAAAAAGATGTAGATAACAGGGTAATCTATCAATTTAGAGCTTGGAATAATAAGAATTTATCATTAAAACCATCCATTTCACCCAATTTTCAAGTTTCACCAAGCATCACAAAGAATCCAGGAAAATCCGACCGGATCAGAATTCCATGAGAAGGAAAAAGTTCTGGAGTTTCAGCACATTCTGGGAAAATGGAGAGGGGGAGGAAAACCAGAGAAATCCATCCACGCAGGAAAATCCTGAGGTTGACAAAAAACCTAAATATCGACATCCTCTCACGATTTCACTCAAATTGATTAGATGATCACAAATTTTAGGAACTGGGCATGGAACCAGCTTAACTTGAACCTCCTATAGATCTCCTTTGAATTCTAGATTCATTTGAAAGCAAATTAAGACGCAATGTCAATGCCCTAGGCATGAAACCCTAAATTTTGACCATGAACGCATAGAACAAGCCACAAAATGCCCAAACAAATAGGAATTCAAGCTCCAAGAAAGAAAATCAATGAATCCAAACATCCAAAATTTCCAGCACAAAACACAACAAGGATGGGAGAAAATGACACAAAATTCACTTAAATTTGTTCAGATTCATGCCACAAAAGTTGTACCAAGGTGCATTAATGCTTCTGACAAGACAAACTGAAGGAACTCAGAAATCCAATGGCAAAATAGATTTTTCAAAAGATCCGGCCTAGGAGGAATTCTGTGAGGAGCCAAATTTTCTGAACTGTAGCACTAAATTTGGATGGGGCAGACAATCCCGAAATTGACCAAAAACCTGAACTTTGGTCAAAACTTAAGTTTTACTTAGGGGAATCACTCAAGAAAGTAAGATAAAAATTTAAGCTCATGCCAAAGCAAGGTCCATCCCCAAAATTGAAGGGCCAAAATACCAAAGAATCAAAGCGAAAGAGGGTCCCTACTTTCAGCGGGGCGTGTGTGCGAAAACTGCACAACATGATACCAATTGTTAAAAGATGTAGGACAACTGAGAGGGGGAGGGTGAATCAGCTGTCACAAAATTCTAACTTAAAAATACAACACATATCAATTCTAAAATCACACTATTCTGTTATTAAGCATAAGCATGAGATACAGAAAATAAAAAGTAAACTAACACACTAAACACTAGATTTTGCATGGAAAACCCGAGGGAAAAACCACGGTGAGGATTAACTCACAATATAAAGTAGTTCTAGAAATGAATATATAAGGCTCACTGCCCAGAAAGGACTCACTATCTAGATACAAAAGCTCACTACTTATAGGGAGGCTCACTGCCTACAAAAATATTTACAAAACAAAAAAGGGGCTTTACAACCAAAATGAACTGAGAATAATGCACCTAACAAGTGTTGATACATTTCTGGTGATGCTCAATACACTGACTTAACGCACTTCATTATATTTTGTCACTTTCACATTTTCTACTGCCTCATCAATCACTTCTTTAATCTTCAACACTGTCCAATATATATACTTGATTCATTTGTAAGCATCAATTAGATCGACCTAATTAGATGCACTTCATATTTACCATAAATACCAACTGTTGGCTTCAGGATTTCACCACAACTTCTCAAAAATCAATTCAAACATCCAACACACTACAACAAGGTGGCATAGACCTAAGATAGGTCGCAAGTACATCCATTTAGAAAAATTAATCCACCATATCACAACTAACTCAAGAAGTCAGCCAGGAAAATACTTCAATGCAAAAAGTAAACATTTTGTTGGTTGCCACTATGTCGTATGAGCACCAGAGGACATAATATTCTAAATGTGCATGCCTTCAACAACCATAAACACTTTTCTAAAACTGCAAGCAGTAACTGTCAACTATAGAGGAGTGTGAAATAAAATGCCAGAGAGTGCAACTCGAATACCGGTTCAGATACTAGACCAAAATTCTGGATCAGGCACTAACTTAGACTTGTAGCCACAACATGGCGACATCAATGAAAACACAAAACTATAGAGATAGTCAACAATCTTCATTCTTTCAACACATTATGATTAGAATTTTGTGTGGAAAAGTCTTGTTTAGAGAAGGTGACATGATGTGGCATAGCTAGGTATCCAACCATGGTTTGAAATTCATTGACATCCAAGTCAACAGGTACAGACGATTCCTGCAAGGATTTTTCAAGGATAGCTCTGTGTTGAGGGGATATGCGAAGGAGTTCCAGAATAGAAACCTGTGTGGGAGTCTTACCTAGTTGCTCTAGGAGGTTGTATTGGATTTTGGTTGTGGATTGGAAGGAACCCATTGTAGAGTTACCTTAGCTCTACGAGTGGTGATAAAAAACTTTGAAATTTTCTTATTTATGGTAATGGTGGTAACACAATCATCAAAGGCTCATATATGGTGGACAATATTACTTTAATCATGCACAAAATGGGTATAATTGGCATTATTATTATTCCCTCAACTGGAGGCTTTTCCTTTGTCATGATCTTGTAAAGGAGTTTCAAGTATGGTGTGATCAAAATTTTTCTTGCCTTTCGAATTGTCTAAGGAAATTATTCCTTGTTCATTGAGGTCTTGAATGACATTTTTGAGTGTCCAGCATGACAATGTCTTATGTCCCTTTCTGCAGTGATATTCACAATATTCATTTTCCTTCCACCAGTCACGTTTGATCAATGGGGGTTCATAGTTTTTGATGTCTAGAAACTAAATGACATTGAATTGTAGAAGTGTCTTTAGGAATGATTGAATGGATTCACCCAATGGGGTGTATGTTCTCTTGGCACGTGGAGGACTTTTGTGTTGTTGATTGTTCTGGATTGCGTTCAATGTTCTATCTTGACCTTGTGTTTGAGCATTCGATATATTTGATGTGTTTGAAGTGGATGGACCTTTGAGGTGACTGGTAGGACCTTTGTTTATCACTTTAGCATTGACGAATCCATCATTAGTGACATTCTTATTTTAGGACCAAAATTTTCTTTTGTCATTATTTGGATTTGGGGTTTCCTTGTGTACTTTAACTAGTCCCTTTGTGATAAGAGACTTTCCAATAAGGACACCTTTCTCCATAATTTTCTCAAAAGTTGTGCAACAATAGATTTGAAGACCACTCATCAATAATGGATTGAGGTTTTCCAAAAACATGGGGACTAATTGTTTCTCCAGGATGTGGTAAGGACACTTGTTGGCCATACCTTGTCATCTTTGGTAAAATGAGGTAAGTGATTCCCCTTCTTATTTAGTGTTGCATAATTTTGTGAGGGTCACATCACTTTCAATGTTAAAGGTAAAGTGATTAATGAATCTATTAGCCAAATCACCCCATGTTCTAATCCCTAGAGGAAGGTGTGCAAACAAATCTAGGGTTGGCCCGGTGACACTTTGTGGGAATAGTCTCATCAAATAGGTAGGATCATATGTGATTTTCATAAATGTTTTAAATTCTCGTATGTGTTCAAATGGATCTCCTTTCCCTTTATATTTGGGTAAACTTAGTGTTGTGAAGTGAGGGGGAAAGGGTGGCATGTATAGATTTTTGTCAAATGGATAGGGGCACAATTCCTCCATGGAATAAGTTTTCTTGTTGGTCCCCAATTACATGTTTGTCATTTGTTGTTGTATGGCTTGTATTTGTTACATCAAGGTGTCCGCACGAGATGTTGTTGTGTTGGTTTGATTTTGTATTACGGTCTTGATGTTGAGATCATATGTTAGATTTGGATTTAGATTGGTATTTTGTAGTATGGGACCTTGTTGATGTGTAAAATTTGTATTGGTGTTGGTTTGGTTTGAGGTGAAATTGGAAATTAGGTTGGTACCAAAATTCATGTTGGTATTTGGTATGGTGTTTTGAGATTGTGGTATAGGCCCTTGATTCATACTTTGGATTTGAAATGTTAGACCTTGATTTGTGTTTTGGAGTGGTTATGTAAGTCCTTGATTGGTATTTGAAAATGTAGGTCCTTGATTAGCATTTTAGAATGAGGGGTTAGGTCCTTGATTGGTGTTTGAAAATGTAGGTTCTTAGTATGATGGGGTAGGTCCTTGATTGGTGTTTTGATTTGGCACTCTTCATGGAACAATATAAATTATCCTAGATTTATTTGGTCAATTTTGATTTGATGGGGGAGTGTTTTGAAATTGAAATGTGGGACCTTAATTCGTGTTTTGAAGTATAGGCATGGAACCTTGAGATGTAGGACCTTGGTTTGTAATTTGAAACAAAGGCGTGGGACCTTGGTTCGTGTGTTGAAATATAGGTGTGGGGCCTTGAGACATAGGAAATTGGTTTTTATTTTGAGAAAAGAGGATTTGTAAAGGTCTTACCCATGGAATTTGATGAGCTACCAAATATAAAATTTTGTCCTTGTGTTGTTGCATAAGTTCTCTTGATTCCAAATGTTGGGGTATTGGGAAAGTGTATGGTAGTTGTGGCCATATGTGCTGCTGTCGCAAGTTGTAATGCGGTAGAAATTTGTTTTGAAGATGGCATCCCTAATGCAAATGGGTTTTTATTAAGTCCTTGGTTTAGTGCTTGAATAGTTCCTTCCACAATTTTGGAGACATCAAATCCTTGAGGGAGTTTAGCACCCTTTTTGGCTAGTGCATAAAAGTATATATTAGGATTGGAACTAACGAGCTCATCAACAATGCATAAAATTCTTAGATTTTGATAAGCTCTTTCAACCTCTTCAGGGGTCAATTTCTTGTTGAATTCCTCTAAGCCTAGATTGTCAAATGTGTTGATTTGATCTCTTTGTGGTGTAGATTGATTTGAATGTGATCCAAGGTTGGTGTCATGATGTTGACTAGAAAAGGGGTCACTTGATGAATCCATGCCCTTTCTTTTAGTTCGTGACCTTGTTTCAACCATGTAAGACTCGCAAGTTTGGAATTCAATACAAGGTGATATGAAACTAAACTATGTTTTTGTAATTTTTTGGGTATAAGGATGCAAGGTGACCATGAAAGGATAATGATCCTAAGACCAAAGGGATGAGATTAAATGAAGCTAAATGAAACTAATGGATGTAAAATGATACCAAAGGGAGACTAGGTAATGCTAAATCAATGACCAAAGGTTATGATGGAACTAAGTCTAAGATGAGGTTAAGCTATATTTATGTGATTTTTGGGATACAAGGTAATGCAATCTAAGTCCAAGACTAAGGATTGAGAGGATGATAATGATGTTATGATCAAAGGATATGGTATGAAGCTAAAATAACACTAAGGATATGGACCTTAGATTTAGAAAAAAGGATGATAAGAGGGCTATTGTAGATCCAAGATAACTAACCCAATTGTCATTGACCTTTGTGATGAACAAGATTGAGAAAATGATGGATTTAAAAAGGTGAGTCTAAACTAGGAAACAAGTTTTGACCAAGATGACAATGACAAGGGTTGATAAATTAAAAGATGAAGGTCAATGACAAGTTGGATAAGTAACCATGGACTGTCCAAAAGCTTGATAAACTTCTTATGTTTGAAATCTAGAAGGTATGTGCAACCTAAATCCTAGGATTAATTATGCAAGGCAAAGATGACCTAAAGTTATATGCAAACCTAAATGAGGATGATGGAATGGATTGGTAAAAATCTGCAAGTCTAAGGTTTAGATAAAAATATATTTGTCAAGATAAATTGGATTAGGTTTGGACAAGGATTTTTTTGAAATTTTGATGATTAGGTAGTTGCAGCTCTATTTCTAGCAATTGCATCATTTGCAGATGTAGGTTTTTGGTGAGCAGTTGCGAGCATGTTTCTGGAAAATACGGTTTAGGGTAGCAATTACATTTTTCTGGTGAACAGTTGTGTTTCAAAAATTAGATGCTAGCTTATTTCAAGTAGTTGTGGTTAACAGAGAGTTGTTTTAAAAATTGGTGATTTGAACTAGTTTTTTGGTGATTTTTTGACCGGTTTTGGTGTGATTTTATGGGATGGACTTTGGAAAATATAGAAAAAAATCAATAAACACTTGTTTGGTTTGATTTTGAGTGTGAAAATGTATAATGTGTATAAAGAAACTCGTAGACAATGCACAACCTACGCTGGAAAAGATACTACCTGTTGAATCCATACTTGGATTTCTCCAAACACTTAGAAAAAGTGGATAGCTAGAGATCTTGGTGACACTGGCTCCCCCTTACATGACACAGGCACACCAAAATCTCTTACCCTTGAAGATCCTAAGATCTTGTGAACCAAGGGATTTCCTATCTCTACAATGAATAGTGGAATGTAGGGCAAGTTTGGATCACTCCTATATCAACACGTAAAAGGGATTTTGGCCTCTAAAACAAGTGGTTCTTAATCTATGTTTCGATGTAATTTTGGTACCTACACATGCAAAAATATTAGCTCAATTAAGAGGTCTCCTAGCCCCTTCCTAAGAAAGGATTTTGACATATCACGCGGATACTAGGGTTGGAACTTGTCGACATAGGACATCCTCACTAGGTGATCAAATACTTTCCCAACGATCACAACAATTTATATAGCATACCAAAAAAATGTGCCACTTGGGTCGTTCCCTCTCACAACACTAGAGACAAACCCTCTAAAGGTAACAAAACTGAGACAAGTATTTTTTTTTATCTCCTAGATCGCACGAAACTTAAGGAGAGAGAATACACAACACCTTTTTTTCACACTTGCATGGGGTTCATTTTAAAAAGAAAAATCCCAAAACCAAATGTGTGATTAATTGTAAAAAAATACAAAGGACTCTTTTGATTCACAATATCTCCAAATGACGTGAGAGAAGAGCATATGCATCCAAAGGAAAGATGCAAACCATAAGACAATGCAAGCACTAGTTGATTTTAACCCACTTATGATGTCAAAGAAAACACTTGAGTTCTTTTTAAACCAATGATGTGTGATGAAAGTTAATTTTAATTCCCATGAGTGAAAGTATGCATTTTTTGTTCATTTTATCATTCATGAATGTAATGCATGTTTATTTTAACCCTTATGAGTGTAATGCAAGTTTGTAGTTGTAGATAAACAAAGTAAAATTGATTAACTAGGGAAAAAAAGATGAGCTCAATTGTTTCTAAGGAAATAGTTTGAAAAATCCTCAAGAACAATGCCACATGCTAAAAACAAAGGATTAGCAAACCAAAAAACATACCCTAAAGAAAACCCAAAAGGAAAAATTAAAAATAGCTTAAAACTAAAAAATTATACCTTAACAGGCAGTTGTGTGGTTCGGGCTGACAATTACAACTCTATGATGCGGCTTGGGAAATAGCACTAATAGTTCACCGTACAATAAATGTGGCTCAATCTAGATTAGTTGTGTTGTATCACATGCGGTTCAGGAGCTTTTAGTTGCATCGCTTTTTTAAATTTGAAATCCCACCTTCAATTGTGTCTCTACCCATCACAGTTGCATCGTTATTTCAAATTTTAGGATTTCGCCTTCAGTTGCGTTGTTGCTCTTCACAATTGTGGTTCATGACCTTTTACACAACAAAAAAAAGAAACAAGACATGATTTTTTTTGCAAATTTTGTCCATTTCACGTCGAGTTCAACAATGTAAGATAGGAAAATCGAAAAGCAAAGATTAAAGTGATAACCACAACACTAATCTAAGGTACAGTCCCAATCAAAACAAGAGAGTACAATCAAACAAAAGGAGTAAAATGAAAGCATTCAAACAATGAACTCCCCATGTTGAAGTTGAATCACCTTTCTCGTCTCTCCTCAAACAGACTTTGCAAATTGCCCTTAGTTCACTGTATGTGTATGCAAGTACCTACAGAGAATAAGTATGAATATTGGAGACATGTGGTTGTTAAATCGAAAATGGAGGAAAAGACCTTATTTTATAGAAATCCATTTGAATAGATGGAAGAGATTGCGCTTCTACAAAGATTCTCAAATCAACGGTTGAGGATTCATGCACCAGAAAGTAGTGGACTAGGGATGGCTATGAACTGGACGATCAAGATCAAAAAGAGACCAGAGACAATCAATGATTGAGATTCGAAAAAATGAGAGAGTGGAGGGATAATGGAGGAATTAAGTAATTTAATTATTTAATTAATGAGAGGAGAATCTTTGACCAAGTGGAGGATAAATAATTTATTTAATTTATTTATTTGTGGAAGATGGATAAAATGGGCATGTAATTAAATTATTATGCAACCAATTTAATTAAATAAGAGGAAATAGGAAAGGATGATTAACTTAGATTAATTATTTAATAAGGGAGAAATGACAAAAGGATAGTCAAATAATTTCAATAATTATTTGAATGTAGAAGAAATAAAGAAGACCAGTGAATAGATAAATAATTATAAATAATTATTTAGCTATAGATGAATGATGTAACATTAATAATTAAATAAATAATAATTCATTTAATCACAGAGAGAAAGAAAATGTTTAATTCAAGGGGTAAACGCTTTTGACCGGAGCTATGAACCGGATACAACCATTCAATAATACCACCCCAACGGGGTTTGAACCTTGGTGGCAAGAGCAACAATGCCACCTATAAACCATCACACCATGCCAATACCAGCGAGAGAAAGAAAATGTTAGTGATGCAATCAAAAAGATAATTTATTTAATTGATCAAAGGAGAATAAAGAAATGAATTAATTAAATAATTAAAATTATTTAATTAATAGAGGAACATGGTCAATAATTAAATAATTTAAAATTATTTAATTACACACGAAAGAAGACCAAGACATTTCTTAGTGTATACACATACATTTCATTTTTCCATTTGAAATTTATCAAAACATAATCGTTTATTAAAACATATTTACTCATAAAGGTAATAGTACTTGGTAATAAACAAAGGGGTGTAACATATCCCCCACTTAAGAATCATCGTCTCCAATGATTTAAAGTATCAAAACTTAAAAAATAAAAATTATCATAACAATAATTGTATCTAAGAACTTTCAAAAGCTTGCACAATATGAAAAAATCTCTCCTTGATCTCAAGATAGTCTTCCTCTGTAGCATAATATTTTGCATATTGGTCCCACTGAACCTTGCACTAAATAACCTCTCTATTACATAGGGGAAGCCTATGCATTTCAAGCAATTTGAGTGGCTCAATCATTACTACTCTTGGGTCTTGTGCCTATAAAGCATTCCTATCAATAATATGATTACCTCCTTGTATATACTTTTTAAGGTATGACAAATGAAAGACATTATGCATCTTGATAAGAGCTAGTGGTAAAGCAATTCAAGATGCAATAGGGTGAATTTTTTGGGAACCTTTAGGGGACCTACATAATGCAGAGCCAGCTTGGATGACTTTCCAAACTTAATCAAAATATTATGAGGTTTAACTCTAAGAAATACCTTCTCTCCTACTAAGAAACGTCTTGGCACACACTTAGCATCTGTATAACTCTTTTTCCTATCATTTTCTTTTGCTAACCTCTTCTTTATTAAATTAAATTGCTCCTCCATTTCTAATAGCATCTTTAGCCCAAGGCTAATCCTATCTTTTCACTTATCCTAACTTATAGGATTTTGACACTTTCTTCCATATAATGCTTCAAATGGAACCATTTTGATAGTAGAATGATAAGAATTATTGTATGAAAATTCCACCAATGGTAAATAATATTCCCATTTGTATTGTTGATTCATGCAATACATTCTCAGTAAATCTTCCAATACTTAGTTAAACCCTTTCCATTTGACCATCTATCTCAGGGTGATGTGTTGAACTATTCAACTAAGTCCCAATTGAGGAAAATAAGGTTTTCCAAAACCTTGATGTTACATGAGCATCCTTATATGAGATAATCTTTCTAGGAACACCATGCAACCTAAACACCTCTTTCACAAGCTTGTGAGCTATGACGGGTGCCCCATTGGTAAAGTTCCCTAGCATAAAATGGGCTACTAGTGAGCTTATCCACCACTACTAGAATAACATTATGCTTATTCCTTGACATAGGAAGTCCTTGTAAAAAATCCATGCTAATGATTTTCCATTTCCTCTCTAGAATTTCATGAGGATATAATAGTCTGACCAAATGATGATGCTCTTCCTTCACCCTCTATCACTCTAGACAACTTGCTACAAACCTTGCAACATCCTTCTTCATTCCTTTCTAGAAATATAATGGCTTCACATCATCCAAAAGCTTAGTTTCTCCACGATATCCTGAGTAGGGTATAGTATGAACTTCCTTCCACACTGCATTCCTTAACTCCTCAGAGTTCGGTATATAGTTCCTTCCTCTAAATCTTAGTAGTCCATCTTGTTCAAAATAGAACCCATCATACCTCGAATCTTGAGGATTTTCCAAGAGATATTGCTTGAATTTCTCATAATACTCATCGCCCTTGGACTTCTATAGTACTTGATTCTTGAAATCAGAATGAATTGATATCATCAAGGAGATATGTCATCTTCAACTTAGGGCATCTACAACTCGATTTTCCTTGCCTTTTATATAGTTTATCTCAAATTCGTAATCCAATATCAGTTCAAGCCATCTCCTCTGTTGAGCATTTAGATTTGGTTGGGTAAACAAGTACTTCAAACCATGGTGGTCAGTATTTAACTCTTTCCCAAGCAAATAATGCCTCCACATTGGCAATGAATGAATAACTGCTGCTAGCTCTAGATCATGCAAGTGTATTTTTTTTCATATGGCTTCAAATTCATATATTCATAGGCAATAAATTTCCCTTCTTGCATTAGTACTCCTCCTAGACCTTCTCTCGAGGCATCAATAATAACAACAAAATCACCTACTAGATCTAGTACCTTAAGTATTGGAGCTGTAGTTAACTTCTCCTTCAATTGGTCTAATGTCACTTGACATTTTTCTAAGCACTCAAAATTTTTCCCTTTCCTTTGCAATGATGTAATGGGAAAAGCTATTTTAGAAAATTTAGCTACAAATTTTTTGTATTATCTAGCCAAACCCATAAAGCTTCGGACTTTATGCACATTCTTCAGTGTTGGCCACTCTAGTACAACTTTGATCTTAGTTGGATCAACAAAAATCCCTTGTGTTGATATTACATGGCCCAAGTATTGTACTCTCTTTAACTACAAAACAAATATTTTTCATAACTTTACTTCTCTTGGTGTACCTTACAAGTACACTTTGTTTTCGAGGTTGTCTAGACAACCTACCATTTTGGCATAATAGTCAACCTTTGCCCTATGCTTCTAAAATGGGGGGAAATGGGGGTAATGCACCTACACTTTCCTTATTTTATTAGGAAAAATAGATCCCCTAGGGCAAGATTGATTTTCAACCCCTAGGTGAGTTAACCTTGATGGAGATATTCTTGTTTTCCTTATGGCTTAGGACATGGTAAATCAGCTTGAAATGCACTTTTGGGAGATAAATGAAAAATACTAAATGAATGCAATGTAAAACTTGAAACATCAATTTAAAACCTAAATCTAGTAGAAGCTAGAAAGTTTCAGTAAATCTGATAAGGTTATGAATTTATGCACCTATCACTAAAAGCCTTTGTTGAGTGTCCTCCTGGGATAGATTTTCCCTAGGGAAAATGGGTCTTGCTTCAAAGGTTTAAAATCCACTTTCATAGTACTCTGCTCCTAGATTCGCACTCTCGATCCCTCCAGGTTTTACTATCGAAAATTCAGAATTAAATTCTAAAAGTGAGTTTTTGTGGCTTGACAACGATGTTGACAACTTTGCAACTTTTGCAATTTTGCACTTTTGATGAATCTTCAATCCTTCTTCAACCTAAGATCTATAAAACATACAAGAGGGATTTTTTTTTTGGTGAATCCAGGTTTACCTTGGTCAGACCCCATTTTGGTAATTAAACCTTGAAATGAAATAATGAAACATGAAAAGAATGATGAATGAAAACTTGCTACGTTGCAACTCACCAAACCCTTGAATTGAGATCCTTGAAGGAATGAAACTTAACATATCTCTCCAAGGTCTTGATCTTGCATGAATGGCTTGATTAGATGTTGATCTTGATGCTTGAATCCTAACTTGAATGCTTGAAACCTACATCACAATGTTAGCTCCCAAAAAATGCATGAATGAAGATAACTTTGACATGATGCTTGAGATCTTAAATGTTGCAAAAAATGATTGAGAAATATTCTCTTGAACACTTTTGACAATAATATTTGCTCTTGGAATTGATCTCTTGAAAATCTAGCATGTTTCTAGGATTTGAAATTATAAAAGACCTTGTATTTATAGGTAGTTCTCTAATTTCTCAAAAACTAAAAATTACAAGCTGATATTTGAAATTGGATCATAAATAGGCCACCAAAAACAATATTAAAAATTTTAATTTAGCAACTAAAGGGTACCCATGCACCTAAGGGAAAATGTGTCCTAACCTAAATTGTCAAGACCTATACATTTCGGGGTGTTAAAAATGATAATTGCATTAATTAAATATTGGTTCACCTTTCAAAAATTGCAATTAATTAGGCTTGTAAATGCATAATTGGGCCAATTAGAGGCTTAATTAAGTCCAATTTATTAAGGGACCCAAACATAGTGCAAAAATATAAAGGAGTACATTTTTTGACACTACATTTAACCCCCACTTTAGTGAGAGGATGAGCCCTACACTCAAACTCACACTAAAGTAGTCAAACCAACACTAAGATAGGTATAATTGTATAAATATTTGAAAGATAAGACAACAAAGTTCAAGGAGGATGATCAATCACCCAAGATCTAATATCTCATGACAAACCAACAAAGGCACAAGAGACACATGCCTATGTGAAATATGTAGCAACAAGACAAGATACACAAGCATACAATGTAAAAATTAACGAGAAGAAAGAGAGAGGAGTGGATCAAGACTCAAATGTTTTTCCAATAGGTATGGATCAAGCTTTAGTTGTTTGTCCAAAAATATTTAGAAGTGGAAACCTGTTTTCCACTATGTAAATAAAATGTACTCACATGGGCTAGTGAAAATCTGTTGCCCACCAGGTGAGCCCCAAAAAGTGGCTAATGGGAATTCATGCCAGGTCTATAGGCTCCCATTGTACTAACCACACTAAATTTGTACTTCTTGATAACTTTCATAAGATGCCACATAAAAATGGTCACAAGGCTAACAAGCTGCGTTATGCTAGGCACTCATGAAAAATACTCTATTGGCAAGCAAGTTGTGTTATGCTTGGTGCCCATTTCAAAAACATAAAGGCTCTACTAGCAAGCAAGTTGTGTTATGCTTGGTGGCCTTGATACATGTAATAGGATATTCAAAGGGGTTTCACTTAGTTCATGAAAGGTCCCACCTTAGGGAACATTTTGCTTAATGTCTCCAAGAGAGGATTGGTTGAGGATAAAATATTCATAACTTAGGGAATGCAAGTTGTAGCATCACCACTAAAAGTAATGTCATATACCAAGAAAGGCCACACTCTTGAAGGATATCAATCCCAATGTCACCAACAAGAAGACACATCACATGAAGTAAGAAAACCATAGTTTGAAGCAAACAATGAGAAAGGGAGCGTATGCCCCCACTTTAAGGAAATTGCTAAACACCATGCTGTGAGAAATTAATTTATAGTAGATTATTATAAATGCCACTGCATGAGATATTTATTCAAAAATACCTATGTAAACATATGTTTCCTAGTAGAGCTACATCATGAAAGGAGGGTTTCCCACCATATGCAATCCTAAGATAACACATAAAGGATCCATGGATTTGGGGTCAGTGTTTATCGTTGTTGTAGTGTTATAATCAAGCTCAAAAATATCATCATTCCCCAAATGACTCATGGAAAAATGAGCACAAAGGAAGAATGACATGAAGAGAGAGAAAAAAGAGAAGCTTTTGGGTCAACATGAAAGAGACCTGAATGTATCGACACCTCACATCATCCTCAAAAGGAAAACACAAGATAGATGGTTACGACATTTAGAAGAATGTAGATACAAATAGAAGAATGTCAGAATAGATTTTTTTTCGTTGTATCCTTACACCAACAGAGTGAAAAGGGTCATCCAAATTAGGCTCACAAACATATAAAGACACACCAAGCAACAATGTATGAGGGATCACTGTACACACATACAATCACAAAGAGTATGAAGAGAAGACTAGTATATCACATGCAAGTCAACCTATAGCAAGTCATATGCATCCCAATCTTATTCAACGCGTGGTGCATCACTCTTTAGAGGAGGACCATCATGGTTGTTACCATCTAACTTCATGGAAGAGGAAAATAGTAAATTCAACTCATTATGCACTTCCTCATCAATTTTACCATTCTCATCATCATCATCATCCAAGTTAATCACAACATCAGGCCTCATGGCAATTTCCATAGAAGTTTCTTATTGTTGTTGTGGAAAAGGTGGAGAATCATCATGCTTTGTTTCAATTGGTGTTTTATCTTGATTTTTTGTTTTATTATCTTCTTTTAATATATGAGCAACAACATGACATCTTCATCTATGCTATTTAGCATTTTTTGTTTCTTTTTGTACAATTTTCAAGTTGTGAATGTGTAGGAGCAAATTTATCAACCATAGCTTTCTTTTTTTCCCACAAGGGAGGAATGGAAGGAACCATTGGAGGTTGTGCAACCACTTTATATTTAGCTTTACAAACTTGTTTGATCTTAGGAGGGACAATAGGAATTATTTGGTTATCTCTTGGTCTTTTATAGGAAATAGGTGAAGGATTTATAATGGGTTGGTCATGGTTACTTGGAAGGGATTTTTGTTTAGTCATGGTTTCATCAATGATGGGAGGCTCAATCATGGGTTGAGGCATGTTACTAAGGGATAATTCTACTATGTGCTTTGCCTTAAAATTTTTATAAGATTTGAAAAATAATTCTTCATGAGGCTTAATAGGTTCCATAGGTTCGGGCCAAAATAAATCCAATGGGAAATTCCCACAGGAAGACATAGGATTAGAGCCATTATGGTGCACACTAAAGATCTCATTTCCAAATGGAAACTTTAAGCATTTATGTACTATCGACGGGACGACATCCATGGAGCGTATCCATGGGTAACCAAGCTTCACACGAAATTGGTTTGACAATGGAATGATGGAGAATGAGACATTCAATTTTTTTGGTCCAAATTTCAAAGGAAGAGTGATCTAACCTATTGTAGGGAAAGAAAAACCATTATGCGTTTTGATCCATTATTTCGGTTGTTCATAAGAATCTTGATAAAGTTCATGCACAAAAAATAATTCCTCAGTGATCACATTCTCTACACACACGAGACCAATTAGTATCCCATTAGTAGGATTGTCATTGATTCTTTTGGTGATGTAAAGAGGGCCATTGAGTGCACATCTAATTATATCACTTTGTGAGAAAGAAATGTTAAATGTCATTTTGGTTTGGATCTTACAAGGTTTCACATCAATGAAGTTGATCATACATTGTAATTCTTCTTTTTTTTCACTTATATTGTCATTATTTGTATCTTGAAGCTTGTTAACATTCATCACATCATTCTTGGCATCACTAGCTTTCACAAAAGAGATTATGATTTGGCACTGGGTTGGTAAAGATTTGTAAATTTTGGTTGGGTGGGGAAACAAACTTATTTCCTTGATCATTAACACCACCAATCTGGATGTGGTTAGAGTTAATGAGGTCTTACACAATATGTTTAATATGCTTACATTGTTTTGTATCGTGTCCATTTTATTGGTGATAATGGAAAAAGGAAAATTCGAGTTGAAGTTTGGAGGTAAGGGCTTAGTGTTCTCAATGGCTCTAACAAGAGGTAAGGTAACTAAGTTCTTATGTATAAGTTGCAACATTATGGAGTGAAGGGTATTGGGTAAAGGGGTAAATTGTCTACTCCTCTCCCTAAATGGATATGGATTTTTATTTTTTATGGCAGCCACTTGGGAGTTAATATGTTGACTTGTTTGGGGTGTATTTATTTGTAAACAACCCTTATTTTGTTTCTTAAAAGGTTGGAAATTGTTATGGGGCACAACCTCAAATATCTCAAGATAGCTAGGAGGAGTTTTTGCTTCACAATGAGTAACCGAATTTTGATAATCATGAAGGGTCATTCACACATGTGTAAAGGAGAGAAAATTCATCTCAAGTTTAGCTTGAATAATGGTATGAAAATTTGCAATGAATGTTATTTGAAGGTCAACATCATGAATCTTAATGTTGATTTGTGAGTAAAGAAATTGGTATCATGTGATGAATTCAGTGACCTTTTCATCTTTATTTTGTTTACATTACATTAAATCAGCTAAGGTCATCTTGGGACCCATGTACAAGGTTGGAAATGGTTAAGAAACGTATCAAAAAGTTCATTGAATGAACAAATTGAGTTATTCAATAGAGAACAAAACCACTCCAACGAAATGTCTTTTAGGGATCTAGGGAAAATTTTAGCCAAGATCTTATCCTCAAAAACAAAGTCACCACATAAGGTTGTGTATGCCGAGACATGGTTACTAGGGTCTCCTTTTCCATTGTATTTCTCAAATCTAGGAATCTCTATGCCTTGTGGCATTTGTGCTCTCAATATCTCCAAAGACAAAGGGTTTCTTTTGATATATTGTGAAGGTTGGCCATTTTAACTTTGGGTCAATGTGGAAATTTGTTGTTGGAGGGATGAAACATTTTGTAGGAATTGGTTAAGGATGGGATCATTGTTTGTGTTGTAAGATGGAGGTGAATATGGTGGAGGTGTATATCTATTCGAAGGGAAAGTGAATTATAATTTTGTGAGGGGAGATGGATTAGGAGATATGAGATTTGAATGCACAAAGCTAAAGGGATTCCTAGTGGAAATACCTAAAGTGGTATTAGCATTGCTAGTGGGTTGTTTAGTTGTTATAATAGTTGGATTGGTGTATGTAGGAATAGAGGTAATAGTTGTGGAAGGAGGAATTCAATTTCCACCTTGACTTTGAGTGTAACACAAAGTTTTAGCACAAAAAGCTACTATAGGAACATGTTTATCAATAATGTGAGCTAGGCTAATCTCAATTCCTTCTTCATTATTAAGAATTTTCCTAATATTACCTATGACAAGAATTGCAGTACCAATAATGTATTCAAAACTCACAAAGTTTTGCAATTTCTCTAAATCTTCATCCATTTGTTTTAGTTCTTCTTAAGGGACATTAGCAACTGTTGTGTCAATATTAGTCACATTGGTTGTGGGTAGGGTGTCATGGAAAATGAGGTATCAAAGCTATGGTCCATAATGGGTTGACTAGTATCAACACTATGAGTGAAAGAGTTGGAAAACTCAAGATCCATGATGAGTGTAGTAGTGTGGGATGGCATGAGTCTCGAACTAGGTCCCACTATAGTATTGGTAATAGGACACCAAGTTGTGAAGCTCATACAAGTTTCACTAAACCTAAGTGTACCCAAAATGGAGAATAGGCACTAGATAAATGCAATCAAACACCATAGAATATGAAGTGCAATGCAAGTATGTAAAAAGAGATCAATTTTTAAATTTTAAACAAGATAATTTACTAATTATACTATGCAAAAACCTAAAAAATGATGTCTTTTAATGCCAATTTTTATTTTCAAATAATGTACACAATTTGACCAATTAACCTAATGCAAACAATGATAGATTTTTCTGATTTCTAAAACTGAAACCCAAATTTAATAGTAGATCAGAATGAGCAAACAAAGATAAATGACTATGCAATTTTTTTTAAAAAGAACTCGTATAAGGAGTAATTCTCCTTAGGGTGAATGGATCTTAGTACACGGTTTTCAAAAATTTAAATCTGAATCTAAGGTTCAATGCTAGGGTTTCTTGTGTTACACTACAAATTATGGTTTTAGTGACTAATTTTTCCATATTTTGATGTATAAATGCAAGTAAATTGAATGAAAAATGATGAACAATATGACACTTTTTGAAATTCAATTTTGACACTCAATTTGTGAATTTGAATGATTGAACATACACTAATATGCAAGCACTATGCAAAATCAATGTAATATGTATGAAAATATTTGAATTTTTTAGAATTTAAAGGATGAAAAATACAAACCTAAAACCCTAGATGAGATGCAAACTAATGCAATGTTAATAACCCTAAATGAAATGCAAACTATTGCAAATCCTAGATCTCGGGTTTGAATATACTCCAAATTTAGAATTTTTTATGTATGTTGGGTTCACCAAAATGAAACGAGGGAAAATGTGGGTGATGGTTTTGAATGGGGGTAATGCACCTACACTTTCCTTCCTTATTTAATTATGAAAAAGAGATCCCCTAGGGAAAGATTGACTTTCAACCCTTAGATGAGTCAACCTTGATGGAGATCTTGTTGTTTTCCTTATGACTAAGACATGGTAAATTAGCCTAAAATGCACTTTTGGGAGATGAATGAAAAATACTAAAGGAATGCAATTACGCAATGTAGAACTTGAAACATCAATTTAGAACCTTAATCTAGTATAATCTAGAAAGTTCCAATAGATTTGAGAAGGTTATGAATTTATGCACCTATCACCAAAAGCCTTTGTTGAGTGTCCTCCTTGGATAGATTCACCCTAGGACGAATGGGTCTTCCTCCAAGGGTTTAAAATCTGATTTTATAGTCCTCTGCTCTTGGATCTGTACTCTTGATTCCTCAAGATTTCATAGTCAAAAATTCAAAATTAATTTTGAAAGTGATTTTTTGTGGCTTGTCAACAATGTTAACAACCCTTATTCAACCTAAGATCTACAAAACACATAAGAGGGAAAAACTATTTGTTTTTAGTGAATGGAGATTTTCCTTGGCCAAACCCTATTTTGGTAATTAAACATTGAAATGAAATAATGAAACATGAAAAGAATGAAGAATGAACACTTGCTATGTTACAACTCACCAAACCCTTGAATTGAGATCCTTGAAGGACTAAAACTTAACACATCTCTCCAAGGTCTTGATCTTGCATGAATGGATTGATTGGATGTTGATCTCGACGCTTGCATCTTGACTTGAATTCTTGAAACCTACATCACAATGTTAGCTCCAAAAACATGCATGAATGGATACAACTTTGACATGATGCTTGAGATCTTGAATGCTACAACAAATGACTGAGAAATCTACTCTTGAACACCTTTGATAATATTTTTTTCTCTTGGAATTGATATCTTTAAAATCTAGCTTGTTTCTAAGATTTGAAATGATTAAAAGACCTTGTATTTATAGGCAATTCTCTAATTTCTTGAAAATTAAACATTACAAGCCAACATTTGAATTTGGATAATAAATAGACCACTAAAAATATATTAAAATTTTGAATTTATTAACTAAAGGGGACCTATTCACTCAAGGGTGAATGGGTCCTGACCTAAATTGGTAGGACCTATTCATTTCAAGGTGTTAAAAATAATAATTGCATTAATTAAATACTGGATACCCTTTTCAAAATTGTAATTAATTAGGCTTGTAGATGCATAATTGGGCCAATTAGAGGCTTAATTAAGTCCAATTTATTAAGGGACCCAAACACAGTGTGAAAATGTAAAGGAGTAAATTTTTTGACACTATAACCTCCACAACCAATTCAACCCTAGAATGACATCATATGAGGGCTACATAAAGATTTACTTATGTTGAGAAACTTAGAAGTTAAACCCTTGCCTCAAATAGACACTGCTCTATCTTTGCTCTTATCTAGTTCGTGTATTCCACAAACCATGAATTTTCCATAAAGCAAGCTTTCCTAGATAACTTACTTGCTACTTTTGGGGAAACAAAATATTTTGTAGGATCAATGTCTATTACAATTGAAATTGGTATGCCGAGTAAAGTACATGTAGTGTTAATTGGAGTAATCTGGTACTCCACTTGATGGTTATCCATCATTGCATGAATTCTTTGCTGGACTATCACTTTTTGGTAAGGTAAGGGATTCTCACGTGGATGTGTCCCCTATGTCTTGTTGGGACATTAGTTAGTGTAGTGGTCATGCCACATTAGAAACATATCCTTGCTGGTCCTCGCGTTTCCAATGGCTTCCCAGAATTATCTTTATTTATTTTGGGGTTGATGTTGTTGTTGTTTCTACGATCACCTATTGCCTCGTTTCGATTATTCTGGAACCCTTTATCCCCTTTCTTCTTGAAGTCTTGCCACTCACCCTTCTTAAATATCTGGGTGGATTGTGATCAATTATACTTCTTACGACTCTTCTCCTGGTATGAAAAAATAGACTTTAGCTTTTGTTCCTGCCTAATGGCCTTTTCGTACACTTGGTCCATGGTGGTAGGACCATGTACATCCACTTCTCCTTCAATTTGGGCATTAAATCCCATGATGAATTTCTATATTTGAAACCTCTCGTTCTTCTGGTACTGCTTAGTACATACTTAAGAAGGCGAGTAAATTTCTCCCAATATTCATTAATAGTAGAATCTCCTTGTCTCATGTTTTAGAAATACATTAGTGTATGGTTGAAGTACAATTGTTGCAACCATTGTTGATGGAAGATTACCACAAACTCGTCCCAAGTCAAACTCAATGAGCTAAGACCTAGCTCCATCTTCTTATTCATCCACTAGGTGGATGCTTTACTAGATAATTGAAATGCTCCCCAGATGATCTTGGTGACTTTGGAATAATATCTTATTTCAAAGTACTTCTCCATCTTCGTAAGTCATGCTTCAATAGCATCCTTGCTCACGACTCCTTCAAATTTAGGAGCGACCTTTCTCGTATCTCGAGAACGTTCTTGGGATAGTTGGTTCCTTTTACACATTTCAAATCTCGACTTCGATTCATCTTCCTCATGTTCACCTAGGTTAGTATGGCCATTAGTGTTCTCGTCTTCTCCTTCCTCAAAGACCTCCTACTCAGGTCTACCCTACCCCATGACCTCTTTCTTGAGGTTTCCAATCCTTTTTGTTTGTTCATTTAACATTGTTACTATTTGATCTAACTTAGCCTTAGGGTTCCTTGATGGCTAACCCACTTCTTGGCTTCCTCCAAGGTTAGTTCTGGTATGGACCATTCTCTAAGACATTATACTACCTAGATTTCCATTTATAATATACAATTAGTTTCCCTAATTTTTAATATAATATTTGAAACATTTATACATTCATTCAACATTAATCAAAGAAAAAGAGAAGATTTTTTGCAAAAAGGTTTTCTTTCCTTTCATTTATTATAATACTTAGGATATCAATCATCCTTATTTAATTCATGGTTATACATAAGATGACTTATTTTTCATTTTCAAGGGGAGTATATCCCTTTGATTCACTATAAAAAACAATTACAATGATATTTGGAGATGAGGGAACATGTGGGTCCCTCCTAATCAAGGTGGTGTTAGCACTTTATTCGGATGGAATGTCTCTTGAGAGATAACTATTCAGACTCGGTTAGGGTTTATAAGCTACAAACTTAGTTGCCTCTAGAATTTTCTTCTTTCTTTTCCTAATATGGGATATGGCATTGTTGAAAGTTTTAGTATCATTAAGCCATATCTCTCCACTATGGTTTGTTCCTTCTATGGTTTTAAATATAGTATCTCGTTCTTTCTTGGTCATCAGGTAGCTCTCATTGCCAATAACTAATTTCTTGGCATTCATCTTGAGTTGTACCATCTTGGCACAAGAAATCCAAACATTAGATACTGATAATGTTGGATAATAGGCTAGCATAATGAGCTCATAGGTCCTAGTATTGAAATTGGTAGCTTTGATACCACATGTAACATACTTGTTCCTTACTCTACTATTTTTACCTAAGTTTTCAACTCAAGGAGTGAATAATCCAAGTATCCAAAAACAAAGAAATATTTTTTTCTTTTCCAATAATGTATTTGCATATTGCATAAATAATTTCACATAACAGTACATAAATGAATAATCCATAACATAATATAATTCCAAGTAAATGAAACTCATCTTTTCAAGTACAAATTACATAGATTCATGACCATATTTTCAATTTCATAACTTACAAGAGTTTAATGTCAAGGTGTGCTCATCTGGATCACACTTCTTTTGTTTCACAAGTCTCAACTGGTGTCTACAAGAGGGATAGCATCACCCAAGCACTTTTCTTCCAAGCACGAACTTAGTGGTCCCCCACACACCTTCTTAACTAGAAGTGGCCCTACCCTTCAATGAAGAGTTTGACATGGGAACCTATAAAAATTCCTATCTAAGTATCTAGTGTTGTGTCCTACATAACTAGCACAGTCATACAACTTTGGATACCTTCTAACTATGTAAACCTAGAGAACAATTAACTAATAAAATGTATGCAGTGAATTATACACTTACTTTGGCCAAATTTTTGATATGTATTATCAATTCCACTTTCTAAAGAAGAGGTGTCATAAGTTCACCCACCTCTTACTCAACTTATAAACCCTACTAACCTGTGAATACCTCTTCTCTTGGTTTGACCCCAAGGTTTAACTATCATAAACAAGATTTCATTCAAAAGTGATGGCACACTAATATTTATTTAACTGACCAATTAGGTT
Organism: Sequoia sempervirens; assembly: GCA_007258455.2. Lineage (NCBI taxonomy): Eukaryota > Viridiplantae > Streptophyta > Pinopsida > Cupressales > Cupressaceae > Sequoia > Sequoia sempervirens. The sequence goes on from VDFB02000015.1 coordinate 547,293,707, forward strand.
TGACCCAATATCTTGAATACCCTATTACATACGTGTAACAATTTGGGTCTAGCATTTGCCTTTTATTCAAGTGTTTACCCTAACTCAAGGGAATAACATTTCCTCCAACTTTTAAGGATTGTAAGCTTTTGAGAACATAGTTCTATTATCAAGGTTGTACTACCACACAGGTATTCATAATATAATATCATGTACAAAATACTTCTAATAATATTTCAAACCCTCTTTCTTTTTTAAAAGCAACATAATTTCATTCAACAATACAAATACAACACTATTAATCATATTACCCTATTTTAGCTTCTCTTTGCTATGTTAATCAAGATAGCTACTTATCATGCTCATCAAATTCCCTAACCCAACTTATCTCTTGTATTTCTAATATAGCTTTATGCATAGACCATCTATCTATTTGTACATGTGCCCACACATTGTCTAATAGCAATAATATGCACACAATGATATCACAAACATTTCTAGACAATAGTAAAACTTAGTTTCAAAATTAAAATGAGAAAGAGAGATATTTTAATCATGCCTAGATTAAAATAGCTCGAATGATTTTCCTACAACTCCTTGCTTCAATTTACTCAATGAATCAACTTACTGTATCCTCTATTCTCAGCTCTCCTTTTTTCTATTGCTTCAAATGATAACTATAGCTACTCAACTTAGCCTTTCCCCACACTTAAGAAAAATTGGAATTCATACTTCCAATGCACTTGCTCTCAAACTATGATCTCCTCACAACCTTCATGAATACTCTATGCTTTATAACTCTCAAATATGTTGCTACTTAGAATAACAAGTATACATCAAATTAATTAAAAACGAACAACCAAATAGTGAGTTGTTGTTCCTCTTTTCTACTAAAAATGGATATAGATTGATTGCTAAAAGAATGCTAAAACTAATGCCACTTCTCTTTTTTATTGTTAGTTGTGGAAGATAGTTGTGCAATTTCAATTGCAAACATGAATCTAAAACCAACTCTATTACCTTCCAAGATGACAAACTTGTTGGGCACGAACTCTCTTACTTGCTGGTAGTTTTATCATAGCAAAAAAAGTCTTATGACTGACACATATAATAACCAATTAAAAGCAACTTCTACCTCTCAAAAATTCACCTGAGTCGTGGACGTCAAATAGCTTAAATCATGTGCCTTTTACTTGGTCAAAGCGCTCTTTACATGGTTGTGCAACAGTTTATGAAACACTCTTTAACTTTTCCACATTCGTGGCACTTTTTGCAATCTATTTCTTTACAAGATATGGTGCCAAGGTTGATGAACTTTAATGGTTTAAACAACCATTAAAAATAGTTATCATTCTTGCCTTTTTGTGGCATATATACCACTATATAACATGGCTTACTTTCCATTTAATGTGGCTTATATATATATATATATATGCGTGTGTGTATGTATGTATCTATAGCAATTATATATATATATATATATGTACATATAATCATATATGTACATATATTTATATATGTATAGAAATCATATATATATACATATATAACAATCATATATTGATATTGTGTGTGTGTGTGTGTGTGAATGTTTGCATATGTATTACATATCTATGTATAAGTATATACAAATATTTTTTATCTATAGATGTATGCTCATACTTACATACATACATACATATGTGCTGCCACATATATACATTCAATATATATATCCATATCTATCTATATATATAAATACATAATATATAACATATACTATTCACAAGAGTTTTTATAACTTTGACTCAAATTGACTAAATGATCAAGGAGAATCAAAGACAACCATCCTAACTTTCCTATCAACCAAAATCTATCAACTTGGTTCAACACTTATTGACACAAAACTTAGACTAACTCAACAAGGTTCCTCTATCCTATGTGAGTGAGTATGTGCATCTACTTAGATAGGTATACCAATGGTTCCCATACCAACCTCCTCTCCTAGGTGATACTCTCCATCCCCCATTGGAGGATTCAAACCTTTCTTACATCCAACTTCGAGCAACATGTTCGTAGTTAGCTGATAACATATAAATCACATCCATCATATAACATAAACGTCATTAAAGCATTTAAAAGGAAATTTCATTATAATGCATATTCATACGTTTTATTCTTCCATTAAAATTTATCAAAACATAATCATGTATTAAAAAATATTTACTCATATAGGTAATAGTACTTGCTAATAAACAATGTGGTGTAACAAAAACAAGTAGGTTTTCTTATAGAACTAAGGTTCATGACACAAAAATGATTTGCATTGTTTTGGGTCAACAATTATAAATAGCCAAATTCTAAAAACTCCTTTACTCAATACAATAGGGTTCCCAATTGTACAAGATCTAATTTTTGGGTATAAACATTGTGGGGATGTGACCTACATAGCAAGAAACTAAAGTAGATTTTTTATATAACATGTAGAATCTACAATATTCGTACCAAAAATACCATATGTTGTAGGATGGATTTCTATGGTGTGTGATATACATGGGGACTGTGAGACGAGGATTGTCAAGGTGGATCGATTATGCTTGATCCATGATGAATCAAAGCACAATTCATCCACTAAACCTAAATCTACCAAACAAGATCACTCAAATTGAAAAGTTAAACCAAGCATTTATTGAAACTAAAAGTTACAAACTATGAAAATAGTTAAATTTCCAATCTAACCCATTTGAAACTTATCCTATTTTGGAATTGGTGTTGTGTCGATGTGGAACAATAACCCTTTCCCAATCTCGTGATTAGTGATCCTATTTCAATTGATTCTATGGAAGATAATAGATGAAACCATTGTGATAAATGGATGAAAACCTTATTTATGCTAAATTAAACATGATGCAAGCTAAGTTAACATGATTTTAAGCTAAAAATGAACTAATTATGCAATTGCTAAGCTAATTCTAAGCTAAAAGATGGAAACCCTAATTCATATACAAACTAAGATGGATGCATGGAAGCCATTATTAGATACTTTAAGCTATTATACAATTAGAAATAAACTAAAACAAGCTAAAAGCGAGTAAATTGTGAGTGTGTATGCAAGTGAATTCAATAGCATAAGTTTACAATTGAAAGATGGATCCATTTGTCTCCAAATAGTGCTTTATTTATAGGAGAGCAAATGAGAAATGGAGGGTTGAGATCAAAAAGATCAATCAACAACCAAAGATGAAAGGAAGAAGAGGCATGGATAATGGATTCTCATTAACGGATGAGAATGCATGATGGGATTTAATCAAGGGATCACATTTTCTTCAAATAAACACACTTTTGACCTAGTCACACAGGTCAAAGGTGACTTACTCCAAAGGTTAAAGGTTAAAACTTGCATTAGAAGCTAATTGAAAATATCCCTTTTTCAAATGATGGAGGAATATGAATATTCATTTGGGTGAGGATAACAAGAATTTGGAAAATTAAAATAAATTCTTAATTGTGCAAAAAGGGGATAAGGAATATTCCCCTTTTAGAGGAAAATTAGTTTAATTGCTAATTAAACAAGGTTTAATCATGCAATTAAGGGATTTGGAAGAATTAAAGTGATAATTATTAAATAATTTAATAAATGGGGGGAGAGATGAAATAATATTTAATTAAATAACTTAGGGTTATTTAATTAAATAAGATTACTTAGGAAATTAAATATTTTGATTTATTTAATTTAATGAGATGAAATGTTAGCGTGAAGGGGGAGTGAATTAACCTAAATTGATGAATTAGGTTAATGAATGAAAATGATGCAATTAATTAAATAGCTAGGCCAATTTAATTAATTTAGAAAAAAGAGGATGGGTTTAAAGAGGAAATGATGTTAGTAAACCTATTTTGAGTGTATGATATCATTTAGGATATTTTTTAGTGTCTACATTTTGCCCCTGTTTGAAGCGAGGTGCCTCCCACTTTGGTTCAAAGAATAATTCTCTTCAAATTAAAACTACTGCTTAAATTAAAAAATATATATTTTCTAGATGCCCTAGGAGAAGGATAAAGCTGACTCCTTGCCCCCTCAAGAAATTGGGCAAAAATTTTGAATTTTGGGTTGACTTCTTGATAAAGGTTAAAAGATGCCCCAAGGGTCTAGAAAGGCTTTGGGATGCAAGAATTGTGCCAAAAATGCAAAAAATGATGCAAAATTAGGTTCCGATTGGAAAAATTGGTGAAAATGATGATAAACCCTAGTTTGAAGGTGAAATTAGGGCAAATAACACTAATTTTCTAGCATAAATAAGCCAAGAAGGGTCACTTTCAATTCAATTGTGTTTCACACTTGAGAGATTCTTGCTATTTTGAACTCTAACCCTTTGACAAAATGGCACAGCGAGAGCTTCCCAGCGACATCTCTAACCAAGTTCAAGAGTATCAGTCGCTTCCAAGCGCAAGACCACCAATATGTAACTCCAAACTTGATTTGAAATTTGAATTTTTGATTCATTTATTGTGCTTTAAAGTTTAAAGTTTGGCGACATCACTATATAGCGATGCCTATTTTGCAATTGGTGATTCCCTAATGAATTATAGCGACACATGTATATGGAGACACTATTCATGATTTAAAATTAGGGTTTCTAATTTTAGACTGCGACACACTTGCTAATTTAGAAATTAGGGTTAGGGTTTCCAAAGTCTAAATGGCGATGCCCATGTGTTTGGCGATGCATGTTGCAATTTTCAATTTGAAATACTTTCAGGTGTCATAATTTGAAATTTAAATATAGTGACACTATTGTGATTTTTGAGCTAAAAATTTCAAATTGAGTCAAATTTCCTCTATTTCTCAAAGTCGTGCGCTTCATGGGTGCAGGAGGTTATCCCACCACTGATGTCACTCGTTATCCCACCACTGATGTCACTCGAGCACATGCCCATCCTATTAGAGAGATTGGGTGATTCGTCAGAGTTACACCAGGAGCACTTGGGAGAGATCAACCTCTAGTATGTTGCATATGCACCCGTCATCCAAACACATTTAGCTATGATGATTGGTCTGTGCGAGAGATGGCATAGTGCAACTTCAGCATTCCACCTTTCGATAGGTGAGGAAATGGTGACCTTGGAGGATGTATGGAATATTATGCATTTTTTGATACATGGCAAGCAAGTGATATACAATGTCGAATCTAGATTGGATGCCTTTCACGAGGTGATGGAGCTTGAGGACATCGCCTTGGTGACAACATAGATCGAGCTTGAGATGTATAGAGGTCATGTGCTCACTTTTAGATTGATCATTGTAGCCATTATTTCAGGTATGGTGGCTCCCGACAGACACAACAAAGGGTTTAGCCCAGGATGGGGCTTGGCATGGCATTAGATGCTTCACAGGAGGACACTTTTTGCATGGGGGCCCGTGATGATGGCCTCATTGTATCATGACATGCATGACTTCATTTACTATGATGGGAGAGCCATTGGTGCAAGGGTGACTCTACTTCATATTTTGGCATGGGAGCATACCATCATGCTTTGACCAACTACGTAAATGGCAAATGTGGAGTTGGATGATCTTATGATCTGGCAGTATAGAGGTGTGATTACATTGAGGCACACTAGATAGATTGGTCTCCCATACTGGTGATGGTTTATTGATGATATGATAGTTTTCTGATGGCACCCATGGGTATAGATGCCACCAAGGTATGATGATGTGAAACAACTATAATTTTCCAGGAAGACCTGATATATGCAGGGTCATAAGCATAGATCATTGAGTGAAACCTACCCAATAGAGTGGCACAACAGTTTGGAGAGGTTCAAGATAGGCATATAACACATAGAGGGCCATTTTTGCAAGGTTGACTCGTGAGATTCCCACATGGGGACTGACCATTCCAACTCTCGAGGTAGTCAAGAGTTTCAGATAGTTAGTGGCTCAACCTTGGGCCTATGATTAGGGTCAGGCGGTAGCACAGACTATGTCTGCTTAAGATTCTTGGTTCATACCTCCGCAATGTTTGATAGATATAGTAGGTGCTCCTCCACGAGGGAGACCCAGAGGTAGGGGGTTAGAGGCAGAGAACAGGGACATAGCGGCCAGATGGGCCAATTCTGGGGGCTCCACCAGTTGGACAACATCCTCTGTAGTAGCCTCCAATTCAGCAATAGATAGTGCTACTGCCACCACTAAATACCAGAGATGCATAAATACAATAGCTACAACAACAGGTGTAGATTCTGATTGGTGAGCTGGATTAGGCCCTCCAATAGATTTATATTATTACTACTAAGCGAGACCAAGCATGGTAGTAGGTTATAGACATCACAGTCAAGAGAGATCAAGCATTATGATAGGTACATGTGGTGACCATAGAGAGGGATTAGGAGGTTGCTTGGTGCTAGCAGATAGACGCTATGATGGTGGCCACACATGGCAGGACTGTTTCAGCAAGATTATACAAAGAGGCCATGACAGAGGTCACATATTATAGGCATCATTACCACCGGGATGTGCCACAAACACTTGGACAACCTAATTTTTCACAACGTAGTGATGTACCATTGAGAGCTGAGGATCAGCCTAAGAGGCAGGCCGGAGAGGGTAGCAGCCATTAGGGCTAGCTTCTATGTATAGACACTTTTTTAATTTTGTTTCCCCATTCTTTACCATAGATATACATTCATGGGCTCCTTTTTGATAGCCTCGAGGATATTGTACTTATGATCATTATACATATATTGATCCAGATCTTGTACCATGACATTCATTTTTTGATATGTTGAAGTTGTGAAAGCCAACCTCACAGACCCTGAAGATCACCTGCATGTAAATAACTTGTCACAGAAGAAGACACTCGAGACAAAAGGAAAAGGTGCTCTGGAAGCTAAAAATGTATTAATCAGAGAGAGATAAAATACAATGATCAATCCTTATAAAAGGAGTTTGTGCAACCCTAAAGAAACCCTAATAGGTAGACATTTAATAATTAATATAATTATTAAATGTCACAATATGCAAACTAAAGTGAAATCTTAAGAGAGGAATAAAGGTAACTTAATTAACATAATTAAGTTAAAATCTTTACTCTAACACCCCGCCTTAAGATGAGAAAGAGTGCAGCTACAAAAATGTGCAAAAAAGCAAAGGTAACTACAATGCATGAAAGCAAACAAGGGTCCCGACAACTAGGCCTGATCAGGTACCCAAATACAACCAAATCTCTGTAAAGTGGAGAAAGGGAGAAAACCTCATGGGAACAAAACTCCCCCCAAAAAGAGAGAAAAGAAAAGAATTAAATGCACAAATGAAAGAAGGATAGGAGGTGGATTACATGATACCCCCCATAGAAAACTTCTATCATATAAGTACACATACAATGGTCTCCATAGGAGAGATATAAAGAGATAAGAAGGCCCCCACACAATGAAGAAACTACTGTCGCAATGATGGATGCCTAATGTAGAATCCAGAAGAGATCCTGAAGTGAAAAATATTATTCCTCCCCTTGGGAAGAAATTGATCCAAAGGACGATGTCGAAGAAACCCTGTGAAGAGTGATGAACCAATCTGTCTCAAGATGTGTGCCATGATAAGATACTGAAGAATCTCTCTGTCTGAACTGAAACAAATGATGCCAAATCCAAAATAATGTGGAGAATACTAAAATATAACCTTTGAATGCACAGATAATGGTGGGCGTACAGTGATAACCTGACTGTCAAGGTAGAGGACATGAATGTCCTCAAAATAATTCTTAATATTTGCAGTGTGAGACTCAACAAACAAGAATGTGTCTACAAGATAAGAATCCCATGATGTAGTAGATAATGAATGACCAAGATGGTCATGATGCTGAACTAAATCCATAGGGGCCAATGTGGTGATACTGATGTCATCAGGAACAATATATGATACATGTATAGTCTCAGTCTGAAGAGTAGGAACTATGAGACAAGCCTCTGATCCATCAGAACATGCAAGGGTGTCTAAATACTCAAGCTCCTCTAAAGTATCATGATCAAAGGGTTTATTATCTCTCCAAGCAATGGGTAAGAGACAATCTGAAGCAGGATCCTCTACGAATGGAGAGAGATTGAGGTCTCCATATATCTCCCAAAGACGTGTCCAAAGTGGGTGGGGACAATTAATGTCCGATATAGCCCACACAGTGTCACCATCAACACTAGACAATATAAGTTCTACTATGTGATCTCTAATGATATCCCAAGCTAGTTTTTCCTTTGAAGTGGTTGGTTCAAGTACGATATCATACAAGTAAGGAAAAATATTAAGCCACCTACAATGTGTAAGTATGCCCTTTGCCCATGACTCATAATTACTCCGTTCCAAAATTACAATTGAAGGGTGAGTAGAAAAACCCATGATAACTCTTAAAATTAAAAAATATAAGAAAACTAACCTTACAACATGTAGATCAAATGAAATAGAGCCTAATGACGCAAATAGGAGGTTCCCTAGTGCCAAAATGTCCAAGTAATTAAGCAAATTGTGAAAACACAAAATGCTAAATAAAATATACCTGGGGTAGAATCTAGGAAATAAGTCTGATCATTGTGTAGAGCACAGAACCATATTTCTGATGCCTATTTGTTTGCACAAAATGGAGTTCAAACGCAAAAGTTATGCCCACGGGAGTACCAAAAACATGGTCTGACTTTGACTGAGAAAAAAAGAAGCAAAATGGAAAAATCATGAAACCAAACCTACTCCATCAGATCAGTGTTGGAATCAGCTTTCCAACAACTATTCGTTTGCAAAAAATGGAGCTAAAACATCCTTTTTACACCTGATTTATTGAAAACACCTAAAAATACCCAATTAGGCCTCCATCTAGCACTTGGGGTTAAAAAAAATAGCCCCTAGTCACCTGGGCGGACCAGGGGGTTGGAGGACTCAGTAGAGCCCCTGGTTCTTAATAGAACTGTGATAGGGGCTTATACTAGCGGCAAGGCTGGGCACAGGCGCCTGGATGCCTATGTGACCATAGGCTCGGTGGAAGATGGGTCGAAGGCACTGAGCACCTAGCGGGCGGTCCCAATAGAACCATGTACTGCATGAGGGGGTTGGACACGAGCTCAGTGCTGCCAGTGAGTGGTGGAAGCCACCGTTGTGGGTGGCCAGGTGTGGTGTCCACCACCTGTAGGGATGGCGCTGCCTTTAAAACTAGTTGCACAAAAAATCAAACCTATGTTTGATTATATATATATATATATTGTACAAATTTGAACTCGAAAATCTTGCCCTGAGGCTGTATGGCCTTGGGGAAATTTTTTTTTGCTTTTTTGGTGGACTGTGGAAAAATTGGACAAATTTTATATGAAAATAGGGGTTTTTGGACGCAACAGACGCAATGGTGAGGTATGTTTTGTCCAAAAATGCCCAAAAAATTAGGCGAGCCCCAAATCCACAAAAAAATTGCCTTTCTAAAACCCTTGAATAGAAGAAAACTCTGTAAGCTAATATCTTCAAAAAAAGTACAAGCAGCCATAGATTCAGAGCTTTAATACCATGTTGAAGTTGTGAAAGCCAACCTCACAGACCCCGAAGATCACTTGCATGCAAATAACCTGTCACAAAAGAAGACATTCGAGACAAAATGCAAAGGTGCTCTGAAAGTTGAAAATGTATTAATCAGAGAGAGATAAAATACAATGATCAATCCTTATAAAAGGAGATTGTGCAACCCTAAAGAAACCCTAATAGGTAGACATTTAATAATTAATATAATTATTAAATGTCACAATATGCAAACGAAAGTGAAATCTTAAGAGAGGAATAAAGGTAACTTAATTAACACAATTAAGTTAAAACCTTTACTCTAACATGATATATATGATACAAATATGGATTCTATATGATGTGATGTGCTCACTTTATTTCATATTTATGAATGAACATGATATGAGATGCTTGTAGTTGATGATGTATGGATGCACTTTACTTATGCCTATGAGATATGCGATGATCATGACATGGATGGATGCAATGTTATGTTCTTTTTCAGTATCTTTTCATGATATGCTATGGAATGAATGATATGTGATGCAAATTTTATGGATGCAAATGATGTGGATGCATTTCTTTTTGTGTATTTTCTATGCATTTTATGAGATGATCATGTATTCATACGGATGTATGAATGCAAATGCTTATGATATGCAACAATTTAAGATGATTAGAATAACAAATTTATATTATTCATCATAGCTCAAATGATAATGCAAAATGTATCATGTGATATGCAATGATTATGCTATGATAATGAGATGCATGTATGCTAATGGTTTGTGGATGCAGGGTGGATGCATTGATGATGTTTTTGTTGATTGTCATGATACCAGGTTAGCACATAGAGAATATAGAAGAATAAAGAATGAACGACTATTGATTTCGATGATTGCTTCAAAAGATCCAACAAGTCTATGATTCATCGAGACTTTATTAGAGATGATGACAAGACATGCAAAATGAGGATGAAATGCAGGATGATGAGTTGCTCACAATTTTGGATTGGGATTTTTCATCATTCCTTATTGTTTGATATAACACATAGACACGATGCATCAAGGTATTAATAACCAGGATGACATTGTATCTAGTGTAATGGACTTTGACTCAACAAAAAGATAGGATAGTTTTTGTTCACATCTTGACATACGGAAACCTCGTTGGAATGCAATTTAGAAGCTTAAAATATATTGGACCAAAGCCTACACAATAGTCAACAACATACCCTAAATGACCTTCCAACACACAACTAAGCAAGTATGCATCAAGATTATTTTACAAGATTACCCATAAGCACAACAAACGAAAGATAATGATCAATGCCCCATTCATTTCTCTCTAATTTTTTTTGAGAGACATCATCGAGAGGTCCTCAGAATGGGTCATTAAGATAAATAACAAAAAATGAAAGACAAACAGTCATTGTTATCTATATATCTTTCCTAGTTTAAGTTTAACTAAGGTGATATCCGATGTCGATGTCCATCATAGGAAGGATACATCCTAGGACATGTTGATTAGAGGTTTTTTTATGTTAGGATGATGATGCTAAGATGAGCCATTGATATAAATTTCACTGACATATTTACCTATGATTTAGACTTTAGATTTTGACACTTAGGTTCTCACTTTATGACTCGGTATGCTTGTTTTCTATTTGTTTCACGAAAGGTTGAAGGTGACGATCGATTTATTATGGGTGAAAGTTTACTTTAGGTGAAAGTGAGATGGGATGGATGGTTTTGGATTTTCTGGAATATTTTAATTTTTTTGGTATTTTGAAAATGTTTTGAGGTTGTTTTTGGTCTTTTTGAAAGTTTATGCGAATGTTTAGGATTTTTAGATTATATGAGGTTGTTTAGGATTTTCTGAGACATTTGAAGTTGTTTAGGGGTTTTGAATGTTTTCTATTGTTTTTTGTTTTCCACTTTTCAAATGTTCTTTTGTATTTTTTGGTTTTTTGAATGTTCTGGGGATTTTCCTATATTTGGATGTTTTTGTGTTTTCAGAGATATTTGGATGTTTTTGGATTTTTGAGAATTTTGACCAAGAACCTAACCTAAAAGACCTATCCTAGGGTTCTTGGGGGCTGATCAAAGATAAGCCTTGCCTACGTTTTACACATAGAGACCATGTAGTTCGACCGACTCAACCCATTAACAAGATGAAGATATGAACAATGATGAAAAAGTCAATTTATTATGATAGGCTCCTAAAAGACTGACCTGGGGTGTCTCAGGGGAAAATCAATGATGGCCTTGCCTACGTTCAAGCTCAGAGACAACATAGTTCAACAAGGGTACTGATTTTTGGATTTTTGATGTTCGACCTTTTTAGTTTTTTTTATGTTTTCCAAATGTTTTGGATTTTTCCTTTACAATTTTTTGAATGTATTGGATCTTAGCTATACAAGATTTTGCAAATGTTTTTGGATTTTCTAATGAACCCTTTACAAATGTTTTTGGTGTTTTCAAGATAAGAATTCATGAATGTTTTTGGTATTTTCTGATGAAATTTCTAATGACCTTAAGATATACAAGAATCCGATATGATACAGAACAAAGTGCCCCCAACGTGACATGTTAGAATACTTCAATAAAGGTAGGAAAAATTGACCTTTGGGATATGCCAAGTAGTACTAAATAATTTATGATTCCTCACAATATCAATCTATTATAAGGATGCAGACAAGCGATGAATGGTAGTGCAAAGATTGATAGGAAAAAAAAGCCAAAGAATAGATGGAGGTGCTTTATTTACACAAGGCACCTATTTTCCAAGTTTTCACCAAGGTACTTTCCCAAAGCACCATTGAAGTGGTTTTCACTAGAGGACAATTGTTTTCTTTACTTTTTCAATCCTTTTTCTCAGTTTTTGGATTTTGATCATTTTTTTTATTTTTTTTGTATTTTCTAATTTATACCCTTCAAGACTAGGCATAATTTTTTTTAAGATGCAAGCTGTTAGTTGGCTCCTGCAAGGGTTCACCTTCAGGTGTTGACAATTGGTATGCTCCTAATCCATAGTTAGCTATGACAAAAAAGGGACCCAACTATTTAGGTTCAAACTTTCCTATACTATCCTGATCTGGAAGGTTCTTCTAATTCTGCTTCAAGACAAGATCCCCTACCTAGAATGATCGACATTTGATCCTCTTGTTATAGCTCTATTTCAATCAATTTTGATATACTTTCAAATTATTAAGGGCTTCAAGATAATGATCATCCAAGAATTCTAGTTCATTCAGCTAAGATACTTTGTATTCTTCCTCGGTGATTAGGTTTTGTAGTGACTCGCAATGATGGGAGCTCAACCTCAATAGAAAAGATGGCTTCTAATCCATAGACCGGGGAGAAAGGGGTTGCAATTGTCAGCGTGTAGATACTGGTTCGATAAGCCCAAAGAGTGGGATTTAGCTGCAGATTCTAGTCCTAACCAACTTCATTGACTATTGTCTTCAATTTTTTAGGATAGTCTTGTTCATAGCCTCAGCCTGGCCATTGCCTTGGGGTAATATGGGGTAGAGAATTAGTGTTGGATATTGAATCTTTGGAACAACTCTTTCACATCTTGATTCTTAAAGGTTGTTCCATTGTTTGAGATGAGAGTTTGTGGAACATCATAACGACATATTAGGTAGTTTAGGATAAATTTGGCAATCTGCTTCCTCGTTATATATGTCATAAGAATGGCTTCAACCCACTTAGTAAAGTAATCAATGGTGGTTATGATAAACTTGTAGCCATTGGATGAAGTTGGAGTGATTTTTCCTATGAGATTAAGTCCCCACTACGTAAAAGGCCATGGTGTGATCATGGGTTGTAACTCTTGAGCTAGGGCATGGATTGGATTTCCATGTTGCTGACACTAGAGACATTTCTACACATACTGATGAGCTTCTTTTTCCATTGTTGGCCAATAGTATCCCCTCCTCAATAGTTTCTTAGCTAACATCATACTGCTAGAATGAGATGTTGGAAAAACAAGGACAAACAACTGAGAGGGGGGGTGAATCAGTTGTCACAAAATATTTAAACTTTTCAAACTTAACTTAATCTCAAATCTGATGAATGAACAATTAACCATAAGCAATCAACACATCAAAAACATAGAGAACAACAATATTTTTACGTGGAAACCCTCTAAGGGGAAAATCCATTGTGGATGTTAGTCCAAAATATTATACCCTACTAAAATTATAAAGAAGTATGAATGGGAATGCACATGCATTTAGGAACACTGCCTAGAACTCACTGCTCAATTACAAGAGGGCTCACTTCCCAAAGAAAGATTTAGATTAAAACCATCCAGATTTGAACTGAGAAAATAACATTTGCTAATGCCTGATTACAGTTCTAGTTAAGCACATGACCACTTCTTCAACCTTCTTCACTCTTCTTCACTCTTCTTCACACTCTACTCTTCCTTCGAATGATCTGAACAATGTTTGCACATAGGACTCACACACTTCACAATTTCACACATCCAAATGATAAAACAATCACTCTTATATATCTAGAGCATGGAATTACATCCCTTCAAGTCAGCCCAAAAAACATAAATATTATTCATGTGAATCAACCAAGGTCAGCCACAACATAGTGGAGACCCAAATCAACAACTCCAACACAAAAACACTTCAATTAATTTATCCTCGAAGATCCACAACACGCTTCAACACCTAGTCAACCATGAACATGAAAAACATGAACACACAAGAGAAAATCTTAGATGACGAGCACAACGATCAATGCAAACATGCAACACAGATAGAGAACGAACTAGAAACATCCACAAAAACCATGAAACACCAGAGAATCATCCACAACAATTGAACTTACAGAAATCACTTGATCTTCATTTAGGAACACAAACTGAGGTAACAAAAAATCTATCAGAATACATGTCTTCATAACTTGATCAAATCTTCACGCAGATTTCTGAAACTTGACATGGATAATCTAGATAATCTCAACAAGAAACCCTTTAGTCCACAACAACTGATCATCAACGTAATGATCACACCGACAGATTAATCTTCACTTCTCACTGGCAACTTGTAGCACTTCTTATTATAATTTTCTCAATATCCTTGAAATATACAACTTCTAATGCAACAATGCTAATAGTGTTCACATCAATGACAACCATATATCATCAACACAACCAGAACATCCAACATGGGACCCACATATGCCATTGTGTACTTTTGTTAAAGCAATTAAGGCTTCCTCTTGGTTAAGAAATCACAGTAATTTCCCTTTGATGCTTCGTCAGTAAAGGGTATCACCTAGGATCATGAATTGGGATGCCTTTTTCACAAAGGTCTTTTTAAATTTTGAGGTGATATCAGATGAGAGGGTTCCTCTACTAAGATAGATAAATATTTCATGATAGCATGGGGATCCAAGACCAACAATGATGCATGCAAATTCAAATTCATGGATTTCAAAAGTTGGTACGAGAAGTTGTTCTACCAAGAATTCGCATTGTCGGACATTGTTTAGCATGTCTAACAGTGATCTGATTGTTTCCATGGCATCTGTTGCTCTATTTTTCATGTGAGGAATCTACTCAAAATTTATGTCTATGAAAAGATCCTTGAGATTCTCCACTATTTTCTTGTAAGGAGTAAGCTTGTCATCTTTAGTTTGATAGTCGTTATTGACTTGGTTGATAACTAGCTATGAGTCTCCATAGAATTTCATCTCTTGAATCTACCACTGAATTGTTATCCTTAGACCTATGATTAGGGCTTCATATTCAACAATACATTGTTAGGATAGGGAAATGACAACCTGTATGACTTTGGGATACAATCACCTTGAGGGGTGATGAAAAGAATACCTGCTTCAGATCCATGTTGGGTGAATGATCCATCAAAGTACACCTTCCACTAAGCTATGAGATTGATAAGGAACACTAATTCGTCAAGGAATTCAAATACCAAGGGGTTCTCAAAATAGATGGGTGCTTCTACCAGTTGGTCTATTATCACTTGTCCTTTGATTTCCTTGCTCTATGTTAAATTTTGTTAAGATCATCACCCATTTAGCAATTCGTCCTATGAGAGTTGCTTTGGATAACAGGTATTTGAGTGGATCAATCTTTGCAATGAACTTGATTTGATGTGATAGCATGTAGTGTCTAAGATTTTTTGAAGCAAAAAAAATTGCTAATCATGCCTTCTCAATGGGTGAATAGTTCATCTCATAGCCCACCAAGGTTCTATTGATATAGTAGATAGCCCTTTCCTTTCCATTTTCATGATGTTGTGCTAAAAGAGCTCCTAGTGTTGCTGATGTTGTTGAGATATATAAGATCAAGGGTTTGCTTAGTATTGGTGGCATGAGCACTAGAGGTGTCAGTAGATAATCTTTGATTTTCTACAAATATTTATCACACTTGTCATCACACTTGTAGGTTATCCCTTTATGGAGAAGATGAGAAAATGGATGGATTTTATTTGATAGTTATGCTATGAACCTTTTGATGGATTGCAATCTTCCTTGTAACCTTCTCATTCGCTTTAGCATTTGTGGTGGTTCCATATCTAGAATGGATTTTACCTTTGCTGGATCAATTTCTATCCCTCTTTGTGAAACGATGAAGCGAAAGAGTTTCCCTGATGTGACCCTAAAAACATAGTTTTTTGGATTCATTTGTACCTTGTATTATTCAAGCCTATCAAAAATAGGTCTGAAGACTTATTTTTGCTCACTTCTCTTCCTTGATTTTTCCAAAATATTTTCTACATAATCTTCACTTGTTTTGTGGATCACGTCATGAAAGATGAGGGTCATTGCTCTTTGATAGGTTGCTCCTACATTCTTTAACCCAAATGGCATCACATTCAAGTAATAGGTTCCCCATGGACAAGTGAATGCAGTTTTATGTTGATCCTCCTTGGTGATTATGATTTGATTATAGCCTGAAAAACCATCCATGAGTGATAGCATTTCATGCCCTGTTGTTAAGTCTACAATGAGACTGATGTTAGGAAGAGGGAAATCATCCTTTGGGCATGCTTTATTTAGGTCTCTAAAATCAGTGCATATTTTGATGCCCCCAATGGGTTTTGAGACTGGTACCAGGTTTGAAACCCACTCAGGATAATCTATCGATCAGATAAATCCAACATCAAGAAACTTTTGCAACTCTAGTTTGACCAAGAGTGTTATCTTTAGGTGCATCTTCCTTAATTTTTGATTGACTAGCTTGGCTTCAGGATAAATTGCTAGGTGATGTACAACCACTTCCGGATCAAGGCCTCACATATCTATGTATGACCATGTAAAGTTATCTCTTCGCTCTTTGAGGAATGCTACAAGATTTGTTTGTTCTTTATCCAACAATGATTCAACATAGAAACTGATCTTAGATGCTTATTTTGTTCCAAAATTGACTAGGGTGGCCTTTTATGCTAGCACTGCTGACTTTTCTAGATGCATTGCACTAAGGGGGAGATTGAATCCCTCATCCTTGGGTGCCTTAGAGAGGTTTTCACCATTGGATTGTCCTTTTTTTACTATTTTAGGATCAAAGAGTGTCACTAGGTGGTTTTCACTCAAGGATTTGTATGTTAGTTGCATTTCATTAATTTTGTGACTAGAGGATTCAATCGTCTCCCCATAGTATGCTCCTGTGTTGAGCTCTATGTCAAATCCTGCTTTGTGATTTACCCATGATAAGTTGTCATGGATTCCCATGAATTTAGAGATTGCTTCATCGTTTTTGAATAAATCTAGAATCGGTGGTCCTTGTTGGTCCATTTCAATAAGTTGTGGGTATACTAGCCATATTTCAGTTGGTTGGTTGCTTGGGATGAAGGATGTTATGGTTATCATAAAGAGGGTGTTGTTCTCAAATAAGTCAATAACATCAAGGGGAAAGTCATCTAAGGTTGTATCACGCGATGTAGGTGACCAAGAGGAAGCCTCAACTCATTTAGCGGAAATACCTTTGCCAATAAGTGTGACCTTGCTAGTTGTACCACCTATACCAAGATGCTTTAATTGTTTCTTAGGAATGATGGGTTTGAGAAAATTTTTGTCATTTTGTCCTAGCTTCTCATTCTTGTTATATCCCATGCCTTTCATTAGCTGCAAGCCTTTGTTGTCATCTTCCATGAGAAGAACATGGATAGGTCGTTCATCTTGATAGAGGAGTTTAGATATATCTTCCTCATTGACATCTTCTTGATTCAAATCCCCCCACTTGGTGAAGGTAGTAGCTTCCATCTTGATTGTTTTGGGTTCTTTGGTGCTAGATGTGGGTTTCCCATGAGACTGAGGAGAAATAGGTAACTCTTCTAAGACAAAGGTGTCTTTCAATAGTTTGTAGTTTCCATAACCATCATCCTAGATGATTGCTTTGACGTCGGGTATACTCTACACAAAGGGTATTTTTGCTACTAAGGTAGAGGTTGGGGATGTTGGATCAAGAAATGAGCTTGATGGTGTAGTCCCTTCATCATTATTATGTATTTGGGGGATCTTATAGAACTTTCCTTCAAGAATTTTGCAGTAGTAAAAGTGCTCAGGATCTCCATGGATAGTGATTTATTTTCCTTCAAAAGGAAACTTCACACACTGATGATAGGTTGAGGCTATAGCTTTTAGAGCATGGATCCTTGGTCGGCCAAGTAGGATGTTATAAGGAAGATCAAGATCAAGTACTTGGCATGTAGTTTTTGCAATAAGAGGTCCCACTTGGATGGGAAGTGCAATGATCCCTTGTGTTACCCATTCTTGGTCATCATATGCTCTGATGGTGGTACTCTTTACTTTCTCAATAGTATCTTCTGAATAGCCTAGATGTTTGATCAACTGGAGTGTACAAATGTTCAGACCAACACCTTCATCTACCAAGACTCTTTTGACCTTGTTTTTATGAATGATAACCTCAAGGTGTAAAGCATGGTTATGAGATGGTTGTGATGGTAGTTCTTTCTTGGACAAGGTGAGAAGATGGTTGGTGATATGGCCTACCATAGCTTGAAACTGATTAGTATTAATATCCTCTGGGACAGATGACTTAGACAAGGATTTTTCAAATATTTCCCTATGTGTGGGGGATAACCTTAAGAGTTCTAAGATTGATATCTATGTGGGGGTCTACTTAAGTTGATCTAGAATATTTTACTTGCTAGGATTAGATGTGGGAAAAGTAGGTTGTGTCCTAGATTAAGATGTGACTCCTTGAATAGATATTTTGCCACATCTTGTGGTGACTTCACATTCCTCACTAACTCCTTTGATGGTGACGATAGTAATGAAGCTATCATAGGAAGCAACTACATTGGAGTAGGTATGCTGTAAATTTGTGTAATCCTTAGCTTTGTCATTGTTTTTTGCTTTGTTATGATCTCACATAGGGTTCTTGTATATCTTAAGATTTTGATTCCCAGCTGGTACCTCAATAGATATGGTGTCATTCTCTATAAGATCTTAAATGATATTCTTAAGTTTCATGCAGTTTGTTGTTTTATGTCCTTTGATTTTGTGAAAGTCACAAAGATCGTGCTCATTGTACCAGGATGGTTTCTCTTGTGGTTCTTGGTAGTTTTCAAAGTTGGGAAGTGTTATTCAATTTTACTCTACCAACTTCTTCATGATTCTTTTGATAGGTTTCGATAGCTATGTGTACTTGCATTTGGGATAGCTATTCCTATTAGAAGTTTGCCTTTGTTGCATGTTGGTGTTATTGATGAGATTGTTCTGAGGAGGTGTTGTTTGTTGTACCATCGGTTGGATGTTGGAAACTTGATTTTTGTTGGGTCTAGGAGCACTTAGTATGACCTCAACATCTACCACAACATTATTAGGTACATTTTTTTCTTTGCCTAGACATGAGGTTTCTCATTTCAACTAGTTGAGGGATGATTTCCTTTGTAAGCTTGAGTATTTTCCTATGATATTAGAGCTCTTTCGATGTCAAGGGCTATAGGTACAAGCTCGTCATATGATATGATGCATTGTATTTTCAATTGGAAAGATAGATCGGGTTCTAGATTGGCTATGATGATTCCCACTTGTTGTTCATCGGGAAGAGGCCACTTGCTTTTACTAGCTCTCCATCTCCATCATTGCAAGAAATTGGTGAAATATTCTCCTTTGTTTTGTCTAAGAGTATAGAGTTCCTCTAGACTAATGACTATGTCAAGATTAAAGGAGAAGTGATCGCTGAATTTATCAGTGACTTCTTGGAAAGTTTTGATGCCAGGAGGTAGATGAGAAAACCAATCCATTGTAGGACCTGTTAAACTTCGAGGGAAGAGGCCAATTAGATATGAATCATTGTAGACTACCTCCATAAACATTATATTAAATCATTTGATATGATCGATAGGACTTCCTCTCCCTTTATATTTTTCAAATTTGGGGATTTCAAAACTGGGAGGGAATGGTACCATTGCAATGTTTTGATCAAATAGATAGGGACATAGATTCTGTGTATGGGGCATCTTTGTCTTACCCAATCGAAGGTCCTATATTTCTTGTGATAGCACCTTGAATTGTCATGCTAGATTGTCTTGCAGGTTTGGTGGAGGAACATATGGTGGGGTGGCGAATGAGTTAAATGGAGGATTTTGATATGATAAGGTGTTGTATGGGGTGTATGGTGGTGTGAGATTCTATGAGGGTGATTTTGGTATTGATGTATATGTCCCTAACATGTTTGGATTGATGATTTTCTATTGAGGATTATAGTAGGAACTTGGTTGTTGTTGTTGGGCATATTGCTAAGCTAGTAAGGCTTGTTGTTGTTGTGTCACTAGGGCTTGTTGTTGTTCTTGCTATTATTGCTATGCCACGAGGGCTTGTTGTTGGGAATGTTGTTGTTGTTGCACCATGAGGGCTTGTTGTTGTTGTTGTGATGCTAATGTTTCTTGTTGGGCTTCTTGTTGTTGTTGTTGTGCTAAAGCTACTTGCTAAGCTTGATATTGTTGTTGTGCTAAGGCTACTTGTTGAGATTGATGTTGTTGTGTTAAGGTTGCTTGTTGAGCTTGATGTTTTTTTTTGCTAAGGATTCTTGCTGAGCTTGATGTTGTTGTTGTGCTAAGGATGTTTCTTGAGCTTGATGTTATTGTTGTGCTAAGGTTGCTTGTTGTTGTTGGATAGCTTGTTGGTAAGCTTGTTGTGCTTGTTGTAAAGCTAGGGAATGTGCTTGTTGTAAGGATAGGGAATGTGCTTGCAATATAGGATCAAGTGGTTGGCACATCTATGATGGATTGGGGATGTTAATGTTTTGAGTGGGTAGTGGATTGTTGATGAGAGGTGGATGGTTCCCTTGATTTAGCATTCCTTGTAAGTTATTAGATGAGGATGGAGGAATGTAAGTTTGAGTTCCTGGTTGATTTCCAATGACAAAGGGGATAGTGGGGAATGATGAAGATGATGTCATTAAATTTTTTGATGGAAATGACACACTAGGACCTTGAGTCCATTGATTAAAAAGATTTCCTCATCCCATGTCTTGAGGATTTCCTTGTGCCAAAGATTGTAAACAAGGAATTCATGATCAAGGTACTTCCTGGGTTGACAAAACTTATAACCAATGGATTTCTTTGAGCTAGATTGATAGTGGATGAGGTAAATACAATTTGTGAAACTAATGGTATGGATGAACCCAATAGAGGGTTGGATAAAGATGTCCCTATTTACATTAGGGGTTGGCTATGTGGTATGGTATTGCATGCCCTTGTGTGTTGTTTTGAGATAATTTCTCTATAATGCTTTACATGATGGTGGGCACACTTGGGGTAGTCATGGGTGTGGATGAAGAAGGGTGTCCCTGATATGTCAAAGTGGTTGTGGAATAATGAAGTTCAAGAGGTGTGTATGGATGTTTAGGATCTTTGGGAACAAGAGGAGCACCAAAGGTAGGTGTCCAAGTGGTTGTTGGAGGTGGGGGATTAGTGTCAAGGGTTCCCACAAGTGTATTGCTTCCAAATGGAAGAGTTAGACCAAAGTCTTGGGAAAGACTAGTTGCAAGACTAGGAGTAAATATTTGATTTAGCCCTAGTGATGGAGTTGTGAAACTTTGTGTCAAGTTTTGTGCAAAAATGGATGGGGAAATTGGACCTACATTTTCAAAGGCTTGATGTTCCAAAATTTCCTCCCTAGTAAGTTCAAATGGATTATTCCTAATGTCTTTGATCTCATATGGTCATAAAGGAGGAGCTGGTTGAATGTTATCACACCATAGGGTGGAATTGCAGATTGAATTTTAAATGTTGTTTCGCATTCCTTTGTGCATTGAGTAACAGTTATGCATTCTAGTGAAGGATAGAGTTGTAGAGTGTCATTCAGATGTTGTAGTTTAAAAGAAATACAGAATTGAGTACATGAGCAAAATAGCATTCAGATGCTTTCTTTTATTTAATAAAAACTCATATTCTTACAAGGCTTCATTTGATTTTACAATCAGAATGAAATTACAACATTGCATGAAATGCATTTTCTTTTCGATTGAAAAGCATAATTGAAATCAAAGATCCACACAAGCTGTGGATATAACTGTGACTGTTGCAATACATTTCTAATAGCACATTGCACTACTGAAGATGTAGAAAGGAAAACACAGAAGTAACAGCATAATCATCATTGCCTGATTATCGACGCTTGATGTCAAATGGTGTACTTTTCCTTCTTGAGCTCCGTCGACCTGAAAGAGGGAAAGAGAGGGTTCCAGTGGCTCCGACTATGATGTAACTTATATGGAGCACCTACAATAGTACAACATACTATTAGCAATGCATTGAAACAATCAAATCCTGTCAGGTGCAGTATGAAAGAAGTGAGCTGAAGGAGAAATAACAATATCATGATCAACATGTTCTATTTTTATGCTAACTTTGTTTGCTTCCTTGTGTAGGTATA
Source organism: Sequoia sempervirens (assembly GCA_007258455.2). NCBI lineage: Eukaryota > Viridiplantae > Streptophyta > Pinopsida > Cupressales > Cupressaceae > Sequoia > Sequoia sempervirens. The sequence continues at coordinate 547,316,084 of VDFB02000015.1, forward strand.
GGTAAAATCATGAAGTTGAACATTATTTGAAGACCAAGCATGTGGAGTAAAATGGGCTCCCACAAGGGTCGAGCTTGGCATGCTGCCCTATTCATTAAATTGGTTGATTTTAAAAGATACTTTATCATATTCATCAAATGAAATGAAGAACAACTGAAAGAGTAAAATAGAGAATCCATCAGGTAACGAAACCAACTGTGCATTCATAATGATCAGGATTTCTTTCTGAAGGCTACAGGTGAATAGTGATTTTGTTCACTTAATAAATTTAACTGAATACATTTACATCAGAAATTGTTGAATAACTACATTTTTTGTGCTGATTGTAATCATATGTCATGTAAGTTTCAATTCATCAAATCTTTCTCGGATAGTGAACATGCATACATTATGCCTTAATGTTTTGTTTTAATTTTTATCATCAAAGAGAAAAGACTTTAAGAGCAGTTTATACGGTGAAATATAAAAATGCATGAAGAGTACCATGTTGCTCAGGAATACAAAGGACAGATAGTGCATTTGAGTGTTGAATGAATTTCTAGTTCTAAGTTGACTGTTAAAGTAAACACAGTATTATGAATATCAGGCAAGTGATGATTCCAGAATATTAAAGAAAGAGCAGGTAGTTGGTGAGGTGTCAGTCATGCCTAAGAATAGAAGACTAGGGAAGTAGCTTGATACAGTACCAAGCATCAGTGATACAATACCTGAATATGGAGTACTGGTTATTGGAAGCTACATCAAGGATGGATAACTCTTTCTGGTTGGGATGGTGCCTCAAACAAGATCGTGTATCAATGATTAGTGAAGGACAGCAATCAAAAGTGATGCACATCCATTTTGTTTTCAGTGAGTTACAAGTGTCAAAGTAAGACATCACTTGTAATTGGTCGAGCCATGAATTGAATACAACAAATATACAAGATTTTGATCATTTTCAGATTACTTAGTTAAGATCTTGTCAGAACAGTAAGGTAAAGGTTCTGTCATATCTACAAGATGAGCAACAGAATATAGTTGGAGACCATAATGGAATGTACAATTTCGAGCTCAATACACATATGAGATTTTAGATTCAAGACAATTTTTTTCTAGAATCTTGTGAACATCAAGGAGAATCATACTAGTTTTCAACAAAAACAACAAATGAATAGTTTCCTTTAAGATAATGAGTATTTACATGAGGGTTATTACTCAAATGAGAGTTCCATTATATTTTAGTATACCCATGACTGGTTTTGAACATAAATGCAGAAAAAGAACTAGCAATGGTGGGTCAAGCCCAGAAAATAACAGAAGGCCTATTTCGATGCATAAGTATGACGATCTGTATATGGCCATTAGTTGTTGAGCAAGTTTCAAATTGAATAAAATACATTTCTCTTCAGAAATCCCAAATACCCACTTGAGGGTTTGCTTTCAAAAATGCAAAAATATGATAATCTATGATACCCGTATGGGTTTCTCATAAAAACAGCACTAACTACAAAATGTGAAGATTTTTGTGCTAGGTTGAGCTTCAAAAGAGAAGAAAGTGCATTTTCTTTAATAATCCCAAAGACCCACTTTCGGTTTAGCATCGGAATATAGAAAAATACAGTTTCCCTTAAAGATTTTGAGTACCCATTTTCAAGGTTAGCTTCAAAGTGCAGAGGAAGTAGCTATAGAAATAACCCATGTGAGATTTTGAATTGAATAGCAAGAATGTACAACAAATGCAAGTTCCCAGAATTGGGTCGAAATACAGAAGGAGGAAATGCAAATTTATTAAAATTTATATGACACCCATAAACAGATTTACACTCAGGAAGGCATAAAGAAGAGTTTGTTATTCTGGGTCGAGCCCAAAACGAAAGAGAATGCTTTCTAGAATATACATGGATCGTGGCCTAGGAGAGCTTTGAGCTCATTCAATGGTCCATCATTCCACAAATAGGGAATACGGTGTTAAGTCTCTATCAAATTTGGGTTGCACCTGTAACAAAAGCAACCATAGTGCAAGGAATACTATACCAAACTTGTAACATAGTCTCATGGTGGTGCGGCCTGTGTGATGGCCAAAAATTGATAGATAGAAAATGATAACACACAGAAGCATGAAGCTTTCTCTTTTAATAGAATAAATAAGAGCTTTTAGATGCATTTGTTTGATAAGGAATGCAAATGAAGGAAGTAGTTACAAGCTTTTATCAGAAAGGAATGCATAACTCTTACCATAATGTGCCTGTGGAAGACAAGAAGCCACGACCAAAGCTCAAGAAAGCTTTCAAAACCACAAGAAAAAACTAAGACAAGAGCTTCCAGGCATGTGTTAAGCTCATACGTAGCAGCCAAGACGAATAAAGTCATGAAATGTAAAAGAAGTCAAATACAAAGCACAAGACGCGGGCTTGATGGCTTTTTCTTATTCTTCAAGAATGGAGTAAGTGCCATGAATAAGCAAACAATGCAGGCTTACCCATTGAAGGTTCGACAATCTGAAGGTAGTAGTGAAGTTTCTCCAGGCATATGAGTACCAGTTCAAAGTCCATCATGGCAGCATGCTTACTAGCAGAGCTCATTTTCCTCAATGGTGATCATTTGCAAAATGAATAATTTAGGGTTTGACCTTGTTTTCCCCATGCCCTAATTCGACCCAACACTATAATTCTCCAGAATATTCCCATTTATCAATATGCATGTGGGTTAATTCAAATTAGGGTTATTAAGCTTTGCATCATATTTAATTAAGTTTGAAGTTCAAAATATGTTTGGAGGCCAAATTTCTTATGCCTAGGGTTGTGTCTAGGGACTTTAGGATTTGAGCTAAAATTATCTTATGCCTTAGGAAAAATGAATTGGAGACTTGAGCATCTTAAGGTTATTGTTTTATGAGAAGACAATGAGATAATATTTGTGAATACCTTATGACTTAGGGTTAATTATTTTTTAGGGTTTTATTTTGATTGATTTTGAAGAAATCAATGTGGATTTTAATGAGAAAGGGAAGATTATATGTTTTTATGATTTTTGAGAAAATCAGAGCATTGTAATGCAGAAATAAGGAGATTTTATTTTTGCAAAAGATTTTAAATCTTTAATTGCAAAAAATAGACAAATTGTGCAAATCTACATCTTGTAAAGCATAATCATAAAGCGATATTCTATAAATTGCTTTATGTTTTCTTGCTATTTTTAGCAAATCTTTACTGACTTTTCCTCTTGGTTGGATTTCTGACTCATCTTGGAGAGATAAGGTGTTTTTTGTGCCTTTAAAGCAGATTCAGCCTATTTTTAGAGGCTTGACAGATTCATCATGAAAGCATTGTGCTTTTTCTACTTTTAAAGCAGATTTTGAGATTGTTTGAAGTTTTTTTTCCTGGAGCTTTTTCTGAGCTCGGATTAGGGTTTTCTTGAGAGTTTTTTCAAAGACAGTCTTTTTCAGCTGTCAATCTCCTCTCTCAGTAGTTTAGATTAGAGTTTCTTGCACTTACACATTTGGGGAGCTTGTAAACTTATGTGTGCTCAGATTTTGAGAAGTTCCACTCCATCATTCAATAAAATAGCAAAGTTTTCCTTTCTCAGTTCTTTTTCATGACTTGGAATAGTAATTTGATTTGTCATGTGATTCAAATCTGTTGGATCATTTTCTTTTCTTACTATTGTCAAGTGATTTGTAGGAGTGCATGCTAGTTCAGGTTATGCCTTGTGTTAATTTAATCTTTGCATAAATCACTGATTGAACTACATGTGTTGTGAGATTGTGAGATTTAATTTTAAAGAGTTGGTGAGAGTGAATTATTATCAGGGTCTTCCTACAGTTGATCAATATTTTTAAAATGATAGAATTTCAGTCTTAGATTTTAAATCTAGTTCATCCTTCTATCCTTTTTCCTGAAAAGCCACTTAGAATAGAATTCATCATTCAGAGAACCAACTCACTCTGGAGATTCCTTCTTCGTTCAGATCACCCACATCTGAAGAAGGTTTCCATGTTTTAGTAGTTTGCTAAATATTTCATTTAGCAGGGTGCAAAACTATTGATAACAAAACTAATTATGCAATTTCTAAGCTAATCTAAGCTAATTCTAAGCTAAAAGATGGAAACCCTAATTCATATACAAACTAAGATGGATGCACAGAAGCCATTAATGGATACTTTAAGCTATTATGCAATTAGAAATAAACTAAAACAAGCTAAAATTGAGTAAATTGTGAGTGTGGATGCAAGTGAATTCAACATCATAAGTTTGCAATTGAAAGATGGATTCGTTTGTCTCCAAATAGTGCTTTATTTATAGGAGAGCAAATGAGAAATGGAGGGTTGAGATCAAAAATATCAATCAACGGTAAAAGATGAAAGGAAGAAGAGGCATGGATCATGGATTTTGATTAATGGATGAGAATGCATGATGGGATTTAATCAAGGGCTCACATTTGCTTCAAACAAACACACTTTTGACTTGCTCACACAGGTCAAAGGTGACTTGTTCAAAAGGTTAAAGGTTAAAACTTGCATTAGAAGCTAAGTGAAAATATCTCTTTTTCAAATGATGGAGGAATGAAAATATTCCTTGGAATATTCATTTGGGTGAGGATAAAAGGCACTTTGCAAATTAAAAAAAAATCTTAATTGTACAAAAAGGAGATAAGGAATATTCCCCTTTTAGAGGAAAATTAGTTTAATTGCTAACTAAACAAGGTTTAATCATGTAATTATGGGATTTAGAGGAATTAAAGTGATAATTATTAAATAATTTAATACATGGGGGGAGAGATGAAATGATATTTAATTAAATAACTTAGGGTTATTTAATTAAATAAGATTACTTAGGAAATTAAATTAAATATTTTGATTTATTTAATTTAATGAGATGAAATGTTAGTGAAAGGGGAGTGAATTAACCTAAATTGATGAATTAGGTTAATGGACGAAAATGATGCAATTAATTAAATATCGAGTGTATGATATTGTTTAGGACATTTTCCATTGTCTACAGGGACAAACTTCTAAATTCTCTTGGTTATCTTTTTTTTGTGAACCTTTTCAAGGATAGTTACATCTTCTTGTGGAGAGGTTGTTAAAAAAGCTAGGTTCACTTGATGGGAAGATGTCAAAAGGTGCAATTATTGTAGATCCTTGTAGAATTTTGATAGATAAAAAAGGGGAAAGGAAGGCACAAATAGACACATCAAATCAAAACACTTGCAAAAAAACTGTAAATCCTAGAAAATCTCATTTTAGTACCTTCTACCTACAACGAAAAAAATTAGTATCTAACTTTTGTATGTAGCTTCTTTATGAAGTAAACTAATAGCCTGAGTGGTTATTTTAACAATGTCTTAAAGAAGTGAGCCAAACTATAATGGTAATTTTTTTTTTAATGTTTGAGTACCTTTTTGTAAATAATGGAATTGATAGAATATTTTGCTCAATCTTGCAAAGTTCTCTTATATGACATTAATATGCATAAAATGTAGACGTCTCATTGATTGTTCTAGATTTACTTCTAATCTTGAATTGAGAAACTTTTAATTTTCCACCAAGCTTCAATGGAGAAAATGTGTCATCAATTAATTTGAAGGTAAGTTGTCGATTCCAATGTGATATATACATAATTTTGTTGGTCACATACATATTTATTTTTAGTTGGACTTAATATATATTATCAATATTGGTAAGTTGTTATCTAATACACATTTGAGGGTTTTATGATGTCTTTATTTATTTTACAGAATATATGCCACTATTGCAAGGGCTTGTAGGAGAAATTCTTTTCATATCAAGGATATGTGGTTTGAAAAGAGATATCATAGTATGATACTCTGAGGCTTCCATGAGTTATTTGGGATGCAGGATAGCTTGAATTAAGTCGTTAATACTCATATTTTGTATTGCATGCTTCTACTTATATTTTACTATCTTGGTTCTCATGTAATTCTTTTTTTTAGTATTGATCACCTCTTATTATAGATAGGTACTTCCTAATATTTCCTTAGCCCAATCTTCAACAAATCCTTTAGTTTTTCTTTCATAGTTTTAATGTTTTAGTTCTTAGTATGTTTTAAGATCTAGGTTTCCTTTCATACAAGTGCATTTCTATTGTAACCGAATTCATTTTCATGCAATACTTTGGTCACCTAAGGGTTGTAATTGGACTATGACTCTTAAATAATAATAACACACCAAACCAAGTGTAACTTCAAAAACAACCACAATGCCCAGTTATATTTTTTGTTAAATTCAAACAAAAACTAGAAACAACACAAAATATATCAATAGTTTCCACATTTACGAAATGAAATAATTGAGGATCAATCAAATGGTTGGGTTGATTACAATATCCCCCAAATATTGCTATCCATTAATTGCACACTAATCTATTCTCAAGTTTGAACTGGTTTGTAGCAACTACCTCATTTCATAATCCTTTCACCCACAACAACTTGCACCTACAACTTATTTCCCTTCTCCATCTGGAATCAAAACATCAACACCACTATCTCCATCTCATCATTAGTCAATGTATGGATTTTTGTTATATGAAGCCTAATCAAACTTGGAGGTTAAATTTTTCCCCTTTTATCAGTGCGGTTTCCCCCCAAATTATTTAACTGGGGTTTGGGGGCAGTGCCCCTGGCGCACTCCCCATCACAATATAGGGTGGGGTCGAGGGGAAATTCTCCCAAAACCTCACACAACTTTATTATTTTATAAAGGTGTCAGGAGTTATTTTTCTTTTGGCCGACATAAAAAACCCTATTTTTGTAATTGACATAAGTCTTGATAAAATGACTGAGGGTTGGGGTTTTTGTTGATATTGTATCATTCGTAGTGGTATTGAGTTGCAAGGATTGTTGGTTGTAATTGATTTGATTTCCTTGATAAAAATATTGGACTCTCTGTTGGTGAATGTAGCTCGAGTTTGGGTGAACCACGTTAAAAATTGTTTCTCGTTGTTATTATTTCTGTGTATAAATTTCATTCCTCTGTTTAATATTTATCTACATTTAATTGATATATTTTGCATGCAATTCCTAACATGGATGGCCAACAGTTCCATCTTTGTCATGATACAATCGCAATAGCTACTTAATAAGTCTCTCTGCTTGACTTGCTATAAACCTAGCTATAGTTTTCTATATGATTGCAAACCCTAGGGGAAAATTCTAGGTCTAAAATAGACAAAAACTATATAACATCTTAAGTTTGAAAACACCACAAAAACAAATTAACATATTATTTGCAGAAATTTTTTTAGGGAAAACCATCAATCTAAAATTTAAAAATATAGAAGGCTAAATAATACTTAGATCTGCACAAAGAAACAAAACTTCCATTTTTTTAATGTATTTTGCTAGTATGTAGAAGAAAAATTTAAACTTGTGCACATAAATTCTTTAAAAAAGACAAAAACATAATATAAACTACTACAATTTAGGAGACTTTCTTTTTGGTTTTTGCAAGGGGTCCAAATAGTCTAAAGCATTTGTTTTATGTAAGTTATTTCAAGATTCTTTCATAATATAAACTTCTACGATGTAGGAGACTTTTTCTATTTTTTGTTTTTGTAAGGGGTCCAAATAATCTTAAAGTGTTGTGTGTTATGTAAGTTATTTCAAGATGGTTAGAAAGAAAAGAGAAAAGTCCTCTATGAATAAGTTTGAGAATAACTTGTCCTTTGTAGGAAATCTTAAATTCAAACTTTTATTGATGTGTCAAAACTACTTTACTAATAATTTATGTTTTGATTGTAAAACTAAATTGGAATGATTTCGTCTTAAAATAAGTTAAATCATGGGATTAGTATGTTGCAAAGAATAACTACTCCTAGTTTAAATATAACCTAAGTTGTTTGATGAATGTTTAAAAGTAGATTATTTCACTACTCTTCAATGAAATTGAATATTGCAGATTCTTGTCATCAAGGATGAGGGTTATAGACCGATAATACAATGGCAGGATGCATGATCGTGAGTAGTGGTTGCAAAGAAGGAATGGTCAATGGAGAAGTTGTGCCAAAGGGTTGACATCATGGAGAAGAAGCACTTGGAGGAAAGTAGCTCTAGTACAAGTGTAAGCTTGGTAGGATGAAAGAATCAAGGCTTCTCGGGATTTTTCCATGCCACTAGAGCCAATGCAATCTCACCAAGAAGAAGGAATCTTGAGTGTTAGAACCAATAGGAGTCTTGATCTAGACCCAAGTTAGAGACATCCAAAAGGCTTTGGTTTTAGTTTAATAATTAGGGTCGTGTTTGTTGAGTGAGCCTTGCAGGAAGATTTTGGAATCACCCCAAAGTAGTCAAAGGAGAGAACATTTCACACCCTAGTATTGGCACAATCAGAGAACTCCCCCTAGGAAGCTAAGGAAGTATTTCATGCTTCCACTCATGGAGCCTGTTAAGGGGGTCAAAATGGGTGGATGAGGCAAAGAAATGACGAGACAACGACAATTTAACCTAACCTTTGGAAGGGGAATCCTTTGAAATGGAACCCATGGAAGCACTTAGAGACCGATGACTAGGCTAGGAAAATATCTCACTTTTCTATTGAAGTGAATGCAAATAGCTTGAATAGTGATCAAATTTGGGAAATAAAGATCGTGTGGAGTGGAAGGAAGAAGGTGTGCAAAAGAAATCTAATGTAGGGAGAGATCATGTTCTTTCTAGCAAAGGGATTATTATCAACAAGCCTAGAAGAAATGGTAAGGTGTTGGCCATCCCTAATAAAACCCTAAGGAATTTTATGGACATGTTGAAGGATTGTGCTTTCTTTGCATAATGGGGAGGATGTGGTTGTTCTACAGAGAAAATGGTGGATTGGTGGAGAGACCAATGGGGAATAGAGGTATGTATCAAATTTTTGGCATGCAACTTTCTTCTGGTTATATGCCCATCACCACAATTGAAGCAAAGCATCATGTTTGAAAAACTCCTATAAATGGATGGATTAGGGTTTTACATTAAAGTGGTGTGTCATAGAAAAAAGGACCCTTTGCTTGACATGGGAATAATTCATGATAAAATGGACTTAACAATGTCTTAATCTAGTTTTGTGAAGCATTTTATGCATCCACACTAGGTCTTGGACCCTTCCACATTGAATAAAATGTGCTTATCAATGTCTTGTAAAGGTGTTGTAGAGTCTTGTAGAGGACTTTCATGCTTTTCTAGACCTAATGAACCTATTTATCCTTAATTAAATATTATAAAAAAAATTTAATTACGTCATCACATCAATCCAAAAGGTTCTTAACTTAAACTTAATGTTAAACTAGTGTTGTAATGTGTCTTGCACATTCACATTGGTTCTTGTGCCTTCCTAGGCTATGTGGACCTCATTTTAGTGATGTAAAGTGTATTTAACCACACTTTCACATTTATTTTTGTGTCCCAAGCCCTATTTGACATTCACATCATCATTAATAGTCCTCTATTAACCCATATTGTGCATCCCAAGGCATAATTTGATCAAATAACTAACATAGTCATCATATAAGCCTAATTTTCTTACTTCTCGACATTCCAGCTAGCAAAAATGACCCCTGTGGGACCCATTCACCATTAGTGGCGAATTAGTCCCATCTAGGTGGGACCCATTCACCATTAGTGGTGAATGAGTCCCATTTTGAGTCATTTTCGGGGTTTGAGCGAGAAAAAATAGGTTTTAACTTTAATTTTTCTTCATGTCGGCCTGTGATGAGGTATTAATGGGTAAATAAGATGAAATTCCTATAAATAAAACCTTCTAATCCCTAATTTACATCTCATGCTCATTATTACATCTCTCATCATTGTTTCATCATCTATCTTCTCATTCAAGTCAAGCAAGCTAGGGTTTCTTCATCTAGATTGCTTCCTAAGACATTCAAGGGTTGAGTCTTCATGTTTTGCTCCAGACATACAAGATAAAACATCATGGAAAGGTAATCAATTCCATTTTTCATGTTTCATTCCATTCTTTCATCATTTTGGTTTAATTACCTAAACGTGGTTTGACCAAGGAAAACCCCCATGCCCTAACATTCAACATTTCCTCTTCTTATCTTGTTTGTATGCAGATTTAGGAATCTTGGAGGCTTAGGAATCATTAAATATTGTATTTCAAATTCATTCAAGTCATTATTCATCATTCAAGTCAAAATATCAACAAAAAGTCACTCTCAGGCCTGAATACAATAGTTTCAAAAGTAGACACCTATAGGAAGCAGAAGTGCAGACTTAAAGCTCTGGAATCAACTTTTGAATATTCAAAAATTCAAAAGTGGACTGATTCACCATAGGTGGTGAATGAGTCCCACTCCAGGGTCAGTTTTTGTTTTTTTGCATTTCTGGATACCCTTTTGTCTAAAATGGGCTCTGATTCAGTTTTACAAAATTGGGACTAATTCGCCCAGAATGGCAAATGAATCCCTCTAGGGTTGAAAATCAGCATCAAAAACATTTCAAAAGAAATTTCCAGTCTCCTTCAAAGTTCTAGGTGCACACTTTAATTTTCATTCATTTTTGTTTAGCTTTGCATTTGTTTCTAGTTCATTGTTGCATTATACAATGTGTTTTCAGACATCACTTGTTTCTTAGGTTTTGCATTCATATTCGGTCAACTTCATAGCTTAGCCACACTTAAATAATTCCATTTAGCTCATACAACATCATACACATCCTTTATTTGAGTGAACCCATAGCATTTTTGGATCTAATCTCTCTCCTTTTAGGTGAAAAACACTATAAGAGTTAGACAGTCCATTGGGTCCAAAAATCTATGATTCAAGAGGGAACCAAATTTCAATCTCCACAAACATGAATTGGATAGAATGAAAGCATGTGTAAATCTGCACAATTTCCCCTCAGAATATTGGGATGAGGAGGTCCTATGTTTGATAGGGAATAAATTGGGCACAAGTATATTGGGGTGGATAAAGCCTTACTTCATGGGGAAATGAAGATTCAAGTGAGAATATTTGTAGAAATTAGCTTGAGTAGTTTATGCTTGGAAGAACTAGAAATTATCATAGAATGGGATCTTTCAACAGTAAGGTCCCCACTTTTCCAAAGTTTGATGCCATGAATAGGGCTTTGAAACCCAATGGAGGTTACTCAACTGAGTCAAGAAGCAAAACTATGAATAGTGGGGTAGTGCCAATGGAAGAGGAAAGCCACGGTCAGGAGACAAAAATTGTTGCTCATTAGGAGAATGGTGCATATGAGATTGTAGAGGGAGAAGATTTGGATACATTGGAGAATGTAGGTAGATTTTTAGGATGGTCCCTAAACCCACAAGAAGAAAAGCGGACTAGGGAGGAAGTCATGGGAATAGAGGAAATTATGGAAGTGGAATGTGAACTGATGAGCTATGCAACTCTTGCAAAGGAAGAAGCAACAAACTTTGATATGGGAGATGATGATGACAACAATCTAGAGGGTCAAGCTCTAAAGGACATTGATCCTATAGAAGAAGGTGAGGTATAGGAGCTTGAAGAAAAGGTTCCTTTGCCAGAAGATAATGCAAATCCCCCAACCACCACAATGACTTAGGGGAAAATGGGATTAAAATCAAAGAGAAAGGTCAGGAAGTTAAAAGATTGCGGGGAAGGAAGATAGAAAGGTAGGTTATCAAACATATAAAAGAGAGATATAGATGGTGATGCAGAAGGCCAACTGAAACTCACCATGATGCTAAGATCAGGGGAGGGTGGTACCCTTCTCGAGGAGCAATGACTCGGATCATATCGTGGAATGTTAGGGGCTTAAACTCCCCTAACAAAAGGCACCTTCTAAGGCACTTCATAGAGACATCCAAGGTCGATGTCCTCATGATTTAGGAGAAAAAAAATTAAGCAATACAGAATTGGAAATGTTTAAGAAGAAATGAAAATTTTGGAATGTTGAGCAAGTGGAAGCTATAGGAGCATTGAGGGGTTTGCTAATGGTTTGGAGGCCACAGGTTGTCTACCTAGAAAAGGTGGGAAATAGTAATTGGTTAGCCTGCAAAGTAAGATGTCTATCATCAAATTTGGTCTTCACATTAACCAATATTTATGGCCCCTCAAGTTGCATCAAGAAGAGGGAATTGTGGTTGAAGCTTAGTGTTTTTTGTAGCAGGGCATCCCCTGAATGTTGCATTTTAGGGAGTGATTTCATTGTGATCCTCCATAGTGAGGATAAAATGGGGGGGGTATGCAAAGAAAGTACCAATCCCAAGTGGATTTTGAGAATTTTTTAAGGGGGAATGATTTGTTTGAAATTCAAATGGAAAATGGAAAATGCACATGGATGAATCAAAGGTTGGGATTCAACCACACTATAAACTGGATAGATTTTTGTTTAAGGGATAGTTGAGAGCTTTCTCATTCACCTTTGAGGGTAGAATTTTAACCCAATCGAGTTCAAATCACTATCACATTAATTTGGAAATAATGGGCGAAAATAGTCAGCGCTCAATTGAAAACACTTGTAGGTTGCCTCAGGTTGGTGATCTATTCACCACAAGGAATTCCTTCTCTCCCAAAGGATTCACAAACTTGCTCTGATACCACTTGGTGTAGTCACAGATGGAGGGTCTAGAAAGGAATATCCAACCATACAATGTAGAGCTCAGCACGATGAAAATAACACAAGAAATGCTCAGAAAACATTAATTATCATTTATTCAACAACTTGTGTTCTTACATGCATCATATGCCATATATGTGGAATGATTAACACTCACAGGCTTGCCACAAGGGCATTACAAGATATTACAATTGGCACAAGGCCTTATTACACTTTGCAACTTGGAAGGTTAATATAACTATCTAACTCCTAACTTACTTGATTGAATTTCCTTCGAATGGATTACAAATGATCTTAATTATGAATATCTAGCTTCAATTATGATTTGTGTCAACCTCAAGGGTTTACAACCCCACTACAATATCAAACATGTTGGTCAGAAAAGAACATGAAAAGATACCCCAATAGAAAATGTAATGTATGCAGATCTCCAAGAAAGTCCCTTGGACCTAAAATTCTTGAATGATGTTCCATTAAGCTCCGCACATTTTGGAAAATTATGATCTGTGTCAACCTTAATGGTTTATGAACCCAAAGCAAGATCAAATGTGCAGGTCGGAAAAAAAATGAAAAGATACCCCAATGAAAAATGGAATGTATTGCAAATCTTCAAGAAGGTTCCCCTTGGACCTAAAATTCCTGAATGATGTTCCATTAAGCTCCGCATGTTCCAGAAATGGTCCACACAACCAGAATGAGCTAGGTAGGCCCTTTAATGCACTGAGAATTGATAGTGATTATAAGAATGATAACATTCTACAAATGAATAAAAATTACTTGAAATCTAAATATTTTGAAGGTGGCCTCATGTAGAATTTGTATCCTACTCCGCGAGCTAAGAAATGATAATGCGGTAAAATATGAAAGAAACTATTGAGACAATTATAGATTGAACTAAAAGAAAAGAAATGTTTTTGGTTGATACAAGATTGCTTTACAACCAAGGATTCTCCCACATAAAATCCAAGTGGATAAATGAAATTAAAATAGATCCCAAGGAAAAATGGATCAAATAAAGAAAATATTCCAAATCTAATATCCAATCAAATTACGGAGCCACAAGAAAAGAGGTCTCCCACATATAAAAAATGTCAACCTCCAAAATGGTCATCACATAAGGAATACAAAAGTGTTGGTTTTAAACACTATCCTAGTCTAAAATCTAAACTTCATCATCCATCATCCCAAGTTTGGAAAGTAAAAGTCACTACATCCAAACTTCCAAACAATTTATCCACATCTAATATCATCCATCATAATTTTATATCTTGCCTATAGTATAAAAATCCTACTTCACAAATATTTTGCATCTTGGCAACAACACTTTATCGTAAGGACTCTCATAATATTCTATCACAATGTGCATATTCCAATAAGGCCAACCATAGTATCAGAAAGGATCACAATGACATCCATCAATTTTATGTAAGTGTTATGATCTTTACAAGGCAACTACTCCATAAAGGTCACTATTGGCATATCATGGCACTAGTCTCTACATTGGCACCATAGAAGAATTCAAATAATTAGTGATCATTTAAAACATCATGGCCATCTAGAAAATACAAAAAAAAAAGTCAAAAAAATGAAAAATATAAAAAGAAAACGTCACCATGGTAAAGAGAAATTTGTCCAATAGTGAAAACCACTCTAGTGGGGCTTTGGATAAGTACCATGATGAAAACTTGGCAAACAAGCATCATATGCAAGAGCAATTATCTATGTGGAACATTATACTTGGGGGAAAGTTGTCTCATCTATCATGCCTTTCTCATGACACCTATATATCTAATCCATATCGTTTCCATCCATCTTCCCTACCTACCTTGATCTTGATAAGGATTAGGGCACAAACATAAATCATGCTTTGGAAAACTCTTGACATGTCAATCCTTTGGTCATACACTATCCATTAAAGATCATGTCATTACCTATAAAACACTATCCAAACCCTTATATCCCAGATAAAATGAAGTTATTTTTGTGTGACATAGTCCTTGGAGATCATATACTAATTCATCCATCCAATTATCCTCATATCTCCTATTCTTTTTCCAAAGCAATCCATTATCCTTTCATCCATATAGCAAGACTTGGTTTTCCCTTGTCACTGGTTATAATATTCCAATCCACCTATCCAACATCCCTCCATAATCCCATCTAATCCCAAAGTTAGTCAATCCAAATGTAACAATCCTAGTCCATACAAACTTGCTATGCAATCTAGCGCATCATCCAAAACATCCCTTGGTTTTGTTCCTAGCCTTGCTGCAAACATTGATCCTTTAGTCACATTATCATCATTGAGACATGTCTTTCTTGGTCCTCACATTGTTTTTGGGATGTGTCCTTCCCTTATCAACAATTTGTCAGTTATCATCACCAATTCATTAGTTTTCAACTTGACTAGGGGCATGATCATGTTTGTCTTTGTATCCTTGTGCATGTTTGCTCACTTGCTTGTGTGTATCTTTCACATGCATTTTTCATGTTCCTTATAGTATATCTTCCATAATAAAAAATCCACCTTCCATAATAAGGAATTCACCTTCCATAATAGGTTGTCCACAATCCATAATAAAATTCACACCCATCATGATCCATCCACCTTCCATAATAAATTTTTCCTTTGCTAAGATGACACTTTGACTAGACACGAAAAAAAATCAAGAAAATTGTGCTTAAAAAAATCATGACATAACAAACAATCTATTAAGATAGCCTTCACATCTAGTATATTTATTTCATGTCTTCATTATTTATCTTTTAAATCTATCTTTTATCTTCTACAGGTTGTTGTATCCCTCGAAACTAGATCAAGCATCTTATATGAGGTGCTTCATTCTTGAAACTAGACACTCTTTCTATGATTCCCCATCCTTGGAAAGAAGATCTCGATGGTTGTTTACTCATTTGGCTTAGTAAGTCTTATCTTTATCCGATTTATCTTTTGTCATGTTCCTATGCTACTCAAGGATATCCACAAGTGATTACATAACCGATGATGGATCATGAATTTTTTTTATTTTTTGTTTTTGTTTGTGCTTTGTCTTGACAATATCGTTGGAGCAACTAAATTCCTAGTCTGATTCATGGCGTTCCTTGTCTATAATGTGTATTTTTACGCAAATGGATAACATTTCGCACCTTGTTCTTTCCATACCTTGGTGTATGTTATCTATTTTCAACATAAAAATGATCTATGATGATATTTATGCACTAATGACAACTCAAAATCTATCCTATCTATCAATTTTCAATCTTTATCCATTTCACTCAATCTCATGCTATCCATTCATCTTACTAATTGTTCCTCCATTCTTACTAACATTTTCTTCTAACTAATATTTCTTCTATCTTATCGACAAATTCAGATCAATTTTTGGATTCTTTCACCCAATTTCTCAAGGGGACATCATATTATCTCGCTTTAAGTGGGGCATGCTGGGGCAAAGCCTAGTTAGATTATTTCTTGATTTTTCTTTGAAACAATGTTAATTTGAACATTGTCTCAAATCATATTATCTCACTTTCAGTGGGGCATGTTGGGGCAAGGCCTAGTTAGATTTTTTCGTGATTTTTCTTTGAAACAATGTTACTTCGAACATTGTCTCAAAGAGGGGCAAAATCTAGACACTCAAAATTATGCTCAACCTGCAGTCCCATTTCTGAATAATTGTTTGTCTAACCCTAATCCCATCTAACCCTAATTCTACCTAACCCTAATTTTTTGTGTAAACCTAATTTTTCTTCTAAATTTAATCCTATTCTTATTCACATCTTATTTTGTTGATTAAATAATTATTTTTAATTATTTAATCTTTGGCCTAATTTCATCTTTGCTTAAATAAATATTTTAATTTGTTTAATTGTTTTAACCAAATTTCCTATATAATTAATTAAATTAGTTAATTTAGTTAATTATCCATGCCTTAAAAAATAAATGATTTTTTATTTATTTATTTTTGAAAATTTTCTCACTCAACTCTTACAAACTTCCACCTTTTTCTATCCCTAACTCTTCCATCTCCATAAATCTCTCATTGACTCTTCCATCCCCATAATTTTCTCCAATCATTTCCCACTAATTTCTACTTGAAAAGCGAGCAACTTTCTCATGAAAGTTGTCTCATTCGACCTCAACCATTCATTTTCTTTTTGATCTAGTTCATTCACCTTTCCAAATTCTATAAATTTAGTCTTCAATCTCTTTATTCTTTAACCACAGTCTTTGTTAGGATATGGTGTTGTACACCATTGCATAAATTGATTTATTATAATGTTGTGATTAAATAATTATTTAGTTGTGATGCAACTTGGTGGTGTGGATAATCACACTAGGTAATTATTTGGGGACCACTTGATGTTGTATTGTAACATTGTATTATTATTTAGTGTGTGGGAGACATGTGATAATAATTTAATATTAGGGAAATATTAAATAAAGTGAAGTCTTAGTACCCAATATTAAATAAGGGGTTAGTGGTTTTGTATTCACATGGTTTTGTGTTACGTGGTTTTACCTTACCACTAGTTGTATTTTGTGTGAGCTTGTGTCTATAAAAGTAAACACATGTGTAGTGGTTTAGGCTAGCTAAGTGGGTGTGTTGTCATTATCGAGTATTTATGAGGAGTGCATTTGTGAATTATGGCATGAGATGTGTGGATTCATTCTTGGACACATGAGAGTGTATTGGAGGATATGATGCTTCAGAGGTATTCATTGTAACTCTTGTATTTCCTTATTGTTGAATAATATGATGGAGTATGGATGATTTTGGAGGTTGGATTTTTCCCTCTTAAGGGTTTTCTCAAGGTATATCTTATGTTATCTTGTGGCTTGTCTATTTGATCTATGTATTATGGTTACTTGTATGTGTTGGTATGTGGCGACTGATCATGCTATACTATACACCTCGGCATGTATCCTTGTCAAGGTTTGGGGCCGGGCTGGGCCCCGAGCGAGGGTTTGGGGGCAATAGCCCCTGAGAAAAATTTTCTTCCTACTTTTTCGCATTGTCACCGAAAAAGGAAAAAATCAACGAAAAAAGAAAAATCCGACTTTGTAGAACCCAAAATCTGGAAGCTTCTAAGTTTGTTAAAAAGGGGTTCGAATGGATGTTACAATATAATGAAAAATGTGAATATTCACAAGATTGTAATAGGATTTTCTGCACTAGATAATAAAATCATTGGATGGTTGTGGTTTGGTGGATGTAGCCCGGATTAGGTGAACCATGTTAAATTCTTTGTGTTATAATTTATTCTATGTGTTTTTAATTTCTTTGTTTATTACTTAAATTTACATTTAATTGTTATATATTTTCTTTTCTAACCCTAACAAGTGGTATCGGAGTGAGTTGTCTTTCGATTATTATCTATAGGAAGGTCTCACGGTTGAGTGGGAGTAATGGTAGACGAGGGTAAGAAAGTTGAGAAGTTTAATGGGAAGAACTATCAGTTATGGAAGATGCAGATGAAGGACTATCTCTATCAGAAGGATTTATGGCGGCCATTGGAAGGGAAAACCAAGAAACCCCAAGCAATGTCTGATGAGGACTGAGAGATTTTGGATAGAAAGGCTCTTGGCAATATTCGTTTATGCCTGGCACAATCGGTGGTGTTCAATATTGCAAAAGCAAAGACAACTCAAGAGTTGATGGAAACCCTGGTGAAGTTATATGAAAAGCCTTTTGCTTCGAATAAGGTATTTTTTATGAAGCATTTATTTAATATGAAAATGGTAGAAGGTGGGTCAGTTACTGATCATTTAAATGAGTTTAATACAGTCACTAGTCAATTAACTTTTGTAAAAGTAAACTTTGATGAAGAAGTTAGGGCTCTTTTGATTCTGTGTTCTTTGCCTAAAAGCTAGAATAGCTTAGTAATGGATGTTAGCAATTCTATTTCTGGTTTGAATACATTGAAATTTGATGATGTTGGTATTATTTTGAGTGAGGAAATTCATAGGAAAAGCTCAGGTGGAACATCCACATCAAGCAGTGTTTTGAATGCAAAAAGCAGGGGAAAAACAAAGGAGAGAGGAAACAATTCCAGAAATCATGGGAAGTCACGAGGAAAATCAAAGGACAGAAGGTCCCAATCTAGAGACAAGAGGGATTGCTGGTACTATGGTAAGCCAGGTCATTTCAATAAAGATTGTTGGTCTCGAAACAATAAAGGAGACAAAAAGGAAGGAAGTAAAGAGGAAAATGTGGTAAGTAATAAATCTGATGAGGATGCTTTGATTCTTTCCCTTGATAATATTGATGATTCTTGGGTGTTAGATTCAGGGGCTTCATTTCATGCTACCCCCCATAGAAGTTATTTTCTTGATTATGTCCAAGGGGATTTTGGGCTGGTTTATTTAGGAGATAACGAACCCTGTCGATTGTTGGAAAGGGAAGAATCAAGATTAAGTTGCAGAATGGGATTCATTGGCTACAACATGAGGTAAGGAACATTCCAAAGTTAAGAAATTTAATTTCAGCAGGGCAACTAGATGATGAAGGTTGTGTTGTTACATTTAGTGATAAAAATGGAAGGTCACAAAGGGTGCCTTAGTGGTAGCAAAAGGTGTGAAAGTAGGCACCTTATATCTTTGTACAGGTCATACTATTCCTTCTACTTTAATTGTTACGAAAATTTCAATGTTCAGGAACAGTTGTTGCAGTTCAATAGGTAGAAGATCATACAGTTGTTGTGGACTCGAATCAACACTATGGCATAATAGACTTGGGCATATGAGTGCAAAAGGTATGAAATTAATTCATTCAAATAATGTTTTACCAGGTCTAAAATGTGTTAGTATGGATTTTTGTGAAAGTTGTGTGTATGGAAAACAAAAGAGAGTAAGTCTTCTCAAGGATGGGAAGCAAAAGAAAGATGAGAAATTGGAGCTTGTGCATATGGATGTATGGGGACCAGCTCAGGTATCTTCTCTCGGTGGCTCTCTATATTATGTTACATTCATTGATGATGCAACTAGGAAGGTATGGATTTATTTCCTTAGGTAGAAATAGGATGTATTTGAAACTTTTAAAAAATGGAGAAGCTTGGTTGAGAATGAGATGGATAAAAAGCTAAAATTTCTTAGATCTGATAATGGTGGTGAGTATTGCAGCAAAGAGTTTGAATATTATTGTTCCTCTAATGGTATTTGTAGGCAGAAAACGGCTCCAAGGACTCCACAGGAAAATGGAGTGGTTGAGCGCATGAATAGAACAATAATGGAGTGTGCACGGACTATGAGATTGCATGCTGGGCTGCCTTTAAAAATGTGGGCAGAGACTGTAAACACTACTATTTATTTAATTAATAAAGGTCCCTCTAATCCTTTGGGTTGTGGTATTCCAAAGGAAGCATGGAAAGGTAAGAAGGTGAGTTATTCTTTTCTCAAAACCTTCGGTTATGAAGCATTTGCACATGTAGATTCTGAAAATACCAAGCTTGATGCAAAATTAAAGAAATGTATATTTGTTGGATATGGCATTGATGAATTTGGTTATAGGCTTTGGGATTTTGAGAATCAAAAAATTGTGAGAAGTAGGGATGTCATATTCAATGAGAAAGTTTTGTACAAAAATCTATTGTTGTAGCTTAAGAAGAAAGAAAATGATTATGTAGTGTTGGATGATATTCCAAACAATCATGTTTCAGTGGTTCCTTATGCTAGGCAACAACAACAACAAATACCAAAAACTCCTGTTAGACAATCTTCAAGGATAAGTAGACCTCCAGAAAGATTCTCTCCCTCTTTGTATACTATTTTATTAACTAATGCTGGTGAACTAGAATATTATGATGAAGCTATGCAGGTGGATACCAAGGTTCAGTGGGAGCATGGAATGGAAGAAGAAATGGACTCCTTGCTGAAAAATCAAACTTGGGAATTATGCAAGTTGTCTGCAAGTAAAAAGGTTTTACCAAAAAAATGGGTTTATAGGCTGAAAGAGGAGGATGGATGTAAGAAGAGATTTAAAGTCAGATTAGTTGTAAAGGGATTTGCACAGAAAAAGGGTATTGATTTTGATGAGATTTTTTCTCCAGTTGTTAAAATGACTTCTATTCATATTGTTTTAAGTATTGTGGTTACTAAAGATTTTCATTTAGAACAATTTGATGTTAAAACAACCTTTCTCCATGGTGATTTGGAAGATAAAATATATATGGACCAGCCACAAGGATTTGAGGTCAAAGGTAAGAAGAAACTAGTTTGCAGATTGAATAAAAGTTTATATGGCTTGAAGCAAGCACCTCGGCAATGGTACTTGAAATTTGATAGTTTTATGGATGAGCAAGGCTACAATAGGTGTAATTCTGACCATTGTGTTTATTTTAAGAGGTTGGATATGACAACTACATTATTTTGTGCTTATATGTTGATGACATGCTTGTAGTAGGGTCTAACATGGATCACATAAGTGAGCTAAAACAATAGTTAACAAAATATTTTGCTATGAAGGATTTGGGGGCAACAAAAAAAATTCTTGGTATGAAAATTTGTAGAGATAGGAAAAACATAAAATTGTTTTTATCTTAGGCTAATTATGTTGAAAATGTGTTGCAGAGATTTCATATGGAGAATGCAAAAGTTGTCAGCACACCTTTGCCTAGTCATGTTAAATTGACTAAGGATATGTGTCTAAAGACACAAGAGGAGGAAGAAAAAATGTCCAAGATACCATATGCTTCAGCTGTAGGTAGTTTAATGTACGCCATGGTATGCACAAGACTAGATATTGCACATGTCGTAGGAGTTGTTAGCAGGTATTTGAGTCATCCCGGAGTTAAGCATTGAAATGCAGTAAAATGGATTCCTAGGTACTTGAGAGGTACATCCAATAAATGTTTATGTTTTGGGGGCTCTAATATTGATTTAAAAGGCTATGTTGACTCAGATTTGGCAGGGGATATAGATACTAGGCGGAGTACCACAGGTTATGTATTTACAGTTGGTGGGACAGCAGTGAGTTGGATTTCTCGATTGCAAAAGGTGTTTACTTTATCCACCATAGAGGCAGAGTATGTTGCTACAATAGAGGTGGCAAAGGAGATGATATGGTTGCAAATTTTCATGGATGAGTTGGGAAAACAACAAGCTAGAAATTACTTGTTTACAAACAGTCAGAGTGCTATACATCTTGCAACGACTTCTGCCTTGCATTCTAAAACAAAACACATACAGTTGAGATATCATTTCATTCAGTCGGTGTTGGAGGATGGATAGGTCAAGTTGGACAAGATACATATAGATTTCAATCCAACGGATATGTTTACAAAGGTAGTGACAAGGAAGCAGTTGAGCTCCTCTTCAGCTTCAGTTGGACTTCAAGGTTGAATTTCAAGTATAACAGAGCAGCAGGGTCCAAGGTACTTATTTCCACTAGGAGCTATAAGTGCAGCAGTGTAGTCCAGGATCAGTCTCCAAGTGGGAGATTATGTTGGTATGGAGCCTGATCAGTCTCCAAGTGGGATATTGTTAAAAAGGGGTTCGGATGGGTGTTACAATATAATGAAAAATGTGATTATTCACAAGATTGTAATAAGCTTTTTTGCACTGGATAATAAAATCATTGGATGGCTACGGTTTGGTGGATGTAGCCCAGATTGGGTGAACCATGTTAAATTCTTTGTGTTATAATTTATTATGTGTTTTTAGTTTCTCTGTTTATTACTTAAATCTACATTTAATTGTTAGATATTTTCCTTTCTAACCCTAACAATATACATATTTATCTCTTATGGGTTATGTAGGAAATGGATTAAGATCATGGGTTAAATGCAATATTTCCTAACAAGTGGTATCAGATTTTTCATGGTTGAAGAATTTTTGTTATAACCCTAGATTGAGATTTTTTTCAAAGTTGAAGTCATGGACATGCATGTAGGGTTTGAGACATTACAATATATGGTACACATGTTGCAGGTGTTTGTTTCTTGATTTTGTCTTTTGGGATGTCAAAATTTGTTGGGTTTATTGCAAATATAAATTTTTCCAAATTTGGGTGAAAGAGGGTTTCTTGGTTTGAGTTTTTAAATGAGGGTTTTGTAGGGGAAACTTCATAGATGACCTCTTGAGACAAAATGGACCTCATGGTTGGATTCAAGTTGGCCAAGAGACGAAGATTGACATAAAATTCAACCTATTTTGAAAAAGTTGAAAAAAAAGGCAATTTTTTTAGTAAAAAGGCCAATTTGCCCAATTTTGGCATGTGCAGAATAAAATATTAAAAAAATAAAATGCCAAGCTTATTAAAAAATCCGCATAAATTTCAGTTTGCAAGTTTGTCAGCCCACAGTGGTCGATGGCCACTGCCGGTAGGGTACATCCCCAGTTCGGTGGGGATTGTCGGCTTTGTGGGGCTCGAAATCTTAAATTGCCAGAAACAAAAAAATTAAAAGCACGCTTAAATAAAATTTAATTTAAAATCCATCGGACTTCGAATCCGAATAAGCTAGATTATGTATTTGTGTTAGGTCCATGAGTATGGGGGGAGGTTATTTATTTTTTGAAAAATTTAAGTGGATTTAATAAATTTTGGAATCTACCACCCACCCACCACTCCAGCACGACACCCAAGCACCACCAAGAGGTTAGTTTATAGCAATGTTTTTCAAACGCATGTAAATTTTTCCCACTATGTTCATTTTCTAACTTCTTATAGTCGTTGGAAAGCCGGTTCCGAGCACTATATAGTGGTATAGGTTTGGCTCCTCAATCTTTACATTTTGACATGTTTTTGGAGCCTAGAAGTTAGATGTTTTTGTTTGCACGGTTTTGGTCATAAGTTTCGCATATGAAATTGGATTTTTGATTTCGAAGAGGAGTTGGAAATCATTTGCAGTGTACTACATAGTGGTTTAGATTGTTTATCATTTTAAGGAGTAGGATGAGCTTGGTACTTGTTTGATCGCTTGTAGGTGCTTGAGATTCAGGGTGCGATTGTGTGAACATCTGGATGAGTCAAGAGGAGAAACCTTGAGGGAGTACATTTTTTTATATGATATTTGTGATGTTACAACTGATTATCACATTGGTGCTTCCAAGAATAGGTTTACAAGTATTTTTTTAGAGTTAGGTGTTGATGGTGATAGGTACACATGTTGTCTTCAGCTTTGAGGACATGGTTGGACATGGTTTGAGACTTGGAGTCTCATATGGATGATAGTTAAGTGCAGGTACAGTGATGGATATGGTTATGGTGTCATGGATATGCAGGTACATTTGATGCATTAGCATGACATGATCATGTATGCGGTTGTTTGGTGGTGATATAGTTTGGTGTTAGAAGATTGCTCTTATCTTCCTAATGCTTATTTGGTTCCTTGACTATGATTACTCATTTGTGGATATGGTTGGAAAATTAGATATGTGGTTGATTTGGTGTTTGAGTCTTGATGTCTACAATATTATCTTCTTTGGTATCTCGATTTGTAGATTATGAATGTGATGATGAGTTTGCATGTTTCAATGGTTGGATCTATGAGCTATGCAAGTGTGGGTTGTCCACTCATTCATTTCTAGAGGGATGAATCAGATGTGGACGGTCTATATCTACCAAGTTTGATTCATTGTTGTTGCAAATTTCATTAGTTGGCCTTGCTTGTGGTCATTTGTACATTGGTATGTTGCTTTGGGATTGAGAGGATGGATGGTTAGAGTACTTGATTAGCTAGGTGATGGGACTTGTAGGATGTGGTTTGATTACGATGTCATGATAGCTTGTTACATTCATTGGTTATACACTTTTAGTGGGAGATTTTTGACAGTGATGATTTGGCAGTGTTGGATTGGTTTGGTTTATGATGTTTTGATGGCAGTTGTATGTATCTTCTTGGCTTGGAGATCTTGGTTTTAATTGTATGTTACTGATATTGCGGTTAAGTGTGTGTAGACCTAGATGATCTTCATGGAGAGGATGATTGTCATTATGCCATATGTAGCTCATACCACAGTTTAGTGGGAGTTGTTGATAGTGATGTGGATGCATCATTGGGTATGATTATCTTCTTGTGATTGGGGATATGTTTTCTTGGTTTAGAGTGTTTTCTTTTATGTCATTGTTTACTCTCAATACCAGTTTGGAGTTTGGCATGGTACTTGTTCTCTTGAGACCAAGATGTATGTTATGGTGTGTGTGATCTCCTAGGAGGAGATGGTTGCATCATGTTGTCATAATAAGTTCATGATTCTACGGTTGGATCTTTGACATTGATCATGGTAGTTCTCTTTGTATTGAGTACATTGATCATTTTCTTGATTACTTCATGATGGTGCTATCTTGCATTTGGAGTTTGGCATGGATTGATCGGTTACAGGTGCTAGTGGATACTTAGAGACGTAGGTGATGGTTGGAGTTCTCTTGTGATTAGAGACATTTTCTTGATATGGTTACTCTTTAGAGATTTCAACAGGAAGATTGAGGAGCTTTCACATAGATGGATGTGAGTTCATGATGGACCAATAAAGGAGATTGTTCTTGGAGTAAGTCATGATGGATTGGTTATCCTAGAGGAGCATTCTCATTCCCACTCTTGGTCTACTCGACAGTTTTTTATTTGAGAGGTATTTTCCCATTATATCTTTTAGATGTGTTATGTTTCGTTCTCTGGTTTCTCATGGGATTGATTTGATTCATGGTGATTGATTATGGATACTCATTTGAGGATGGTTATCATAAGTTTATATGCTTTGTTTTTCATAGATATGGATCTTGAGCTATGGATAGTTAGTTGTGGAGGATTCATTTTGAGGGATGTTATGACATGGTTATCTCCTTGTGCTTTTGAGTTTATGATATCATTCATTGATGAGGATTGTTAGGAGATGGTTTATGGGCTGATTTCCAGTTTTGGGGATGGTTAACTTGAGTTTGATCTTCTTGATTAGAGAGGCTTACGTCCATGTTGGCATTATTACATTGATTCAAATGTTGTACCTAGTTTATGAGATTAAGTGTTATGGATGTTGTTGAGGCTTTTCATTTGGGGTTGTTAGGAGATCATACTTGACACAGTAGTACACTTATGAGGTGTTGGTAGGAGGACATTATGGTTTACAGGTTTCTCTCTTCATGGTTTCTTTAGGCTAGATATTCATGTTTGGGGAGGATGGTGGCAACATTTTGTGAGAGATTTTGAAACTATTTGGGTTTTATGTGTGGATCATTGTTATTTTTGTTGGTGCTTCATTCTTTGATTTGCGTATCACACCTTGATATAGTGTTGACTAGTAGACTTGGCATGCTTTGACATTACCTATGCAGTGGGAGTTCCTAGATATGTATGTTCTTCATTGACAGGTTTTATACAGGGAGCTTGTGATTGTAGTTTATGGGTTGCATATGTTCTTGGCATGGGTATATTGATGTATTGATACATTGGAGGTATGGTTGTTTGGATGTATTAGCATGTGTTGTGGATGCTATTTCTGATCATGTGGGTTTTTCAATTGACTACAGCTTGGTTAGAGCCTTTGTTATCACTTGGATTTGATGTATGTGCTCGTGGATTGGTGCATTTTCATGTTGGCATGTTCCTTTTCTTCCATAGGTGGCATGTTGGAGGATGAGAGGAGTTTTGGCTTGAGATGATGGTCACTTTGTTCTTATTGCGTGTATCTTGATGGGGCACAAGAGCATGTTGGAGATTAATGTGGTTTCATGTATGCCTATGATGATGTATTTCATGTATTGATCCCTTATGCAATGTATACAACAAGTGGGAGAATGTTAGGATATGGCATTGTACACCATTGCATAAATTGATTTATTATAATGTTGTAATTAAATAATTATTTAGTTGTGATGCACCTTGGTGGTGTGTAGAATCACACTAGGTAATTATTTGGGGACCACTTGATGTTGTATTGTAACATTGTATTATTATTTAATAAATATGTGGGAGACATGTGATAATAATTTAATATTGGAGAAATATTAAATAAAGTGAAGTCTTAGTACCCAATATTAAATAAGGGGTTAGTGGTTTTGTATTCAGATGGTTTTGTGGTATGTGGTTTTACCATACCACTAGTTGTATTATTTGTGAGCTTGTGTCTATAAAAGTAAACACGTGTAGTGGTTTAGGTTGGCTGAGTGGGTCGGTTGTCATTATTGAGTCTTTTTGAGGAGTGCATTTGTGAAGCATGGCATGAGATGTGTGGATTCATGCTTGGACACATGAGAGTGCATTGGAGGACTTGATGCTTCAAAGGTATTCATTGTAACTCTTGTATTGCTTTATTTTTTAATAATATGGAGTATGGATGCTTTTGAAGGCTAGGTTTTTTCCTCTTGAGGGTTTTCCCAGGGTATATCTTGTGTTATCTTGTGGTTTGTCTATTTGATCTATGCATTATGGTTACTTGTATGCATGTGTATCTCCCATGGGTTATGTAGGAAATGGATTAAGATCATGTTTTAAATGCAATATTTCCTAATAGCCTTCAAAATTTTGTCGAAAGTATTGTCACAAGCCTATTGATTTGTGCGCTTAGAAAACTAAGAACAACTTTATAAAATTTCAAAATGTGAAAAGGATAAGAGCAATAGAGGTCAAGCAATGATGGGATTTAAAAGGTATAACTTGTTTTCATTGTTTTCATTTCATTTTGTTTATGTCATTTCTGCTCTATTGTTGGATTGGGATCTTAAAGCTTATTTCTAATAGTTTGTGGCTACTATTTGTGATTTAAGTTTTTGAACTTGATTTCTTGTTCTACACTCATAAATAGATTTGAGTTGATTCTTACCCTTTAA
This sequence comes from Sequoia sempervirens, assembly GCA_007258455.2. Taxonomy (NCBI): domain Eukaryota; kingdom Viridiplantae; phylum Streptophyta; class Pinopsida; order Cupressales; family Cupressaceae; genus Sequoia; species Sequoia sempervirens. The sequence continues at coordinate 547,343,377 of VDFB02000015.1, forward strand.
TTGACGACTCTCAAAAGCAATGGGTCAACTCTCCTACATGAGAAATGTTCCTATATCATTTCTTGAAGCATCACATTCCACAATAAAATCCTTTGTGAGATTTGGAGTGCAAGCACTGGAGTTGTACACATAGCCTTCTTCAACATTTTAAATGTTGCATTAGCAAATTCTTTCTAGTGAAAATAATCCTTCTTCAATAAAGTTGTGAGGGGTATTGCTATACGACCATAATTCTTCACAAATATTCTATAGTATCCACTCAATCTCGAGAAACCCCTCAATTTATTAATGGTTTTGGGAATAGGCCATTCCATGATAGCCTTAATTTTGTTAGGATCAACCTTTACTCCTTCATGTGAAACTGTGTCTCAAGTACTCCACCTCATTAAGAGAAAAAGTGCACTTGGATGGCTTAGCATAGAGATGACAATCTTTAAGAACTTGTAATACTTGATCTACATGTTATAGGTTGTATTCCCATGTCTTGCTATAAATCAATGTCATCAAAGAGCATTAATACAAACTTCCTTAAGAATTTCTTAAAGGTTGAATTTATCAAACTTTGAAATGTAGATGGTGCATTTGTAAGACCAAATGAAATCGCCAAAAACTCATAATGACCCCCATGAGTCCTAAAATATGTATTACAAGTATCTTCTTCCTTAATTCAAATTTGGTGATAACTTGATCTAAGATCTAACTTTGTAAAATTCATTGTTCCATTTAATTCATCTAGCAAATCATCAATGATCTTGGAATAGAAAACTTATATTTGATATTTGATGTGTACATGTTGAGCACTCTATAGTCCAAATACATGCACCAAGTTTCATTCTTCTTATGCACCATCACCACAAGCAAGGAGTAAGCACTTTGGCTATGCCTGATAATTATTTTCTCTAACATTTCCTCAACAATATTTTATCTCACTTTTTTGTATATGTAGGTACCTGTAATGCTTGATGTTTGGTGGTTGGCCCCTTGGAACTAGTTGTATGGCATGATCATGATCCCTCTTATGCAAAATTCCTTTAGGCATATCTCTAAAAACCAGTAAGTGGTAATGAATTATTGCTTGTAAATCTAGATGGGTGGGAGCATTATATTGAGAGACTTCTAATGAATATAACTGAGCCAAAAATCCATCAACTCCTTTCTTAAACAACTTCTACATTTGATGAGAGCTTACCGTTTGTGGGGACTTTTCCTTCAACCCTCTTAGCTCTACTATCTTTCCTTTTGATTGAAATCTCAAGAATAATTCTTGGAAGTTCATCTCAATTATTTCAAAAATAGTAAGCCATTATACTCCCAAAACAATATTTTTTGCACACATGAAGATAAAATAGATTGGGCTATCAAGGTAATAATCTCTCATAGATAATTTAATGCTATCACACTTTCCAAAACAACTAATAGTACCACCATCTACAATCAAGACCTGAAACTTTAGAGTTGGATATATAAAACAAGTTAGATGAGTAGCTAACTTTTTTTTGATGAAATTATGAGTACCACCCAACTCAATCAACACTACTACTTTCTTCTTCTTTAAGAAACCCACTACCTTGAGATTGTTTTGGGGCACTGAAACTAGAGAGTTCATGACAAGAAATGATTGGTTTGGGATAATGTGATTCATCATCTAACTCCCCATCACCCTCTAATATTAATTCCTCCTCTTCTTCCTTGCTCATACCTTAAATATCGAATAATTTATTTTCACTACATTTATGTTCTCGACTATATTTTCTATCATAATTGAAAAATAACCATTTTTCTCTCCTCTCCTCAAATTGTTGTGGAGTCAACCTAGTAAGTTTAGGTAATGAATGTGTAGTTCTCCTTTCTATTAAATTTATAATCCCATGTTTCCTACTAGCAAAAACTTATGAACTTATCTTGCCATTAACATTTTTTGCAATAAGGAGTATGGGTGGAAAAATTGTACTTCATATTTGTGAATCTTTTAAACTGCCTAGAAATAGTTCCTTCAAATTTTCTTCTATCACATTCTCCGCTCTTAGAGAAAGGGTTTTAAATTGATGAATAGAATCTTTGACCATGCATTTTTACTTTAATTTAGTGAGTTGGCAAAAGTAGCTATCCATAAAGTTATCTCCATAATGGGTAGCAAGTTCCTCTTGAAAAATTGACCATGTTGCTACACAACCCTTCTTTCTCTTTTCATCACATAACCAATGATACCAAATAAATTGATCTAGTTTTAGGTACAATGGTGCCCTAACCACCTTTTATTGACTTGGAACATAATGAAGATCAAAGAGCTGCTCCATTTGGCATAGCCAATTGGTTGGATCCTTGCCATCAAACTTTCTCATATCCAACTTGGGTATGAATTTCCTTTGCATAGGATTTTCAAAGGATTCTTCTTAAAATATGAGTCAATCCCAAGGAATTCATGTAAAAAAAACATTAATATAATTATCTTTCACCTTACTAGGTGAATCTTCACCCTTACAATTCATCCCTTGAATAATCATTTCTTGTTGGGAATCAAGGTGTCTCAACCTTGGCAATTCCAAAGTTATGTATTTGTTATTACTTTACTTTTTCCCATGGATGAATATCATTTATGTTATTAAATAATTGTGCTCCATCAAAAGGGGCATAAGATTTTGAGTTCACACTTTTGCCACATGTGGGTGCCTTGAAAAATAAGTTATTAGTTGTCAAAATATGCCCACTTAGTGGTATAACATGGAAAGCCTATTTTTTAAGGATGTTATGATAGATTCTATGACAACTATAAGGGATAAAAGTGGGGGATATCATTTTGGACGTGAGAATCATCTATGACATGTGTAAGAGAATCTTTGCATAAGCTATTGATGGTCTATGATGCATGTAAGATCATCTCCTATTTTCTAGGGATTCTTATGACAACTTGTAAGAGGATGTAATGTCATGTAAGAGACCATGTTTAGCATGTAGGAGCTATTATGGATTTTTACCATGGTATTTTTTAACCTTGTTTTGATCCAAGGTAATGTATTATGGTGGTATTTTGAGCCCCGTTGAGTCAAAATATTGAGGGGTTGAGATGGAGACACTATGAGATGTTTTATAGGTACACAAATGTTGTCAGATTGAAGCTTGAAGATGATTTAGAGTAGATGTATTGTAATCTTATTTTGTTCATAATACAATCTATTCATCTCTTATTTGTTGGAGATTTTTCTCGAAAGGGTTTCTCCATGTTAAACACTGTGTTTCTTGTTCATCTTTCTGTTCTTGCATTTCATTGTTATAGCTAATTTAAACTCCATATGGTTAACATTGTTAGATCTAATTTACAGTTATTTTAAGCTTCTATTATTGTTGTTCACCTTTCATTTTCTAGCATGTACCTTTCATTTTCTAACATGTCTAACTTCTTTGAAAAATCATTTATGTCATTCTTAATTAATGAAATTTCACCCTTGACCTTGTTGATCTCATCATTAGGGTTAACATCCTCAATTCTACCTCATCCTTATTTGAAGATTTCCCTGATGTGGTAGCATTCTTTTTGCCTCTTGTTGTAGGCCCCATCATGATGGTAGAAAATAATTTTGTACTAAATCATACAAATAAATTCAAAATAATTTTAAAGTTTTACTGTAGCTTACCAAGGACTAGGTCATACTCTCCCAAAAAAATCTCATAAAAATTTGGTGTTTTGCAACTTTGAGAGCGAATTTGTTGGAAACCCTAATTTTTTAGTAAATCGCTTATTTTTTCTTCAAAATATCTAAAATTTGTATTTTAGGCTCCTTTATTACTTCTTCAAAAACCCACTAAAAATAAGAAACAAATTTTATAGGATTTGTGAGATATGCACTTTCCAAATAAATTGAGTAGAAACACTAATTATACAATAAATTGCTCAATTCTGCTCCAATTCCTTTGAAATCTAGATTGTAACTTCTTGAATATGTTCTTCAAAAACCCTTTAAAAATCAAAGAATTTTTTTTCAACATTTGAGAGATATGCTCTTCCCAAAATGACCTCTAATATTAAAAAAATGTCTCTATGGTGCCAAGACCATGCTCTAATACCACTTGTAATGAAATAAATTAAGCAATAGAAGAAAATGATAGGAAATATGTTTAAAATACCTTATCATAATTGAGAATAACAAGCCACTTCAAGGGGGAAAACCTTCAAATATCTCTAATGAAAACATAATTTGCAATATGATGATGAAATAAGACTCACTACCTCCTATATATACCTTATTTATGTCTAAGATATCACATAGACCAACTTAGATAACCCTATATAAACCCTAGGCCGAACTAATTATCTAAATAACAATATAATAATGATAATATGACTTAATTAAGAGTTAAGATAGCCACAAGCCAACTATTCATAACTTGATGTACTCTAATATTAAGGGTGTAGCACTTAATTTTTACTAATTTCAAGAAAAAATGACGATTTTGACTTTCTTTTGATCTCCAATTTCCATACACTTATAAATTAAAATTTAATGATTAATATAATAGAAATTAATGTCATCTAAAACTAAAATAGATTTTATATATATTTAATAATCAACCTAAAATATCATCAAATATTTAAACAATGCATATATGTGTATGTATGTATATGTATATATATAAGAATAATATTAGATTTTATTTATATGCATATATGTGTATGTATGTATATGTATATATATAAGAATAATATTAGATTTTGAATTATTTTTTATTTAAGATAATTTAAATCGGTAGGATTTAATAATAGGAAACCAAACACATTATAATGTCTTAAATTATTTCAATTAATTCTATCAAATTATTAAAATTTTATAATAGTTTAAGTATAATAGAAGAATATGGTATGAAGTTTCTAAATGAATAGTAAAAAATTATATATATATATATATATATACTACATTTTTATCTAAAATGATAATTATATGTTTCATTTAATTTTTATAACATGAATTCTATTATCAAATGAAATTTTGTAAATATTTAATATTTTTAATGTAAATCAAAAATCAAGAAAATAAAAATCAATTTTATTAAAAGTAAAAATTATAAAGCTACATAAAGAAGCTTATTATTATGAGCTTCATAACTATCAAAAGAAATAAGAATAATTAATCAAATATTCAATGAAATCATTTCAATTAATAACAAATTACTTTTAATAAGAACCCAATACTTTAGATTTGCACAATATTAATTTATATGATTGAATCATGTTTCATATATAAATAAACAATGATTTATTAATATATAATTTGACAAAGCGAATTCTATGATTAATTTAGAACATAATTTTTTCATCCATCCTTATCCCTTTTTGAATCTACATTGTTAAAATGTAATTTAATTAACATAATTAAAAGATATATTTTGCTTGAACCTTCAAAACGAGTGACAGCAATAAAACTAAAATTTAAACTCAACATAAATAGAAAGTGACACCACCGTAACTAAAATTGACAGGTGACGAAACATCTACCAATTATATTATCTATTCCATTTTGTATTTTTATATAATGTTAATTCTGTTTTTTTTTTTTTTTTTAATGTTTAATCGAAGCAAAGATTATATAAAACGACAAGTAATAAAAAAGACTGCAAATAACAGATATCCAAACACTGTATTCTTCTTTACACTGAGAAGATCCCGTGCTTCTCATCTTCTTAAAATAAAACAGGAAAATAAACTGTAGGCATACAATTAATAAAACATATTAGGATATCATTAAATTCCAAAGTTTAAGCTTGTCGGTTCGCGAGAAGCCGAACATGTGACCGTGAGCCGGCTCCTGTGAAGAAGCGGCGTACAAAAGAAAAAACTGATGAATCCATTTGGATATATAATTTGCTTCTGTACAGAAGCAAGAACAAACATACATACATATTAGGTAGCTCACACATTAGATATATGTTAATAGAGGCAGTAGATCAGTGAAACAGGGGCATCAGTAATAAAGTTAATGAGCAACCAGCTTGACGTCGTCTATGACTGGTCCACACAATGAACTCAGATCATCACTCCTCATATGATAATACGTGCTGTAAAACACAACACGAGTCCTTGCCGAAATTGCAGTGAATGCCATCTGAGCTGATTTGAAGCCTCCGGTGCCCTTGGATTCATATGGAACTTTCACAGTCTCTTTCGCAGCAAAGGCCTCCACAATCATGGATCCGCTGCACGAATTGCTTCCGTCCCCAACCATAAAGCTCAGTAGATATGGTTTCCCCACCTCTGTCCTCACGATCTGTGCAATGGCGCTCTCTTTGCCTGCCAGAAGCTCCACAGCCCTTCTCCCCTGCGGCACAGAGTAATGGAAAGCGTCGATGTATTTCACAGACTTCAGCGAGTCGATTATCCAGCCTGGCAAGGGGGAGTTGTCGTCGTCAATGTTGGGAGGCAGCAGAACTCCCATGGAAGAGTTGCGGAAAACCAGAGGCCCCTCTTCAAAATCCCCATTCTTTATCAAACTACCTGCAACACACCACAGTAATGACTCAAAATTCCTTTATGGGAAAAAAATGTTTTTAAATGTGAGCTTTTGATGTTCAAAAACAATATAAATAATTAATATACACAGATCTGCAATTCAAAATTTATGTCTACATTAAAAGATTAAATCAAAGTTTGATCTTCCACAAATTCATATGAAGTATCAGTTTATTGTTTATTGTTGTAACTATTTCTAGATTTGATTGTGTGAGAATTTTTTGTATCAGTATTTTGAATTACACTAGTGATCTATTATCAGAAGTTTTTTTCTCGCGAATTTAAGAAGAAAAAACTTTTGATGATCAGAAATGTTGATGCAAAAAATTCTCAAGCAATCGTTCCAACAATAAAGAATATGGATTGTGGAAACTTGATATCATTAATATGAGTCTATGCTAATATCTATGCAAAATTGACGATGAAGAGATATCTATTTCATCAAAATGGTTCAGAGAAGATCCAATCTCATCCCTTATATTATCTTCTTGAAATCTGGATTGTAATAGATGGTGAAATTTATATCTTAATGAATGGTGCAATCAACAAACACACCATCACCATCAACCTCACCAATTGTACTCACCGAATTAAATTTTCAAAAATAAATAGTTTAACTAATTTGTATCCATCAACTCTCAATTCAAAATTAAATCTTTATAAATTCAAATCCACACAAATGCTTGTATTTTGAGACCAAGCTAGAAAAGTTTACCTGCAACATAGCGGGGTGGAAAGAGCTCCTTGATGGCAATGGCGTCAATGAGGGGCCCGCAGGCGGGATCCTCCTCCACGCCTGGATTGTGCAGCTTGATGTCTACTATGTTCTCAGAAGCATGGAAAGCCCAGGCGTAGGAATCCCACCCGTTGCTGCTGTACAATGTCTGCATCGGCAGCTCCCCTGCCTCCGGCGGAACAGAGACATTTAAGGTCTCCACCTGGGCACAGGTTCGAGCGACGCTAAATGTGAGTGAGTAGAGAGAACCCTTCTTCACCTCCACTCTCTGGCTCAGCTCCGCCTCGTTCCCCAGCCTTGCCGCATGGGCGCCCTGCGGGACTACGAGCACCATGTCTCCTTGCTTATACCCAGACGGGATGTATTCCACAAAGCCTCTGATCTGCCAGAAGGGCAGCGAATTCGAACCGATGATCTCTGTTCCCTTCAGAGCCGAGGGCTTCGGAGCATACTCGAAGTTTCCATTCATCAGCAACCCTGTCCAAAGTACATAATTTATCAGTGACAGTAATGTCTATCAATGCAAATCGTAAAACTACAGCAAATTTTCAAAAGAAGAAGAAATGAGTGTACCAGATGCTTACCATTTTTAATGGGAGCTGCTAAACTGAAGCAGCAAAGGAATGCGAGAAAATGAAAAACAGAGAAGGGGAGTTTGAACATCTTGAAATGGAGAGAAATAAGATTGGATTTGTGGGATTGGTGTGTCCTGGTGAGCACAGAGGAGCCTTCTTATATCCACTCCGCGAAGGGAGAGGGAGGCCCTCCAGTTGTGGCACTGGCATCTGTCGATATCCCACCGATCGTCTCTCGACATTGACATGACATGTGTTCAGAAAGATCCCAATCATCCGCTTTTGATGATCGAGCTTCTGACCGGTCTCCTTTCTTTCAATCTTTGCTGTGACCCAAGCATTAAATATACCCTGGCCATGGCGAATAGGAAAGCTTGCTAAAGTTGTCAGAAAATTCCTTTCGAAATTTTTCGGTTGTGTAGTACTGTTTTACATTGGCGTCCACTGGTGATTTTTTTCGAAGATGGATAAGCCAAAATTGATGAGAAAGACTGTCACACTACCTAAATGATAAGATCAAAGTGTCAAAATTGAAAGGTGCAAATGACTCTTGATTTAACTTTGAAACCATGTTATTTTCGATAAATCATTATGTTTGCGAGTGAGATAAATGGTGCAAATATATGGTATTTAATCAAATGGTTAGAAAAAAACGGTATAAGAATATATATGGAACTTTGAAATATTCAAATATATTGTATTGAACAATGATAATGGTAAATATCAATAGATCTATATTATATTCAAAATGATGATTATATTCAAAATTCAAATATAAATTGATCATTTAATGTCTTAAATTATCAATAATTCTCAAAGTCTATGTCAAACTCCTCATCACTTGAGTTCATAGAATTTTCAAGATCAAACTCTTTGAAACCAATATCAAATAGTTATGTTTGTGTGGCATCTTCATCAACCTATGTTGGCTCCTCTACCACTACATGTTGTCAATTTGTTACTCTCTAGATATGTAAGCATGTTTTTTTTTTTTTTTTAAATTTATTTATTGCAAGTAGGTTATTATAATTAAAAATGAGGTCGATTAGAAATTTTTAATAATATCAAAATATATTTAATTTTTTTTGTATAGAGAGGGGGGTCCCTCAAAATATATTTAATTTTTTTTGTATAGAGAGGGGGGTCCCTATAATCTACAACTTATACTATCTTCAACCCCTTCTATCTCCCCCCACCCACCCCTATGGGGGTTTTGTCAATTGGGCCTCCTATCCTCTAGGGCTCAGCCCTCCATGTTGACAGCCATTAATATCCATCTAGGAAATCTTCTCCAAAAAAGTTATTTTTTTAGTTAAGTTTTTTTTTTGCAAACGATGATGTCCCATCAAAACAATACAATTTTGAGTAAATGTGACATCCCATCAATCTCACTTTAAAGAAAAATAACAATTGACATTATTCTTAAATTTACAAAAAAAATATCTAATTAATTTTAACAATTATAAATTATAAATGTAAGCTATACATTAAGAGTTCTACATTTGATTAATTTTTATCATTTTAAAATTCAAAATATACACACCATTGTTAAGTGGTCCAAGATGAAAATTTGTATCTATATTGGTCATTTCTTTTATAAAAGTGTGACACAATTACGATTTTCACCCTGTGTAGAATCATGCATTTGCTATATGGCCTTCATGAGCCCCACCTTCACCTAAGCGTCTTATATAGGGGTAACTCTGCCAAGTCTTTGCACATGCTACTTTGGGTCCAATGCACATGCAACCATGTGCAAAGGTATGTTGAGTTTCTCCCATCAATGATGAATGATTGGTTGAATATATTTATTGTAGAACAACAATGTGGGGTCTTTCTCTTGTACAATAGCCTTCATTTGGCCAAGCGTAATATCAATGCACTCATACACCTTAGTAAGGATAGGTACATTTATATTTTAAAATCTAATAACTTTGAAAACTAGAATCATGATGGCAACAATATATATTGCATCAACCCAAAAAGTGTCACTCTTCACCACCTCCCTCACCTTCTCCACTACCTTGACTTAGAATCATGCCATTGATTCCACTCTATTTTCATGAGCATTAGTTGTCATACCTCTTGCAATTCAAGCATCATCTCCAAGACAATAGAATACAATGCATATCTAGTCTATATATGTTTCAAAAACTCTTTCTTACAAAAGGTCCTTAAGAGTACATGTGAAGTATGGTTGGTATATATAAACATTTACACATCTCTAGTATCATTAACCACTTATTTGATACATCTAATTTTTTCCATGTTCTTGAGTGTATTGTGTATGACATGCACACAAGAAGAAGCCCAACAAATATGCATGTGGGTTGCATTAATTTTTTTGTAAGTTTGCATTCACATATGATGCATTTGTCACTACTTGCACCACTTTCCATAAGAATTTGGAACTAAAAATGTAGCATCATCGTGGTGCCTTGAATAGCTCTAAGGAAGTAAGGGCCTTATGTATGTATGCCAACATAATGTTGATGAGTGGATGATCGATGATATCCATTCACCTATCTATGATTATGTTGCATCCACTAGGTTCTTAGGAATCTTTCATTTTCTCCATTAGAATATTAATTTTGAAGTAGCTCTTATCCAATATTGTTGTCCTCGATTTTGTCTCCCCTAGTGGCATACATGGCGGTCATGCTCTTATTATTTTTCCTAAAACCTCTTAATAATTTGAGAGCAAGCCACATGAAATAAAATGCCATTGAAAAAGAGTTTTCTAACAACATCATCTACCTCATCCCTATTTTTCACATTGAATAATCTTGCCACTATGTTTACAACATCACTAGTGGTCATTATATGTTTCCTATCAGACTCTATTGCTCCTAAACTAAATGGAGAAGTAGAAATAGAATGAACTAAAACTCGTGGATTTTAGTTATTCCTACTATTGTTAGGACCCTACAATGGCAAAGTAGTAGGTACAAGACTTTGGTCATCAACACATAGCCACACAATATTTTTATCTTAGTTCTTTTTTCAAGTGATAATGCCTTATGTTAGATCCTAGAATTGATGCTTCAAAATCATAGAACTTAGTTTCACCTTCAAGACAAGGGGATGTCATCGAGAATGTAAATCAAGGGTTCATCAATAGACTATCGAGGGTTTAAGCCCAATTGAAGAGAGTTGGTAAACTTTCTTGCAATTTGGGCTTAGATAAATCCATGAGGGTGTTCTTAGAGGTGGTCTTGAATAAACTTTATGTTACAGTTGAAAAAGAAACATGTAATAAACAAATTATAGTGATACTCAAATGTAGGTTTTGATCTTCAAGACTATCGTTAAACCAAAATTTTCCACTACTATGACCAAGTCTTATATAGCTAATGAGAACATCATTTCAGGAAATGCAAAATAAGGATACAAGAACATGATTCACTACATTTGATGAGTTGATAAGGCTCACAAATGATATTTCCCTATTTAAACTTGTTAAATTATGAATTGCAAAGGAATTTACTCATAATCATAAACTATTGATGAATTATTTGTTTATTTTTGAGAGTATGATTAGTCAAATATTTTGAAGACTTATGTCTATCCATTGTGCATCAAATTTATATTTTATCAAAGGTAAAACAAGATGAAAGCACAAGGAACAATGAGTAATTTATTTCCATACACCGAAGATTATGATATCAATAACAAAGCATTCTTAATAATCCATTATAGAACTACATTTAAATCCATGTACAATATGGAAGAGATCTTTACAAGGTTTGCAATGCATTAGAATTTTTTCACATTCATCAAATCAAGTATTACACTCATGTCAGAAAATGTAAGGAAGTAACCCTAGCTACAACTAAGAAAATCCTCTAAAAATACACAAATTATCATTGAGACATTTTGTTACAAACGTCACTTACACTATTAATCTCCTTGTAATTTCATAGACGTGTAGCTCCTCAAATAGATTGGACTAGCATGGTTTGAAACCCTAAAGCAATCCAACACCTATAGGCATCTACAAACATCTAGTGACCAATCCTTTGAATGAAGAATGAACATGTATTTATGGTAATGAGAAATTTATGCCCTTGTTATTTGCAAGAATCGACTTTAGATATGGACATTCAAAATAGCCTACTACATTGATGACAATCCACATAAGGGCTCTTCGTCTACCCTTGACAAATTTTCTTGGAGTCACACTTTGTATAAGAAAATATATTTTGAACATTGTAGAGATTGAATATGACAATAATGGAGTGATTTGGAAGTTTTTGGGATAGGTGAAATTGATTTCAAGAGTTTTTAGGGTGTGACAAGCCCTTTGACAAGCTTTTGAATCTAGGAGGGCACTTAGAAATAGGTATAAAAGTACAAAGAGAGTTCATCTAGATCCAACATGAACAAATAGAGGGAGTCTGATGGGAGTGAGGCAATGGGAGGAAACAAGGAGTCGGTAGGTCAGTAGGGAGAAGAGTGCCCACAAGGACCATGAATGTGGATGGAGTGGGAATCAAGTCTAAAGAGGGAACTCAAAACAAGAAGGGTCAAGGACTGGGGCATGGGGAGCACTTGGCATTGGGGACATAGTGCCAAAGTTCAAGGTCCTCCTAAAGGTTTGAGCTCTTGGGGACAAAGAAGAAACAACAAAGAAGGTGAGGGACAAAGTGTTGGATGAACTTGGCATTAAGGGATTGGGTGCTAAGGTTTGATGTTCATATACAATCCCAACACTAACCAAGGAAGGGGGAAGGTGAGTGGAGTAATGTAGAAGGGTGAGGGTCGGGGTTCTGGGGGAAATTAGAATCTTGAGACTTGGTCCTTAGATCCTAAGTCTTCTTGCAAGCCCATAGCCTAAGGGAGGACAAGGAGAGACCAGGAACACACAACCACATCCAAGACTTACACTTAACAATTAACAACCACAAAATAGAGACCCACTTGGAATTTCTCTAATAGAATATTAATGGTGAATAACTAGGACAAGGACAATAAAAGGAAAGGGATTTGAGCAAAATTTGACACTATAAAAATGAGTTCCACCACTTTACACACTCCTATACCTTTGTATGTTGCATGAAAGCATGCATTAACTCTTATAATATTACCTTGAAATTCAAATTGAAAGAAATGAAATCCCCATAGATTAGGCCCCTATTGCCCCAAGTTATGTTTGCAATCTAGTTGTACATTGTCTTAAAAGACAACTTCTTATCGATTTAAGATGCATCCCGTAAAACATTTGATTTAGAAGGATCTATCTCCGTAAAACAGTGATAAACCAACTAAATCTCAAATCTATGACCTTCCATTTACATACTAAGATACTTTGCTACGAAACTTGTGATCCTCTTTCATGTGGACCTTTTGAGTAAGTGTCATGTCAATGACAGGTTTCTCCAATAAAAAGAAGTGAAAGATAAGGAGTTTGCAGAACATGGTTCCTATTGTATGTGAAGAACAAACGTCCAATACGTGGCACCTCTTCTTTCAGTAGCATTTTTTAATGAAAGATCATGTCGGAGAACATGCCAATTCACAACAATAAAGCAAAAGTTACCAGGATTTGAAACTGGGGCGTCAGCTTTATCATTCTACCTCAATTAGACCTACTAAAGCTAACTCTTCCACTTATTTGGGGAAATGACTGAACTTCCCCCCATTGACAGCATGTGAGTTAAGCTGGTTGGCAATAAAGTTAAAGAAACAAAACAAGAAACTACCAAGAAGAATGCAAAGACTGAAAGAATGCCATTCTCCAATAATTCAGTGTACCATGGGACTTGTTTTTAAATCTTTTAAAGATAACGTGACCTTCGAATTGATTAATGAAGAAACAAAAATGTGGCGGTTTGTTTGGACTTCACGTGGGCAGTCGGAAACGAAAGAGATGTGTTTTTTTCAGAATGTCATATGCCTTAAAACCGCAGACAAATCCTCTGCCACCATTATGTGTAGGTATGTAAGACTCACTGTAACAAAAATAGCGACTGCACTGACTGTAGGATATCGAACAAGTGGCAATGGATGCGGATATACACGAAGATTTATACACCCACCGAATCCATATCATTTTGGATTTTGATTGGTAGGTGGTGCATTGTTCCACACATTGTAAGTCAAACTTAGGTGTTTTATAAGTTAAATTTAATTTTGGAAAAATTATGTGCTGAAGGTTTTGTAAATGAGGGTTGCAAGGTAAGTGGATTTGATTTAGGGAAAATTCTGTGGTTAAGCGCATTTGAGTTGGATTAGTATTGGGATGGGCGATCTCCCGGGAAGGCCTAGTACTTCACCTATGTGAGCATTGCCTAAATGCAATGATTGCTTAGTGGACCATTCAGTATCATGAGAATTGGGTTCATGTGAACTACTACTTAAATGAAACCTGGGTCAATGAGTTTGACTCGTAAAACTATATAGTTGAATCCTGATAGCAATATCACAATTTGACATGATGTGGAAAATACCTCCTACTTATCAAGTTAAATTTAGTTTGGTTTTTGTTTAGTAGTGAAGTTGAATGATTTGAAAGAAATTATTTTAAAGAAATGAGATTTGGAACGAGTTTTGGGTCATTTTCACAAAATAGATATAGGGAAAAGGTCACACTTATCATCTATGTTCCAATAACCGTTCATTGATACATGCTAATTAAAAGTCTACTAAAATATTTCAAATGTATTTGTAGTTGTTCGCTTGTATATCCAATAGTTAAAAAGAATGTACTTAATTGGAAGAGTTGTACAACTTTATTGGTAACAATAGCACACAATTAGTGGGACATTTGTGCATATGTATTGGATCAATTGTACAAATTTTGTGGTGGTCAAAGCGAATGAATATCGGGGCAATAGAGAATATGTATCGAACGCCACCTTGAAATGACCACTTTTTGATCTTTGTGTACATAACAAATCCTCTCATGTTCGTCATAACTACCCACAAGTTGAAACAATAGCTATAAGCTCTTAAGTCAAACAAAAAAATCCAAAAGAAATTGTCAAAATCCGACATACCGTTTAGAAACTCAGGATGCGTGAAGTTAACTATAACAATTACTAGTACCCTTTCCCTATTTATTTTTTAACTAGATCTTCATTTTGATTCATATTCTTACTTTCAATAAATTATATAAACAATAAAAAATTTAATAAAATTTTAATTTCACATGCCCAAAATAAATACAAATTATTTGACTGAACCAATCATAAAACTTTTCCACCCCACATACTTAGATGATTGTGGACCACATTGTATTGGCCTTTCCAAAGCCTTTTTGAGAAGTTCTAGTGAAAAGTATTTAGGAAGATCTAAGTGATTTGAATGTATGGTCAGCTCAAGATAGGGACGTGCATATTATTACAGACAACTAATTTGGGTCAAGTCCTTTCACAATTTAACAACCTTGGCAGATATAATATTATTTTGTCTTCTATTAATGTCAAATCTCCTCCATGAAATATATCCTTATCAGTCTACCGACAAAGGCAAGAAAATTTTTGCGTATGGGAAAACATTAGCCTTTATACATTGCACATGATCTATGGTGTTGTATGGATACACGCATATAAAAAAACAAAGCTTGTGTCACTTATACACAAATAATTGCAAGCCCTTATTCTTGTCTTCATTGGCTCAGATGTTTTTATTGTAATGGGTCTAGTCCATCAAATCTCATTCATCGTGGCTTCTTTAGATTTCCCTACACTATTACTAGTTTGGTCATCATTATTTCTCACAGAGTATATATGATAGGGATTGAGATGTAATATAAAATTTTAACATTTTATTTAGAAATGATTTTTAGAGTAAAATGGTAATATCTAAGTAGGGAGAAGATACGAAAGTAAGTGTGAATAAAAGTATAATAATAATGAACAAACAAAAATAATAATAAATAATGGGAAAACAGTGTAAATAGGAGACAACATGAGTCAAGCAAGTCACATACGAATATGACATTTGTCATCAAGATATTTCTATTGAAACGACACAAAACTAAATGTAAAATGGTATGGGTATACTACTATCTAAATATTTTTGTTAAATTCTACATGTAGCATTTGCTTTTTGTATAGATTTAAACAACCACCTTTTACTCATTGTACATTTCACAAATTCTTGCAATTGTCGTCCCATAAACTTATAGTGTTCTCTAAGCACTCCAAATATTTTCCTTAATACACAATGAATTGTGTCAATATCCACAAACAAGAAGTGGGAATTATTATGTTAGTCAGTCATTATCACTATTTTCATTATTCACCAAAAAAATTTAAGTTCTTCTTCAAACTATGAATTTTAATTATATCTACATAAAGAAAATGTAGTATATTTCTCTATACCAATACCTCAATTAGTTTTGATTCACATAGATGATTAGTGTAACTCAATTTACTAAGAATTTTATATGTTTGGTCATATAAGATTTTTCCATTGATTGCATGTGTTCTTTATATATTATGTTTCTTTTAATATTTATCATTAGTAATTGTTGAGTTATCAATTTAGGCAAACTTGAACTAGAGTTTATGGGGAAATTAAGCTAACAAAAGATAGAAACACCCTTTTGAAACATATATTATGTTATACACATTGTAAGGGTTGTTCTAAATGCACTAACAAACAACTAGTGTCATATTATAAAATTATGATGGTTTTAAGTTTGTGGTATATGAGATATTAGGCTTATGTGTCCTTATTCTTGATGCCATGGCTTTATTATGGTACATGACATATTTGAAGAGATAATTACGACTAGACAATGGAATATAGATTCCCTCTAGTTGAATTGTAGAAGTTCTCATATTCTTTTAGGAAAGGGAACCAAATCAACCATTGAATGAATTAAAGACAAAAAAAAATACACAATTTTTATTGAATCAATTATTTATAAAATAGAATACAACTTATAAGTATATAAATGTGGAACATTTTAGAAAAGGTGGATACACATACAAGTTAAAGATAATTTATCTATTGTTTCATATGGAAAAATACTAGTTGGATGGATAAGCTTGTGACTTATATACAAGCATCCAAACATGTATCAATAAAAATTTGAAAATAAATTTTGTGTTAACAATTCTTGATGGTCATAGTTGCAATATTGTTAGGATTGCATGTTCATGATTGGTTAATATATAATGTTAGCTCAAGTTATGGAATGTTTATCATTGGGTAAAAGTACAAATTTGTGTCACACTATAAAAAAATGGCCAACACAAATAAAAAAATTCAACTTCGATCGCATAAAAGTGGTATTTATGTTTTAAATTTTAAAATGACATAAACTAATAAATATAAAACTCTCAATGAAGTTTATACTTGTAATTTCAAAAATAAAAATAAAAAATTGGTTTGATATATTTTTTGTAAATTTAAGAGCAAAATTTCAACTGTTCAAAATTTCAATAAAAAGTGAGGTCGATGGGATGTAAAAAAATAAAAAGGAGCAAACAAAAAAAAAAATCCCTTGTTTTTTCCCCCAAATAGCTAACATTAATATATAGTGCATGAAAAAAATTAATTAATTTTTAGCATTTTTTTTTTATGATAACGTTTTAAAGTAAAACTTCACCAAAGTGTCATACTTTCATGGGATGTCAACTTTTGTCTAATTCTTTTTATCATTCTTGAAAAAAAAAATTATATCATTTTGAAGATCATTCTCTCCTCTAGTGCACCATATATTTTTCAAGAATTTTTATTTTTATTTTTTAATTTCTAATCAACCTCATGTTTGATTATAAAAACCTACTTACAATAATTATATATATATATAATAAAGCTAATCAAAATATCAAAAAAAAATTGAAATCTAGACAATGAGATCTACAAAAGGGTCTTTTTTATATTTTCATGAAATTACTCCTAGTTGGAGAAATTCAAAGTTAAACTTGATTTTTTCGGAATTTACCCCAAAAGAGGGGTTAAGTTGCCAAATAGGTAGCAACATAGATGATTTCAGTCAAAAGGGTTTCGATTGAGACACTTTTGATTGAAATGGTTTTGCCCAAAACCTTACATGTAAATTGAGGCACATTTCATATTTCTAAAGAAAAAATTTTGATTTTACAATTTTGGGAAAAAGTGTTTCACCTAAAACTATATGCGCCACGTATAGGCCATGTGGTTTTGGAGGAAACAGTTTCACCTCAAACTGTTTAGGGAGAAACTGTTTCACTGGAAACTATTTAGTTCATTGAAAGTCTGACACAAATTTATGTTTTTAAGGTAAGTGCACGGAAATGGGGGACCAAAAAGGGGTCTTAAGTGGTCACTTTTTTTCTAAAATCAAGAAAGACTGATCTTGGATGAGAAATTAAAGATAGTTATGCTCAAAATTTGAAGACGCAACAAGAACAAGAGTCGTAGTTCTATGAATATAGTTTATAAACTACTTTTTTTTTAAATGGTGGAGATTAAAGGGTTCAAAAGGGGGAACCACACAAAGTGCTCCTATTTATGTCAAAAAACATAACATAGTATATGGTGTGCTACCCCTAAAATGTTAACTTTTTTTTTTTAGTATTTAAAAAATCACTTTAGTGAGAAATTAGCTAGCACCATGTAGTTTATGCCTGATTTTTCTATTGATTTTTTATTAATTTTAAAAGTGGGCATATCTTAAAAAATAAAAAGTGATCATGCTTCCCCTAAATTTTATAGGAAACTAATTGAAAATCTAAAAAATTGATATGTAAATAATAGAGTCTAGTTTCTAAAAATGTAATTTATTTTAAATTTTTGACGAACGACTAAAAATGAAGCCAAAAACACCATACATAGGTTTTTGACAAAAAAGGAGACACTAGCAAAATAAGTTAAAGATCAAAACCTTAACATATTTTAAATGTGAAAATAATTACATAGAAAGATCAGAGATCTCAATGTTACTATGTTGAATTTTTTTGACTTGACATTGAAACATGTGCAAAACTAATGGAGATCAGTCGAGATTGTGCAAATATTTTTACAATTTGAAAAAACACATCTTTGGACATTGAAATTTCAATCCAACCCTAAGGGTTGGAAATTACCAAGGAAAACAATAACACAAGCATGTTATAATGCACTCACATTATTTTTCTACCTTAGGTTCCATAACATAAGTGCATTATTGTGAAGGAAAAATGATATTATCTCTCCCTCACCTTCTCTTTCTCCCACTCTCTACCCTATCCCTCCTTCCTCCTTCCCTCTCTCTCCCTCCCTCAAGCTCTAGACCTATTTATCTACCTCTATCTCTCTTTGTCCCTCTTTAAATATCCATCTCTCTCTAGACCTATCTTTATACCTCTCCCTCCCTTATTCCCTTTGTATTGAACTCTCTATTGCACTTCTCTATCTCTCTCCCCTCACTATCGCTCCCTCCCTACCTCACTCTATCTCTCTACCTCTCCCTTCATTACACTCTTTCTTCTCTCTCTCCCTCTCTCCCTCTCTCCCTCTCTTTGTCACTCTCTCTCCCTCCCTCCCTCTATCACTCCCTCTCTCCATATCTTCCTCTCTCTCCCTCTCTCCCTATTTAGCATATAATGTTTAGAGTTTAGGGCTTCTATTTTAAGGTTTAGGGTTTGGGGTCTAGGGTTTATGGTTTACAATTGATGATGGAGGGTTGAGGGTGGTATAGCTCTCTCTCTCTATCTCCCTCCTCACTACCTCTCCCTCCCTCCATCACTCTCTCTCTCCCTCTCTCCCTCTCTTCTCACTCTTTCTCTCCCTCTCTCCCTCTCTCTACCTCTCTCTCCCTTTCTCCTTGTTTAACATATAGTATAGATTTTAGGGATTAAAGTTTAGGGTTTAGGGTTCATAATGGAGGGTTGAGGATCTACCTACCTCTATCTTACCTCTCTCTCTCCCCTCGTCACCTCTCCCTCTCTCCCTCTCTCCCTCTCCATCTCTCCCTCTCTATCTCTAAATTAATCATGGTTTAGGTTTTAGGGCCTAGTATTTAGGGTTTAGGTTATAATGCATAGTGATTAATGTTTAGGGCTTAGGGTTTATGGCCTAGTGTTTAGGTTTTACAATTGATGATGAAGGATTTATGGTGAAACCTACCTCTCTCTCCACTTTCTACCTCTCCCTCCCTACTCTTGTCTCTCTCCCTCTCTTATCTTTCTCTCTTCTTCTCTATCTCACCTTTCTATCTCTTTGTCCCTTGATCTCTAAATTATTCATTTTTTAGGTTGAGGGCCTAGGTTTTAGAGTTTAGGGTTTATGATGGAGGATTTAGGGATTAAATTTATTCTTTTAGGTTTTAGTGTTGAAACAATGGGGACATAGGGAACCCAACCTTTAAGGAGATAGGGTTCCTACTTCGCACTCAAGTTTCACTCAAGGAAACCCTAGAGATCTCAATCATTGGTGAACCAGTGGGGAAATAGGGGAGCCCAACATTTAAGGAGATAGGGTTTCTATTTCGCACTCAAGTTTCACTCAAGGATACCCTAGAGATCTCAATCCAAGGATGTAAAGGGGAAAAAGATCTACAATAAGGGTTTCCTAGGGTCTGATTATAAACTAAATAGGGGTTCACCACCAAGCTATGGCTTGGAAAGACTAACTAAGTGCAAGACCTAATGCTAAAACCTAATGCAATGCAAGACTTCACTATATGACCTAGAAAAGCATGTAAATCAAAACAAAAGGTTGAGAAATAAGAAGTGTGCACCTAGAAATTTGAAAGAGCTTGGAATCAACTTTGAAATGTTGAAAAATCTACTTTTAGGGCACACTAGGACTCACACACCACTTTTGGCGTATCAGTCCCAATTTAGGGTTTTTGGATTGGAATAGGTTTTTGACAGTGTAAATTCAGGATCTTCAAAAATCTAGAAAAAATTTTGTAGTGGGACTCATACGCCACTTCTGGTGTATCAGTCTTGTTCTACTTTTTCAGGAATTCAAAGTCTAGATCTATGCTCCAATTTTTGCTCTTCCTTCCCAAACTAATTTCTGGATCTAAACCTATAAAAAGATCTATAAAATAGAATATAGAGTTGATTTGTTTATGGGGGGTTTGCCTCAGTCAAACCCTTAGTTTGGTAATTAAACCTTGATAGAAACAATGGATCTTGAATGTAAATGTGAACATAAACCCTAACCTTAAGTGTGTCTAAGATTAGGACATCTGAAATGCAAAGTAAGCCTATTCCATTGTGCTAGAATGAGATGAATGAATGAAACACAAAGATGAATGACTCACTTTGGGAGATGTCTAATCACCCTAATAAGTTGTAATAAATGCATGTACCTTCCTTAGGCTGAAAGTAGAGTGATAATGGAAGATGGAATCACTAAGGAAACAAGTCATTAGGCTTGGCTTGATGGCTAGTTGCATCTCCCCAACTTAGAATCCATCATGATTCACCATAGGAAACCATAATCAACCCTTGACAATGTTAGATCTTGAATGAAAATGAGCTTGAAGACCTATAAAAACACAATAATGTTGCTCCAAGGCTTCAACTTTGTTGATTACTTGTTCTTGAATGCTCTTGTGAAGAATGCTTGAATGCTTGGATCTTGAAATTGTTCTTCTATATTATTGCTTACATGAAATAATAACTTAGAAGCTTGTTTATATAGGAATTACACCTAATTTACCATTATTTAAATATCAAAAGCCGACATCAACCAAAAATTTATATTAAAAACTTGAATTTTCTACTCAAACCCTAAAAAGGGCCCAAATGGGACTCATACGCCACTTGTGGCATATGGGTCACACCTAGGGGGACTCATATATCCAAGGTGGTGTATGAGTCCCACCCTAGATTTTTGAGATGGGTTGCTAGAAATTTTAATGTTTTTGATTATTTTGTTAGGTTTTTAGTTGAAATAAGCCTCGAGATCCAAAATAAAGGGTCTTAGGGGCCTATTAAGGATTATTTAAAAGAATATTTAATGCAAGGGTACCAAAATAGGTCCAAATTAGGTAGTAAACTGCACTATCTCCAAGGAGTACAATTTTTGTTGCCACAAGTGTTAAATTATTAATATTAGGTTTTAGGGTTTAGTGAATAGTGTTTATGGTTTAGGGTTTATAATGGAGGGTTCAACATTGAGGGTTTAGGGATAAAGTTTAATTTTTAAGGTTTTAGCATTAAAAGGTATTAATGTTAGGTTTTACCTAGGTTTAGGGTTTAGTGTTTAGGTTTTAGAGCCTAGGGTTTAGGGTTTATGGTGGAGGGTTTAACATTGAGGGTTTAGGGGTTATATTTAATTTTAAGGTTTTAGTGTTAAAATTTATTAATGTTAGGTTTTAGAGTTTAGGGTTTAGGTCATAGGGTTTATGGTTTAGGGCCTAGGGTTTAGGGTTTAGAGCCTAGGGTTTAGGGTTTGGTGTATAGTGTTTAGAGTTTAAAGCTTAATATTTAGGGTTTAATTTTTAGGGTTAATGGGTGGATGAAGGTCTACCTACCTCTTTCTAACCTCTCTTCCTCTCCCTCCATCCCTCCTTCCCTCTCTACCTTACTTCCCTCACTCCCTATCCCTCTTTCTCCCTTTATTTTCTCTCTTCCTCTCCCTCCCTCCCTCCCTCCCTCCTTCCCTCTATTTTTCTCTCTCCTCGCTACCTCTCCCTCCCTCCCTCACACTCTCTCTACCTCTCCCTCCATCACTCTCTCTCTACCTCTCTTTTTCTCTACCTCTCTATCTCTCTCTCTCCATTTCTCTTTATATTATTCATGGTGTAGGGTTTAGGTTTTATAATGGAGGGTTAAGAGATTAAATCATTTTTTAAGTTGAGTTGTAAAGTATCCCCCGCATGGTTTAGTATGACATGCTTAAAGTTTATTGAAGACATTATCTTCAGCTACACACTGACACATGAAATTATTGATACCAATACGAAAGAGAAGCACATTGATCCATGTGTAATGACCACTTAGTCCAACAAGTTTCTTGTGATCTCTAGGAGATAAATGAGGAGGAAACTTGCAAGTGACCAAATAGCTAGTAATATCAACAAACCAATGACTCTTAACAAAAATTGTAAAGAGATGTTCATCTGGAAATGTATCATCAACTAGAATCAGTTCATCATCATGTTGTAACTTAGATAAAAAAAATTGTAACAACATTCTCATGACTAAGCTTATCAAGTATAGTAATGTCAAATTATTGTAATAATAAAAACCATATAATAACTCTTTCAATTACAACAGTTTTATTCATTAAAAGGTGAATTGTAGAATGATCAGTATGAATAAACACTTTATATCTTGTGATATAATGAAAAAAATTATTAACTACATATATGATAACTAGAAATTCCTTTTCAGGACTTCACTATTTGATTTACCTCAACACCAGTGAAATTTTTTCATATGTAATAAAAAGAATAAAAAAGTGGACCATCTTTTTTACCCAATACTTCTTCCATCAAGGTGTCAGAAGTATCAATGTGAATATGGAATGGTATTTTATAATTTGGACCACGTAATAATAGTGTAGTAATAATTTTTTTCTTAATATCCTCAAAACCTTGTTGAAACTCTATTATTCTTGAGAAGATGTTATATTTTCCTAACAAAAAAAGAGGCAAGCCAATTCTACTGAAATCTTGAATAAATCTTCTATAATATCATGCATGTCGTAGAAAACTACAAACATATTTTTAACAAGTAGGCATAGGTAAATCTTTCAAATGATTTGTACCTTTTTATAATCAACTTCAATACCTTTAAAGAATAAATGTAATGACCTAGAACACTATACCTTTTTTCATTCAAATATTGCATTTCTCATGACTAAGAGATAGGTTAGTATCTTCATGTAATTTGAATAACTTTTTCAAGATTATTCTTGGCTTCATCATAAGCATTACCATAAACCATAAAATCATTTATTTATACTTCTACACAATCATGAATAAGATCAACAAAAATACTTAAGACTTCCCTTTGAAAATTTGTGGGAGCATTATATAAACAATAAGGTAAAATATTATATGAAAATTTTTCCCAAGGTAAGTAAAAATAGTTTTATCTTGGTCTTCAATTATTATCTTGATCTAATTGTATTTGTTGAAACCATCCAAGAAAGAAAATAAATGTTTCCCTACAAGAGTATCAAGAACTTGATCAATAAATGACAATGTAAAATGATCCTTTTTGGTTTCTTTGTTAAGAGCTCTATAATCAACACAAATACACCACTTACCACTCTTCTTAGGAACCATTACCAAATGTGAAACCCATTGGCTATCTGAAATTGGATAAATAAAGCCTAAATTTAATTTTTTTGTGATTCCTCTTTAACAACTTCATGCAAAATGGGATTCAATCTTCATTGTGGTTGTCTTATGGATGATTATCTTCTTCCATATAAATATAGTGAGTGAAAATTTCTATATGTATACCACACATATCTTCATATTCCCATTCAAATGTAACTTTAAATGAGTTTGTAGCATTGAAATCAAATCATCAATGTGTAGTTTTTAATTATGGATAATGTTAAGTGTGCATCTTGGCAAGATTTACATTGCTTGTGACTGAGAAGTTGTAGGTAAATCTATATGTTTTGATTGTGAAGTGGATGGTAATAATGAATTTGGTATGAATTTTTTAGTAAATAAAAATGGGCCATATAAACAATTATGTGGTAGCAATTGGTGTAATGTAATGAAATATTGGAAAGATTGTGAATAACCTTTTAAAGGAAAATTCTTGAATGGAAAATTATCATCTATACAAGAGTGAAAATAGTCTTTCCAAAACATCATTGGATTAATACCTATTTTGAAAGAAATTAGCAATAATAACATCTTCAGGTGGTTCGTAAAAATTGAGACTGATAAATTATCAAAATAGGAAGAGATTCATCCAAGTCACTATCGACCTATAGTAGATCATCTTTCTCCAATAAACATTGTGTTGGTGGGTTCAACATTAACTATTTATTTTATTCTCTATTAGAAATAACCATTTTATTTGATTAAAATTTGATGAAAGCATTTAGAGTATCCAACCAAGGTCTTCCCAAAATCAAAGGGTATCCCCCTAGCTTTATTTTAGACTACAAGATCATGAAATCGCTTGGGTATTCCCAAGAATCAATAGAAATAAAAACATATTTGATCATACCTTCAGGTTTAACTAAAGAACGATATATCATTTGAAGAATAGTAGGTATAGGCATAAGCCCTTGAAGACATTTTTTCTTTAGTTTCATTAGTCATAACATTGATAGCAACACCAAGATCAATATGTGTATTTGGAATGGCTATATGACCAATACATACCTTTATCATGGGACTCCCATGGTTAGAATACTTGGGAACTAAAGTGTTCTCTAGCATAAGATTTGCAAGTTGCCCAATAACTTGAATGGTTTTTGAATCCTATTTATTTTTCTAATTTTTGGTACATAGCTCTCAAACTATCTTTGTGTATATAGGAATATCCTTGATTGCCTGCAAAAGAGGAATTTTAACTTTGACATTTCTTAATTCATTAATCAAGTCAAATTCAAGTCAAGAGATATTTCTTGTTTTGGTAGATTGAATTTGAAATTGATCAAGAAATGGGGGCGGTATTGGTTGTATACTTGTTTCATCATACTTATGTTTGTTTTCTTCTTGTGATTCTTCCAACTTAGTAATTGTAGGTCCTTGAAGAGCTATTCCTAATCTAAGTTGTAATACATTAATACCTAGTGCATTAACATGTTAAGTTGGGTATCTTGCTACCTCATTATTATAAACAAGTTATGCCACATTATTGTTTGGATTTGGTGTAGGTTGAGTAGTTATTGATGTCGCTTTTTGTGGTTGTGATGGATTGGGTGGTTGATTATTATATGTTGGTGGTATAGGTGGTAGAAATTGTTGTTGTGATTGTTGGTATGGGATGATAATAGGTGGTACCAAATATGATGGATATTGTGGAAATTGTGGTGGTGATGTCCTCCATGCTTGTTGCCATGGTTGAGGAGCATGTTGGAATTGGTTTGGCCATTATGGATAGGATGGAGTTTGTTTCCAACCTCCATACCATCCATGTTGAATAGGGAAAGAACTAGATTGACCATTAAGCCCCATGTTATAAGGTGCATTGAAATCATTAATTATACCTGGTGGCATAGCTCATGGTGGCCAAGGTATTCCTTGAGCCTTATAATAAATAGGTTATTTCGTATATTCCATTTTTGTCATATCTATTGGTAAAGGTCATAAGGTGGTATTCATCAAAAATTGAAAAAAAACATAATGGGTGTGGTCAACTAGATCTTGAACATAAGACATGTCCACTTAAACAACCATTAAACTCATATGTCCTCTTTTTTCAATTGTGAGAGTGTGGCAAAGTGTAAATGAAGAAAAATTGACAATTTATGCCATTGTTGGTTCTCATATTATTCTAGGGATAGGTTGAACTAGGTAAATAACTAAACCTCCATTCAATCAAACTTCCCTGGACCAATATCCACCATGGATGCACCACATGGTTGGTGGGGTTAAACACCTTTTTGATCAAAATAGTTTTGGCTAGTTTGGCCAAATCGACCAAAAGTTTGACTTTCCCAAAAAGATTACAAAATTTGTGTGTTCACCCAAAATAGATTTCGTATCAATTTCTTTGTGTAAGATACCAAATATACTATTTTTCACAAGCCTTACAAATAAAAAATCCTTTTTAATTTTTTAATAAAATATGATTTTGTAATGGTTTTTTAGTCCATGAAAAAAGATTGTATAACCATCATTACCATGCTATATGAACACAACCATATAATTCAAGATACTCATTATGTAATTATAATTTTGTGTTTCTTAAATTGGTTTGGACATTGGCATAAATATGCAATATTTGTTAATGAAGTGTTATAATAGAGGTACAAATCTTGTAATATTTTGTCAAGTTTAAAGAAAAATAAATTCTATTAGAAAATCAAACATGCCATCTAGTAAAATCAAGTAAAAGAAAAACATGGATCATTGCCCTTGAGATGTCATAATTAACCTTAACTAATGTTTAAAATTCAATTAATTGATTACCTTTACTAAAAGAACAAAGAAAAAAAACAAATTCCTAAACATGTCTACACATACATCAAATTTGAGTTTTGAATTCCCTAGGTATGAAACTAGTGTCAAATGACACACTTGTAGCATGTATTTGTTGTTTGCATATTAGTGTTGATGGCTCATTTTCTTTCTTAAAGATAAATACCTTCCCTCATAGCTAGTTTGAAGGCCACAATTTTTGTTTATACCCTTAATGCAAAAGTGCACATGGGTAGGAAGGCCTCATCTCTACTTGTGGCGTGTATCTTTGCTTTGTATGCTCATGTTTCTTCTCAATGTGGTGTGCAAAAGGAATAGAAAGATAAACAAAGTTTATACAAGAATCCAAAACTCAAAGGGTTATGTGATACCATGGTCCTAGGAACTATAATGGTGGAAAAATTTAGGCCACTTAACCTAATAGCCTTTCTAAACAATTGATCCAAAGATTATATCCACACATCTTAGAACACTAAAAACCCACTAAATTCATGGTCTTATGTCAAGTTACACACCTTGTAGCAAAATCAAATAGAGACTATTTTTCTTAGTGTTACACAACGAAAGGAAGTTATTGGTTCATGTCAATGGTTTTTCTTGTAGCAAGTCAATTGCACTTATGATTCCAAAGAACATAATTTTTGGAAAGATCATAAATTCAACACTTTATGACTAACTTAATCAAACTCAACTACAATATTAGAATAATGTCCTTAAAAAATGAAAATATCTATTCAAATTATTGACATAAAAACAAACAATTAATACTAAATCTCTCTTAATAACCACAAAATTAATAATTAAAAATCACTTCAATAACAACCGCCAAAATTGTATCTACCATGACTATAACAACAATAAAAAAACATAAAATGAATTTAAATATATTGACCCAACTTTCCTCACCAAAACCCTAAAAAATACATAATTAAGTTGTTCCTTTTAAAGTTGGGTATGTTCCATGTGAACTTGAGTGGACTAAATGAAGATTGGAGTTTTCTCCTATTAAGGTGTAAGAAAATTTTGAAGAGTGGATTAAATGATCACATTAAGTGTATGTCCTTATGGGAAAGAACAAGATAAATAATACTTTATG
Source organism: Sequoia sempervirens (assembly GCA_007258455.2). NCBI lineage: Eukaryota > Viridiplantae > Streptophyta > Pinopsida > Cupressales > Cupressaceae > Sequoia > Sequoia sempervirens. Next base: position 547,371,283 of record VDFB02000015.1, read on the forward strand.
AATGGGCCCATCAATTTCGAAGCCTTCATGTGAGTAAGCCATGACTTATGTGTTCAAAGTGTCCTTTTTAATGTCGCCTTCTAAAGATAGGTGGTTACATAATTAAGCCATAGCTCCAAAAAGTGGTTATGTGGTAGTACATAATTAAATCATAGCTGGAGAAAGTAAATAAGAAGCCACTAATCTTTGTTAAAACTCTAAGGGTCTTTATATAATGCCACTTGGAGTTGTGGGCCCCAAGTTGGGTGCACAAGAGTTTCCTTTGTCCATGTTTGATCTTGAGAAGGGCTTCCAAGTGATTCAAATAACAATTTACTCTTATAGAAATTTATAATTTATAATTTATAAAAAAGTGTAGTTTAATTATGTTTTGGAAAGTGATAAAGTCATATTTTCATTTGGTTAATATATAATTATAATATTTGAAGTATATTATTTTTTCTTTATTTTAATTAAGAAAAATTAAAAATAGAAATTTAAATGTATACAAAAGATAAATATTTCTAAATTATTATTATTGAAATTATTAAAAACACAAATTAAAATTGTAAGAATAATAGATCTCTTTAAATTTAAAATAAAAATTTAATAAGTTAAATTGAATATTGAAAGCTTCATTACTAAGAGACAGCTGTAGGGTATAGCTAAGGAAAACTTGAAGACTGATTTTCAGCTCAAATAAATTATATCACAGTTCTTTCAGTTGTAAAAAGTCAAAGATAATCTTCTGTGTTCCATGCAGATGCACAGAATAATTCAATTCATGGAAGGATAAATCTCCATTGTTTTCTGCTGTTTATTCTCTGTTCTGGACTGTAAAAAAGTTATTATTTTGATGCTTGGCTGTTTTGTTTCTACTGACAGCTATGAATGTTTTTGTATTACTTTTCAATTGTATGCTTCACTACAATGCTTGAATCTTTGTTATTTGCAGTCTTCATGACTGCTGCTCTTTTTACTTTTTGTAACCTTTTACTTTGATGGGTACAGAAAAAGAGACGTGAATTTCATTACCACTAATAGTTATTATTTTAAGGTGGTCACTTTCCTGCTCTTCATAGAGGATTGCTATAGTTATTATAAGTTTCAAATAAGATGTTAGTAGTACACTACACCAATCTGAACATTGACAAATAATTGGCATCAGTAATTCAAATGTGGTATTTATTGTTTAAATTTACAACTATTTGTCTGATGGATCAGAATATAAGGAATTTTTTAAATGTACAGTCATCTGTTCAATAGTTGAATTAATTGAAAATCAGAGAACAAAAGACTTTTTAAATGTACAGCTATCTGTTTCATGGTTGTATTAATTGAGAATCACAATACAATGAATTTTTTAAATGTACTTTTATCTATCTGATGGCTGAATTGATTGAAAGTCAGAATACAATGAATTTTTTAATTGTACAGTCATCTCTTCATCTAGTCAGATTGACTGGATTAAGTGAAAATCAGAATACAACAGTTTTTTAAATGTACAATTTGATAGCTGGATAAATGTTGCCCTCAAGTATCATAATCATAGGTTCCAATGACAACAACTAAACCTAACATCATTTAAGGGAGAGAACCCGATAGTTGATCACCCTAACTTCACGCATCTCAAAATCCTACATGAAAATTTCAAAAAATTCTCAAATTTTTGCAGCAGCTTGCTTGGCAACACCTCTGCTTATAACTAAGGTTTCAAGGTCACATCATCAAATATTATACCACATCAGCATGCTTTTTGTTGAGGTGTCCAAAAAGGTTCAAAAAAAAAGTGAGACTGATACTTGTGCACTAAATCATGTTGTATTGGTGCACTGATGTGGCATCACATGATTTGTTGTTTTTTAAATCTAAGGAATACATATTGATTATTGGTAGTTATTATCAACACTTAACAACTTTAAAGTTACAACTATTGGTTCAATATTGTTAAAAATATTGAACATTAAATCAACAAATGATATAACAACCATTGAAACATACTGTACCTACTGGATCCTTTCCCCTAAACAACTGGTTACAGTTTTAAAAATACAAATTAAATGAAAGCCTGAATTAAAAAGTAATAATTTTTTTTTAAATGACTAAATCAGGAAAACAAATTAAACTATCCAAAAAAATCAAGATAACAAAACAAGTAATCACGTAACAGCGAGTCGCCAACCAGAAACAGCAATTTAAACTTCACAGCTGGGAAACAATGGAAATAAATGTACCCCTCCTATATTAGAATCCATCTTAATCACCACGTGTGAAGCGGTGTTGTCCAGCCTGGGTATGAAATGATAGGTCATTGGAAGCACCCACACCTACAGACTTGTTGAACTATTGAATCTTCTTGCATCATAAGTTAGATCTAACTGCAGCGTTACATATTAAGAAGATAACTGATAAAATAGGAATCTATGCTACACATACATTCTTGATCTCAATCGATTCAGTTGGGGTGCATTTTCCTCATAAATATTAGGTTGCTTTACAAGCAGTAAATCAACGAGCAAACAACTTTACATTGTCTACAACCGGTCCACACAGAGAACTGGAATCATCACTCCTCATGTGATAATATGTTCTGAAGAACGCCACAGCAGTCCGGGCAGAAACAGCCTTGAATGGAAGTTGGGCCGTTTTGAATCCTCCAGTGCCCTTAGATTCATAAGGCACTTTCACAGTCTCTTTTGCTGCAAAAGCCTCCACGATCATGGACCCATTGCAGGAATTGCTTCCGTCTCCTACTGTGAAGCTTAGGAGATAAGCCTTCCCCACAGTAGTTCTCACAATCTGTGCAATGGAGCTCTCTTTTCCCGCCAAGAGCTCCACCGCTCTTCTGCCCTGCGGTACTGCGTAGTGTAGAGCGTCGATATATTTGACAGATTTAAGAGAATCTATCATCCACCCGGGCAAGGCCGAGTTGCGATCATCTACATTGGGAGGCAGCAGAACTCCAAAGGAAGAGTTGCGGAAAACCAGAGGCCCCTCTTCAAAACCCCCATTCTTTATCAAATTACCTGCAACACACTACGTTAACCAGAAAAGATTTCTGCAATTAAGCTTTTTTTCACAAATACTTTAAATCAAACACTATCATCATCTATCATTATCAGCAACAGGAAAATAGATCCATCAAATATGTTTACTGATGATAGATAATTATTTAGCATATTTCTGGAATTAAGCTTTTTTTTTCCCAAATACTTTGAATCAAACACTATCATCATCTATCATAATCAGTAAAAGGAAAACAGATCCATCAAATATATTTACTGATGATAGATAGTTATTTAGCATATTTCTGGAATTAAGTTTTTTTTCCCAAATACTTTGAATCAAACTCTATCATTATCAGTAAACAGGAAAATAGATCCATCATCAGTAACCGAAAAGCTTGCGTACCCCATGTATAGCGAGGTGGAAAGAGCTCCCTAATGGCAATTGCATCAACAAGAGGGCCACAGGCAGGATCCTCCACCACGCCAGGATTGTGCAGTATGATGTCCACCACATTGTAGGCCGGCCGAAAAGCCCAGGCGTAGGAATCCCACCCACTACTACTATATATCGTCTGCATCGGCAGCTCCCCTGCCTCAGGTGGAACAGAGACGTTTAAGGTCTCCACCTGGGCGCAGGTTCGAGCCACACTAAATGTGAGTGAGTAGAGAGAACCCTTCTTCACCTCCACTCTCTGGCTCAGCTGTGCCTCGTTCCCCAGCCGTGCAGCGTGTGCTCCCTGAGGGACTACTACCAACATATCACCCTGGTGATGCCCGCTTGTTATATATTCCACAAAGCCCCGGATGTGCCAGAAGGGCAGCGAGTTCGAACCTACGATCTGTGTCCCATTCATCGAGGATCGCTTTGGAGCGTACTCGAAGTTCCCATTCATCAGCAAACCTGCTCACCATATTAAAAACAGAAACTGAAAAAATGCAGATAAAAAGAGAAACTGAACTTCAAATAAAAAGCAGATATTGAACTCCAGATGAAAAACAGAAACTGAACTCCAAATAAAAACCAGAAACTAAACTCCAGATAGAAACAATGCTGGAACGAGATAAACTTGCCATTTTTCACAGGAGCAGCAGCACTCATACAGCAAAGAAATATCACGCCATAAAGAAGACAAAACATATATTTCACCATCTTCAAGATCCGCAATGATAACTTTTACCAGATGCACTGAAGTGAAGGTTTGATGGGTTTTAGCAAGGCTGGAGCAGGGTTTTATATAGTTTCTCATCCATTGCAAAAGTAAATTGAGTTACGAGGAATAAGAGAACAAAGGTGGGAACGCTTTCCAACGGAACAGCACGGCCTAGAAATTGATGGTCTGTGACCTGTTCTTCCAAATTTCTGTCTCACTGTACCATAAATAAATTATGGTGAAGGACCCAACTGTGTGGTGCCGTTTTCAGGTCTACCAGTTTGAAATTATAAATACAAAATTTAAATCTCTAACGTTAAAATTTATTTTAATTCCTACTGCACAGTTTAGAATTCTCTTTTAAAGAATTTGTTTCAGTATTGAAGTAAAGGAAAATAGTTTATAAATTGAATTTTAAAATTTTAATAGAAAAATCATTATGTTTCATATTATATTTCATAATTTATCACGAAGAGGATAAACTATTTTAAGGAGTTTGTTTGATTTTATTCTTAGTGTTACATGGATTATTAAATGTGATTGAAAAGATTATAAAAAACAATAAAATTTATAAATTAAATTGTAAAGTTTCTAGTTTTTTTTGTTTCACATTTCAAATCATTAAAAAAAGATAAATTCCTTTATTTAATGATGGATCACACTAGAATATTTGAAGATCTATCTTTTCTGGATGATGAAGTGTAATCCATCTTCTCACATACAAAAAATTATTCACAAATTTCTATTAAAAACTTTACAATTCAATTTATCAATTATAAAAAAATCATACTTATCAATAAATTATATATTATTTTTGAAAACTTATTAATAAAAAAATTTAAATCTTAAAAATTGTAATTTTAATTTATAAATATAAATTTTGCATCCTTCAACTGTATCACATAAAAAAGAAATTTCACACAGACAATGAAAATTCTTATATACTTATATTCTTCAAAATAATGCATGCCTAATAATGACATAGGCAAATTCACCACCAGCAATTCATTACCAACAATTCATCGTGTGACATATTCATTGCATATACAATTCACCATCAACAATTCATCATTGTGGTTTATTCACCATGTATACCTTTTTATGCATTCAACAAAATATCTTACTTTTTCTTTTTTGGATATTCTTGATCACTTAAATATTGAAAAATGTATATGTGGTGAATATATCATGGTGATGAATTGTTGTGGTGAATTGTATACACAGTGAATATATCATGACAATAAATTACTGACAGTGAATTATTGACGATGAATTGCTGGTGATGAATTACTGACTACCTATGAATTTTCCTAAAGCCCCTGAAAATATTGAACAATTTCAAATGGATTACCGTCCTGAAAAACTGATTGACAGAAAGGACCGACCGTCAAATTTAGAGTCCATCCAAATATGCATTCACAAAAAACAAAATCAGTCTAATCAGTTCAGTCTCTTTGAAAGTTGAGAAGGACAATTTGCAGAGTATTAAATTACCTATAAAGTTTGAAGGTGTCAGTAAAGTGACCACAAAATTCCAAATCCACCGCTCAATTCAAACTTCCGTGAATGTCACATGTCGGAACGAAGTTACGGTCCACCGCCCCACATGAACCAACGTAGGGAACGCCGTTTAATACTCAGACTGTGGGAAAAGTACGTTTAAAAACAGCCTGCTTCCCATAACAACGTACTGGAACGGTCCCTGACCCGTTGGTTAACTTGCGGGAATTTTACAGTTTAAACTGGAGAGACGTTATAGAAATGTGTAGGTAAAATTTTGGGTTTTTCAAATTTATGACATTAATTTGGATATAAGTTATTTTGTTAATAGAAATTTATATATTCATGTTATTTATTTGGTATTTAGTTTTGGATCTATTTTTGTCATAAGATAAATTAGCAATTGCACCTTGGTGTGCAATGGGTACGCCGAAAGTGTGGAAAGTCATTTAGAAAAAAAATTGTCTATTTTTTTGCATATTTTTGTATAGAATGCGAGGTCAAGTGGTAGGTCATTTAGCAAATGATGTTGGTTGTACAATAAAGGTCTAAATGGAGAAGTGTGAGCTTCAAATAAATTATGTGTCCACTTATAGGGATCTAAATATGACCAAAATAAAACCTCTAAATAAAAAAGATAATCAGGTTTCATTACCAAGAGAGTCATGTTATATTTTCAAGAAGCAGAGAGAGGGAGATATAGTGATAGAAAGAGGGAGAGATAGAGAGGGGAAGAGTGTGAGAGAGGTTAAGGCGATAGAGATAGAGGTGGAGATGGAGATGGATATGGAGAAGGAGAGTGGTATGGAGAGAAGGAGAGGGGGAGATAAAGAGTGAGAGAAGGGAGAGGTAGAAAGATAAAAATAGAAATGGAAAGTGATAGATAGAGAGAAGTAGAGAGAGGGAGAGATAATGGGATAGGTAGAGAGAGAGATATATATAAGAAGAAATATGGAGAGATAGAGATAGAGAGGCAAATAATATATAGATATAGAGGTCTAGGAAGAGGGAAAGGGAGAGAAAGAGGGAGAAAGAGGTAGAGAGCTCAATAAAGAGAGAGATAGTGAGATAGAGCAAGAGATAGAGAGTGTAATTAGAGAAAAAAATCAAGTTAATGACATGTAGCATAAAACTAAATCCCCAATCAACAATAAAGCACAATGAAAACAAAAAGCAAATAAACTTGAAACAATATCACCTAGTCTTCAAGCTTCCATTGGTTGACCTCCATTGGCATTCTCCATCTTGTTGAAAATGGTATACTTGCCCTCAGAATTGAAGTGCAACTATAACCTATGCCAAAGACAAGCAAAATATTGAAGTAATATGTATGTTCAAGTACTCAAAAGCTCTCAAGCATGTTGTGTGTAACTTGTCTAAAATGACTTGAAAGAGAGCCTTTTAAAGAATGTCAAATTGAGAATGGATGGTCAGGATTAAAAGTTGGTGAAGCACTAAGATCAAAGGCCAGGAATCAATGTCATAAGGAGGATTAGGGTTAGGACAACATTAGGTCAAAGTTAGGGCAAGCTTTGAAATGAAAGGTTGAGATTTAATTGAAAGCAATTAAATCAATGGTGGAGAAAAAGAGGTAGTTGGAATAATATAAATTATTTAATTTATGGAGGAATGTTGATTTATGAATTAAATAATAGTTTAATTCATAAATGGGAATAAGACAAAATACAATAAATAATTGTTTTAATTATTTATTTGGTGGGATGTAAAGTGGGTTAAATAAATAAATTTATTTAATTGAAGGAAAAATGGTAATGTTATTAAATGATTGGAGGAAATATGGATTGATTAGTGACATACTTAAATAAATAAATGTAATTTACTTATTTAAATAATCATGGAGGAACAATTATGACATTAAGATGTGATTAAATAATTGAACTATGTGAGGGAGAAGCATGGTCATCGTAGAAAATATGGTTTGCAAGTCGAGACCATTTTTATGTCTCTATAGAGAGATATAGAGACATATAGATGGAAAGAAAGAGTGATAGAAAGATATAAGGAGATATAGAGAGAGGGAGATGGGGGAGAGAGAAAAACAAAGAGAAGTAGAAATATATGAATAGTGATTGAGAGTGGGAGATAAATAAGGAGAGATATAGAGGGAGAGAAAGATATATAAGAAGGTAAGATGCAATTGCTAGTACACAATACTCTTAAACATAAGATATACCCACCAATCTATAATTTAATGTGATAATGTACTTTTAAGAAATTACATTTTATATAAATATTTGAAGTTAACATGTAAATTTAATAAGATAGGTAGTTCAGAAGAATTGAAACGTTGTCTGAAAGGTTTTATGAAAAATTGTTTTCCATACATAAAACAAACCACTTGAAATGTCAGTTTGTTCTACCAGTTAAACATGTCCTTCTCTAATCACTTTTAATATGAAACAAATGCCACAAGGGATTGTGAAACTGAGGGAAAAAAGAATCTATTGTAGATTCATGTGTGTATACGCTGTGAATGTCGATTTCATTACAACTTCGACAAAACCATTATTAAGTCATTATTAAATTATGGGATATTCTCTCCTTGAATGTCGTATGTGTATAAAAAGAGATGAATTAGCACATACCAAATGGTGTTCTTATTCTATATTTTCCCTCTTTTGATTTGTTGGTTTTGTTCTATTATGCAGTTGATAGGAAATGTTTCTTTTAGTAGTTAATTTATTGGTTATGTTTTCCACTGAAAATCTATAGAAAATTTATTATTTGAAGGTCAAGGATACAAAAATTTTATAACTACTAGAGACAAATTCACAATCCCCACAACACCCACTACACAACTCTCTCAATTACATTTCTACTTCTAGGCTTTTGGACACAAGTCAATTTCAAGTGATATGGATGCAAATATAGTAAAGGAGGTGAGGTTTTTTTTGAAATAATTGTTGTTTTCTGAGACTCATTTATGATGTACTAATAATTTTCTATGCATTTTATGATGTCCAGATGCAAGAAGAATGTGATGGTCTGTCACTTGGTCTAAAGGTGATTGAGAGAAAATTCTAAAGGAGAATATACATCATATTATCACATAAAGGGCTATTTAGATTGTTGCAGACTAGTATTGACTCCTTAGAAGATGCAACACTATTACAAACAATTTTTTCTTAGACTTGAAGTTTATTTTTAGAGGACAAGAAAATTTGTGGTGATGCACTATTGGATATTGGTGTTTATGTTTGAAGTCTACAAAGGTGTGATGCTTTTGCTATCTTATCTGAACTCGAATCTAAATAGCAATCTAAGGTCATTTGTCTTTCCTTTTATATTCAATCTGTTGTTATCATATTTTTCAATACTAAGCTAACTTGCCAACACCAAATAGGGGAAGTACAACAATCCCATATGGAAATTCCTTTGAGCTATACTTCTCTTAGTATGATGTAATGATAGATTTGATCTTGTAACAAGAAAATGGTGTCGACAGCAAGAGGTTATGTATAGGTTACATAAGCTCATCCAAAAGAATAGTGGAGGCTTTCTGTCTTTTTTGACTTTAGCACGCACCTAGGTATTCTCCTTGTACACAGGAATCTGGGCCTCCTTCGATTTCCAAACTTTTTTCAGCACCTCTTCGCTTTGTTGCTTTGCATACATGTCTATGAGACCATTCCCAACAATAATATTACCCTCAAATCTATTTCTGAGGACATAATTGTGAATCTTCCTGCCTTTCCGTAAAGCTACTAAGCCAACACATGTTGAGATAGCACTAACAATGGTGACTGAGTCAGGATTTACTCCTGCCAATTGCATCTGACAAAATAGTTTTAAAGTTTACTCCATATACCCATTCTAGGCATATCCTGAAATCATTGTACTCCATTGAACCATACTTCTCTTTGAAATTTTGGTGAACACCCGATTTGCAACATCAATACTACCACATTTGGCATACATATCTATAAGGCCGCACACTGCAAAATTATTAGTTTCAAAACCATTTCTAATGACATAACCATGGATCTCCCTACCTTGTTGTAAAGCTCCACTTTGAGCACATGTTGGAAGAACAATTACAACCGTATCCGTATCAGGTTTTATACCTTCAAATTGTATTTCACAAAAGAGATTTAATGCCTCTTCAAAGAAACCATTATGTGAATATCCGGCAATCATCGTGCACCATGACACAATATCTTGTAGCAACATATTCTTGAATACTTGGAATGCACCTTCTGTATGCTTTCATTTGGCATACATTTCCATAAGAGCACTCTTGATAGACATTGTATTAAAATCAATTTTGATTACATAACCATGAATTTCTTTGCCTATTTGCAGATTGGCCAAGTTAGCACAGGCTGAAAAAACAAAAGCTATACTTTTTGAATCAAGTGCCACTCCTACCAACTGCATTTGATAGAAAAGCTCAACAAATTTGTCACAACAATCATTGTAGGAATAACCCACAATCAATGAGTTCCAAGACACCGAATTTCTTTTGGGCATCTTGTCAAACACAAGTTGTGTTGTATCTACACTCCCACATTTTGGATACATGTCTACAAGTGCACTCCCCACAAATACATCACATTCAAATCCATTTCTAAGAATAAAACCATGGACTTGTCTACCTTCCAACAAAGCTCCCAAGGAGGAGCATGTGGGAAGTGTTGAATATAATTTGCAAAATCAAATGAAAAATAAATTGCAACAAATAAAAGATTAAAAATAATCACAAAAAAGGAACACTAGATTTATTGTGGTTCACCATCAATTTGATGGCTACATCCACACTCAGGGATTATCTCTCTTATTATCAAATTCTGAATCAATTACATATTCAGCCAGCAGCTTAATTATATAAATCAATCTCCAACGAATTAGTGGAAAAATCCATTCGAAATAGACAACTTCTAAATTGGCCACACATGCCAATAGAAGTAATTACAAAATGAGAAAGCATTTCAAATTATGAAGGCAACATGCTAATTTTGGCTTCACTTAACCCAACAATCTCCCACTTGAAGACCAAATTGCTACTCAGAGATATTCCACTACTGCAGAGTTAATGTCAGAGCTGCACAAGTTCGAGAGAAGCTCTATAGAATTTGAACTTCTCCCTCAGAACTACTTTCGTCAACATGTCAGCTGGATTGAACTTTGTGTCAATATTTTCCACCTACAGCTTCCCCTCTTTGATACAATGGTGAATGAAGTGATATCACAGCTCTATGTGCTTTGTTCGATTATGAAAAGCCGAATTCTTTGACAAGTGAATAGAACTATTTCTATCACAAAAGAGAGTGAAAACTGATTGCTGAAACCATAAATCACCTATCAAATGTTGCAACCAAATAATTTCCTTTGCCCCTTCAGAAAGAGCAATATATTATGCTTCCGTAGAAGAAAGTTCAACCACCTGTTGCAACCGAGAAACCCAATTGAGCATTGCCCCAACAAAAGTGAATACATAACCGGTGGTAGAACGCCTTTTATCCAGATCTCCAGCCATATCTGAATCAACATAACCTCATAGATTTATGTCCTTACCACCAAAACATAAACCGTGATCAAAAGTACCTTTTAAATATCTAAATATCCACCGAACTGCCTGCCAATGTTGTTTACCTGGATTACTCATAAATCTACTGACAACTGCCACTGCTTGAGCAATATCCGAACGAATACAAGTCATGGCATACATTAAACTGCCAACTGCAGAGGAGTAAGGAACATGCTTCATGTGTTCTTTTTCTTCATTTGTTTTAGGACACATAGCTGAGGATAACTTAAAATGATCAGCCAAAGGAGTACTCATGGATTTGGCATTCTTCATATTAAATCTATCTAAGATTTTTAGAATATATTTTTCTTGAGAAAATCTAAGTTCTCTCTTTTTTCTATCCCTCATTATATTCATCCCAAGAATCCTCTTTGCTTCCCCTAAATCTTTCATGCAAATCTCTGAGATAAATGTTGTTTTAACTCATGAACTATCCTCACACTATTTCCAGCAACCAACATATCATCAACATAAAGTAATAAAATGGAAAACTCACCATTTGGAAGCTTCTTGTAATAAACACATGGGTCTGAATCACAATGAATAAATTGTTGCTAAGTCATGAAGCTATCAAATTTTAAATACCATTGCTTGGGGGCTTGCTTGAGCCCATACAAACTCTGCTTCAATCTGCAATATAAATGTTCTTGACCCGATTTTGCAAAACCTTTAAGCTGCTCCATGTATAATTCCTCTTCAACATCTCCATGAAGAAAAGCAGCTTTGACATCTAGTTTCTCAAGTTCAAGATCCCAAATGGCTGCAAGGCCTAACACTACTCGAATGGTGGTAATTCTCACAACTGGTGAAAATATTTGATTGAAATCAATACCTTTTTCTTGAGAAAAACCCTTGACAACTAATCTGGCCCTATAACGTTGATGACCTCCCTCTTCCTCTTTCACGTGATACACCCATTTATTTTCAGAGGTTTTTGATTTGGCAAAAGAGAAACCAAATCACAAGTGTCATTAGCATGCAAAGAATCCATTTCTTCATTCATTGCCTCCATCCATTTAACCGAATTTTCATCTTTGCAAGCTTGTTTGAATGTCACTGGCTTTACCTTACCACAAAGCAATAATTCATAATCATAATTATCATAAGAAAATAACTCAAAATCATTATACTTTGTAGGTAGCTTCCTCTTTTGTGTTGACTTCCTCAATTGAGAAAGACTATTTGATTGCAAATTTCCCTGTGTCTGGATATTTTCCCCAATATTTTGTAAATTTCCTCCAATACATAGATTTCCTACATTCTCTTTATTATGTATATTATCACCCATACCCTATTTCGAAATACCCCCCTGTGCATTGCTCTGTTCATGTAAATTTCTATCTAAAATATGCATATCATGTGAAGACTGTGCAGGGAATGTTTGAGGCAGTGAAACATTTAAAGGCTGCATCAAATTTGTGGTGGGCTATGAATTAAATAATGGAGGGTACGGTTCATAATTTAAAATTTGTGCACTGTTTAATGGAGGTTGCACAGGAATTTGGGGCTTGGAATAAGTTGTAAAGGTTGCGAACTACAAATTGAAGGCAACAAATCACTTAAAGGAGTATGTACCAGTAATGTAGGAGGGTGCATATGATTGTTTGCAGGTTGCGAATGTGAATTTAGAGGCAACAAATGTCTTAGTGAAGGCTAGGCTTGGTAAGGTGAATGCAACAAACTTGCTAAGGCAAGCATATTACTTTTTATTGACTGCATTGTCACTGGTGAAGGTAGTGAATGAGTTTCAGGGGGTTGTGTAGCAAATAGAGAAGGAAATGATTTGATTGTTTCTAGTTGTGTATCACATACCAAAGGCAGTGAAAGATTTGAAGGTTGGGTATTGGACAATGAAGGTGCCTGATTTGCAAGAGGCTACGAATCAAACAATGCAAGTAGCGTATGACTAGTTTGAAGTTGCGTAGAGGGAACAAGGGGTGTTGGGAGTAGATGTGTGGAGCCCTCTAGAGGCTACGAATAAGATAGCAAGGGTAGTGAATTCCCATTCACAGGCATTGAGTGGACTAGTGGAGAAGACAACGATTGCACAGATGAAGGCAGAGTGCTAGTATTTGTAGAAATTATTAAAGGCTGGGAGAATCAAACTGAATTTTGCTTAAAACGACTATTGTCAAATAAATCAATATCAAAACATTTATCAAAAGATTTGACCAAAGGCTACAAACCTGGGAATTTTTTCTCATTGAACAAAACATCCCGACTACGAACAATCTTTTTAGCAATGGGATCCCACAACCTAAAACTAAATTGATTTTCTCCATAGCCCAGAAAAATGCACCTTTTCAATTTGAAATCAATCTTCGTTCATTGTTCTTTGGGAATATGCATGAACTCTTCACAACCAAACACCCGCAAATGATGATATCAAATTCTCTTCCCAAGCCATCGCTCCTTAGGAATGTCAAAATTGAAACAAGATGATGGGGAATGGTTTATCAAATAGACTATAGTGTTGCATGCCTCTACCCAAAACTATTTTCCCAACCCGGCATTGGAGAGCATACATCAAGCTCTCTCTAAAATTGTCTAATTCAATTGCTCAACTGCTTCATTTTCTTGAGGGGTGAATGGGACCACCTTTATTCTTCAAATGTCGTTGTCTGCACAAAAATTATCAAACTACGAGGAACAAAACTCTCCTCCATTGTTAGTTTTTAGACATTTAATTTTATGCCCTATTTGATTTTCAACAAGAGCCTTGAAAATTTTAAACTTTGAAAAAACTTCTAATTTTTTTTTCAACATGTAAATCCAAACTTTTCGAGTATAATCATCAAGAAATGTGACAAAGTAATTGGCACCACCAAATGAAGTTACCTCCGTGGGACCAAAAATGTCTGAATGCACAAGTGCCAAAGGAGTAGTTTTTTTATCATGGCCTGTCCTCAAGAAGTTGGCACAACTTTGTTTGCCATAAAGACAATGTTTGCAAAACTACAAATCCAGTGATTGCAAGCCAGGAAACTGATCTTGTTGAAGCATTACTTCAAGCCCTTTCTTGCTCATGTGACCGATCCTCTTGTGCCAAATTTTTGAATTTCTATCCATGACTGTCATGGCAACTCCCACTTCACCATGGAATTTTAAAATATAAAGATTACCCAACTTCTTGCCTCTTGCAAGCACTAAAACCCCCTTTGTTACTTGCCAATTTTCTAAAGAGAATTTAACATCACACCCAAAAGCAATTAAGTGACTTAAAGAAATTAAATTTCTTTTCAATAAAGGAACATATCTAACATCCTTTAAAATCCATTGATTGCCATTTTTTAAATTTAAAACTATATCACCCTTACCAACAATTTTACATTCCTTATTGTCACCAAGAAAAACCTTACTGAAAACACCTTTAAAATTTGTAAAAGCTTGCCTACATGAAGTAGCATGGAAAGAAGCTCTGGAATCAAGTACCCAAGAGTTTGCAGTTATTTCTCCAACATCCAAGATCAAAACACTATCATCCTTTTCACCTACAATGTTTGCTTGATTTTTAATGATTGTATCTTGTGCCTTCTTATAATTCCAACAATTTTTCTTTGTGTGGCTTGGCTTGCCACAAAACCAACAGACACCTATTTTTCCTCTTGACTGCAATCTAGATTTTGACATCCTTCAATTATTATATTTTCCTCTTTTTTTACTTCTACCTCTATTACCAATACTTACAACCGTTAATGCCTCACTAGACAAAGGTTCCTGATTTTTTCTCCACATATCTTCACTTAGAAGAGTGGCTGTAACATCATTGAATTTTAGCTTGCTTTTGGCAGCCACCAAAGTGCTCACTGCCATCACAACACCTTCCCAACAATTTGGTAAAGAACACAACAATAAAATAGCTTTGATCTCATAATCCAAATTAGTGCCTACATAAATCAGCTAGGTAACTAATTTATTAAATTCATTCAAATGATTTGACATAACCCCTCCTTCTCGCATTTTTAAATTATACAGCTTCTTCATAATAAATACCTTATTGGAAGTAGATGTCATTTCATACATTGAAGACAGTCTGTCCCACAACTCTTGTGTTGTCTTCTCTACAGAGACATTAATAAGACATTGGTGGATAGTGACGGGAAAATTGTAGCTTTTGCTTTTTTGTCCAGCTTCTCCCATTCTTCATCTAATAGAGATCCTTTCCCTTTGGCTTTGCCACCCAATGCATTTGAAAGGTCTTGCTTGATGAGAAGGGATTCCATCTGCACTTTCCATAGGCCAAAATTTTGTCCTGTAAACTTTTCTATTTTCCACTTGTCTGCATCTTCCATGGCTACAAAAGTTCTTCACAATTTCCTGCACCAAATTTCTCCAACCCTCTTTGATACCAATTGTTGAATATAATTTGCAGAATCAAATGAAAAATAAATTGTAGAAAATAAAAGATTAAAAACAATCACAAAAAAAGGAACACCAGATTTATCATGGTTCACCATCAATTTGATGGCTACATCCACACTCAGGGATTATCTCTCTTATTATCAAGTTCTGAATCAATTACATATTTAGCGAACAACTTAATTATATAAATCAGTCTCCAACGAATTAATGGAAAAATCCATTCGAAATAGACAACTTCTAAATTGGCCACACATGCCAATAGAAGTAATTACAAAATGAGAAAGCATTTCAAATTATGAAGGCAATATGCTAATTTGGGCTTCACTTAACCCAACAAGAAGAACATTAGTGACCATGCCTGAATCAGGCTTCTCTCCAGTCATTTCTATTTCACCAAACATTCTTAGAGCCTCCTCATAGAATCCATTATGCACATAAGCTCCAATCATTGCATTCCATAGAGCCACATCTCTTTGACGCATTTTGTCAAACACTTGGCGTACATCTTGCAAACCACCACATTTGGCCTACATGGCTACAAGGGCACTAGCTACATAGACATCAAATTCAATCCCACTTCTTATCAGGTCCTCATGCACCTCCTTTCCCTTTTGTAGGGCCAACAAACCAATGCATGCATTGAGAACACAGGGGAAAGTAAACTTGTTAGGATGAATGCCATCACACAACATTTGTGAATAAAGAGCCATGACATCCTCACAAAATCCATTCCTCACATACTCTCTAATCAAAACATTTGAACTAATTTGGTTTCCAATAAGATATCATGCTCAAGCCCATTTAAGAGTATGTGGGCATGAATTTTCTTCACTTCTTTGATATTATTAGATGCATGTAGGAGATGAAAATACCCCATTCAGGTGAACAATGACGTGTAGCAAGTTGATGAAAGGAGTGGGGTCCAAACCTTGGATCCTCCCACCCTCACGTAGGTTGACCACCTCTCCAACCCCTTACATTTTGGGTGAACCTAGATGGATGAGGTGGCTGATATGGATGAGAAAATCTCCATGGCACAAACCCTTGCCTTCCTCCATGGTGCGGCATTGCAAACTGTGACTCTATGGTTAGTCTTACTCTTGTAGACCGATTAGTATTAAGAATTTACAAGTGCAATGTTCAACAATACCATTGAACCAACTGATTAATCTTTAGACCTCAAATAGATGAATGCCCAGTCAATGTATTATGGAATACATTTATTGCAACTTGTAGAAGACAACCTACAGCTGTGTTTGACAACAAAAAATAGTGAAAATGAGTCCATGTAAACAAGGAAATACTGTAAAAAGCAGATGCATCAGAAACAGTAAAAAGCGGTGGATAGAATCAACGACGGGCAGAATTTCAATCATCTCCTGGCCTTCTCTTACCATAGATTTGTAAACTTAGCTTGCTCTTGTTCATATTGGATATGCCTTCGGCCTAAAATATCTCAAGTGAAGATAAATTTGTTTTTCAACATTTATTTTTCTATTTACACATGTTTCTATATAATTCTAGTCGCTACCATATCCTTATATGTACATACTTTGATATATTCATCTAAGCTTTGTACTTACTACACTTATTTGTACATATACCTCCATATTATTGTTGTCCACCTTGATTCTACCATTTTTCCATCCAAGGTTATTTCTATACTCGCCAGGTTGCCCCTACAATTATAAACTTGACCCTTAATGTTATCATATTTCCACAATCCATGAGATAATGTTGTTTCTAGATTTAATTACATGTGAGATTTTTTTAGCATCAACGCTTCAAATTTCACTTCATGATCCATCATCAAGATGTTAGAGAGCACATCATTAGGATGTGAGATTTGTATCCTTGCACTCTCTAACATCCTGATGATGGATCACAAAGTGTGTTCT
The DNA here is from genome assembly GCA_007258455.2 of Sequoia sempervirens. Taxonomy (NCBI): domain Eukaryota; kingdom Viridiplantae; phylum Streptophyta; class Pinopsida; order Cupressales; family Cupressaceae; genus Sequoia; species Sequoia sempervirens. Next base: position 547,388,729 of record VDFB02000015.1, read on the forward strand.
AAAGCATTAATGCTAAAAAACCTCACACAATTGAATCTAGAAACAACAACATTAACTTGACCCTTCCTTTTCTAAAATTCAAATTCAATTTATCATCAAGTGGTCCCTTAAATTTCTTGTTTTGAGTCAGCTAAGTATACGTTTTCCAAAATTTGGTGCTATGTGCTAGTATTTGAAGACATTCAATGAACTCATTGACAAATAAAAGAATATGTTAGGTCCTAAAACATCAAGTCTTAAAAGAGTTTTTTTTTCACCTTCAAGGCCAAGGATTTGTCTTCAAGAAGGTAAATAGAGGCTTATCCACAAATTTAGGATAGTTAAAGGCTAATAGTGAGAGTGGGTAATATCTCCTACTATTTAAGCTCATCTTAAACTCAAGAGGGTGTTCCACTAAGCCACCAAAATAGTTTATTATATTATTTTGAAATGACTAATTGACGTATCAAATAACAATTATATCCAATTGCATTCTTAACCTATAAAATTGTCACTAAGTGAAGATAATACTAGTTGCAACAAAACTTTCTATAGTTGATTTTATATGTTGCATAATTTATCTTAAAATGATAGTAGTTTTACAATTCATAAAAATGGTTTCTTTCAACATATTTTACATACAAGGTACAATCATATTGGAAACACTTCCCTAAATATTTAATAGGTCAATCTCACTTAATTGTAATCTCTTGTTATATTTTTGAATCATGAATGTGTATATTTTGTTACTCATTTTTATCAATATTGGTAAAATATTTTATATTTTTTATAAGTTTGGAAGGTCGAGGTCTTGGATGATTAGTGCCTTATTGGATAATAGAATTGTATCCAACCATTACAAGCATGAAATAATAAGTAACAACAAAGGTATCATGCATCATAAACACTTCTACTTAATAATCCCTCTTTGAACTAATTGATACTCATCCCTAAAAGGTAAAAGATTATCACATATAACAAAAATGCAATACATTAGTGTTGCAACACTTTTCAAATACTCATAACACAACCACACCAACAATTGTGGTGGAAGAAAGTTTACAAGGAGAGGGCTTGTTGCATCTCTAAACCCTAAAAACCATCTAAAATATTAATTACAAGCCAATAAGACAAATGTATATAAGAAAATGTTCATCATTTCAACTACCATCATTATGAGCAATAATGGAAAAAGGTTTGTGTGTAGAACCAAAATCGGTCTATAAAATTTGTTGTAAATTGATCTAGAGACAATGCGAAGACATTGGTTTTGAAAACCCTAATGGTTACATTAACTTAGGCATGTTTTCTTTTCTTGTCTTTTATTTCATGCTTGCAAAACAAAACAAAAATCATGGAATGATCCAATCATGTTTGGTGCTTACAAAGGTTACCATTAGACATTAACAAAAAAATTGAGTAATTTCTACCATTTTTACTTGAATGACATGTAAATTCACCTTCATTGTGGCAACAATGCATTTTGGGTGGTTAAATTACTATTCTGTGAATTAGGGCAACCAAAATTGTCATAAATGACCTTCGAGACAATGTAGGGGGTAGGTGAAAGATATAATAAAAATAGTGAGATTCTTAAATTCTCGAGGGTCAAGGATAATCCATACCACTTACTTTTGGTCAAAGCGTTGAGAGTGAGAGGTAGTTGGGAACTCATGCCATTAAGGTATGTAGAGTGGGTGAAGTCCAAACAAGTAATCCTGAAAAGATACCTAGGGAAGGGGAAGTTCACTATCTTAATAATAACAAAGAGAAGCAAAGGTGGGTGGAAATTTATGCTTGGTAGAGAAACTTTGACATTGTTGACAATTTTCACATACTTAAACACTATAACCTATAATCAAAATGCTTTGACATATTTTTATATTTTTTCAGCTACAATACATTACAAGAACATGAGGAATTCAATAGAAGATAACAATGAAGAAATTTTCATAATTGAGGACCCACACAAAGATTTCTTAGATCAATTATTGAAAGTAGGCCCAAACAGGGTCAAGGAAAAAATTAACATTTTAGGGTTGAGTTACAATAAGATTTAGTTGGGTAAGTGCATCTCTTATTGGCATAATGAGATCCTAGCTATCTTTGAGTGGAAAACTAAAAGAGATGCCAAAATAGAATCAAGACAAATAACACTTCGTATTGACCCATAAATGTCAATACTACATAGAGATAGTGTAAGCATTAGTTTGAAAATATAAATTAGAAACACATGCAAATGAAACTTCCTAATCAAACCAAAGAAAACCTCATATAGAGCATACAAAGGAATTCAAACTATATCAATAAAAAAAGTAATAAAAAAATAACATTACCAATGAACTCTATTACAAATTTGATTTTGTCCAATGATAGTTAGAAATGTAGATACTCTTGCACAAAAGGTGCCTATTTTGACAATGTGTGGTTAGCAAAAGGGAATGAATGAAAAGGATGGAATGATGCTTCAATTTATAGATTTTTGGGAGAGGTAATGGACAATGGAGATGTGATGGATAGATCAATGATGGAGGATGAATGGGAGGACTTCCCTATAATTGAGGAGAAAATTGAGGGTCATGATGGAGGTTGTTGGAATGTGAAGGGCTAGGATGCTCTTAACAAAATTAGTAAGTTGTTGCAACCAAAGGGATATGGGAGATAAGTGTACTTAGGACCCCCTTTAGTCTTGGAAATTGGTGGAGAGAATATAGTCATAATTAAATAGTATTATTGTTTAATTATTTTACCCATGTGAGGTGGGAAATAGGTATAAAATTATTTAATTATGTGAGATGGAAAAGAAATTATTTAAATAGGAAGATTATCTAATTAGGTAGGGGACATTAGGTGAAGGAGATTTAACTAGATGATGTAATTATTTAGTCAATTTGGATAAGGGGTGTGCTAGGGAGATATTATGTGTACAATTTTTCCCTCTTTGATACAATTTCAAGACTAAATAACATTGTTTTAAAGAAGAATAAAAAGTGGGATGAAGTGAAGATTTGGTGGCAAGTTGTCCTAATCGTTGAAGGATGAAGTGACGCCCCTTAAGAGAGCTATTGGATGAAATGGATCCTAGGAGGCACTTAAAAACACAAAGGATGATAAGAAGTGCCATGATGGATAAAATATTACTTGAGAGAAATCATATTGGGATGGTGTACATGCCATGGATATAGATCGAATGATGGATGGGGATTGGACATATTGATTGATGTTGCTTGGATGGTTTGGATGATATGATTCTAGATTTAATTATTGCAAATGATTGATGATGATATCTCACAAAGAGGTAATGCAACTATAATGGCACAATATCTAGTGTAAATTAGATGGATGAATGAAAGTAAGATGGGATATGGTGAAAATGGTTGAGGGATGAATGTCGTCAAAGTAACTTTTCATGTAAAGAGAAAACTATTAGTTTTTGTAGCACTAGAGTTACGCACCATGATATAATGGATCATGATGACAATGTGCCATGTGCATATGGACTAACACAAAAACATATAAGTTACAAATACCATAGTGATCCAAAAGACACATTTTCGAGGCATTTAATCATATCAAGGATGAAGGAAACCATGATGTTGTGATGGATGGAGCACTATGACTATAGACAACAAACAAACACAACACAAACACATGTAGATAATTAATGAGAAACATATAGAAAACATGAGTTGACCTATCCAATTATATGTTGTATCCAAGGGTGTATGGGATGAGAAGTATGATGGAAGGATGGGGAGATGAAGGGGATTCTAAAAAAGGACCCATTCATGGTGTGAGGAATGTGAAAATCTAGGTGGAGTTGAAAAATTCATTCCACAATGGGGAAATATGTGGTAAGTACTCTCTAGGAAATGTTAGCAAAGGGATTCTCTCATTTGAGAACAAAAGAAATGAAAGGGTATGGGATGAATAAGGATAAAAATGGAATAGAAATGATGGAGGGAGGTAAATGAATGAATGGGGATGGGGAGGGATTACAATTAGATCAATTGTTGGTAGGTGAGAAATTTGATGAAGAAGGATGTAATGAGTAGGTAATGTATGTGGAGGGGATAATAGAAAGGCATGGGATGAGTGATGGATGAATAGAAATAAATGATGGATAGGTAACTTGAGTGAAGGATTTGAAGTAACTTGTAGGTGTTATTGGAACCTCTGAAAATGGGGGAATGATGATGTATTCACACCCACTTTCAAAGATGTTCCACTCAAGGATAAACCTAGAGATCTTAATGAAAAAGAGAAAGAGATCTTGCAATAGGGATATCCTATTGATTGAAAATGATTTAATGAGGGGTTCACCACCAAGTTGAAACTTGGAAAAGATAATGACATGCAAGATGGAATACAAAACCCTAATATGATGCAAGCTTGATTTAAATGCCATAGAAATGAAAGAAGAACAAAACAAAATGTGTGTACCTAGGAATGTTGGAAATTCTGACTTTTTGACCTAGTGGGATTCATTGGGACTCATTCACCATTTTGGGTGAATCACTCCCGGTTCTATATTTTTGCACAGGAGTGGGTTTCGGGTAAATGGGTATTCAAATCCACAAAGATATATGAAAAACACCTACAATGGAACTATTCATCCCTTGTGATGAATGAGTCCAATTTGTATTTTCTAGAAATTCAAAGTCTGAATCTACTCTTCTCATTCTGCTCAATCTACTCCTCCAGGTTCCCGGTTCTGAAACTCTAATTTTGGGGTTGTAGATGACCTTTTAGTGAATATTATGACCTTTCAAATGGGGAGACAAATCCAACAAAATTGTAACCTAATCTTCAATGATATTCAAGTCTTCAAAGCACCTAAATCTACAATAACACAAAGAGAGAGAGAGATAAAAAAAGTGTTGATAGTTAGGGAATAGGGGTTTGCCTTGGTCAAACCCCTTTTAGGTAATTAAACCAAATGATGAAATAAGATAATGAAGCATGAACATGAAATAATGTAATTAGAACCTTACCATGATGATGGATCTCGAATTGTTACAACAATTGATGAAGAATTCTGCCCTTGAATGCCTTAGAAATGATCTTGAATGATATCTTGATGATCTTATAAAGACTTGGAATGCTTAAATTTTTCTTGCTTGGCTTGGTATAATGTCTAGGCTTACATGAAATAATGTTTTGAAAGCTTTCTTATATAGGCAATCCACTCAAATGACCGTTAATTTGATCCCAAAGGTTGACATAGGAGAAATTTAAACTTAAAACCCAATTTTTCCTGCTCAAACGTTGAAAATAGCTCAAATGGGACTCATTCACCAAGTTGGGTGAATAAGTCCCACCTAGATGGGACTCATTCACCCAAAGTTGTGAATGGGTCCCACAAGGGCTTTTTTTCCAACTAAAGTGCTAGGGAATGAAGAAATTAAGCTTATATGTTGATATTGTCAGGTTTTTTATTGAAAAATGTTTTGGGATGCATAATATGGAGCCATAAGGGCCTATTAATGATGATATAAAGGTCATAAATGCAAGGGATCCTAAAATCCAATGTGAAAGTGTAAATAAATACATTTTACAACATTAAATTAGGGAAAAGTTAAGTTAATTTAGCTTAAAAAGGGCCCAAGACCTAATGTGGATGTGTAAAACACCTCACAACACTAGATCAAGGTGATATCAAGTCCAATTTGTCATTAAACATTCCCAAATTAAGCAAGGGATACTTTTTTGGTAACTCAATTTAGCCCCCACTTTAGTGAGAGGATGAACTTGCTTTAAACTCACACTAAAGTAGACATTCAAGAGGGGTCTGATTGTACCGATGTGGATTGTCTAGGATAACAAAGAATGAGGAGGCAATCAAGTCCCCAGGATCCAAGATCCTAAGTCAAATCAACATAAGCACAAAAGGACACACACAAGATGTAAGATATGCAACAAAACAAGATACATGAACATGCAATGTCAATAACTAAAAGAAAGAAAAACAAGTAAAAATAAAAATGAGGTGGATTAAGCTTCGATAAAGATGTGCTCACTCTAGGGCCATGAAACATCGGGTTGTCTATAGGGTGAGTTGTCACCAAGAAGGGGTTTAGCAAGAGATTCATGCCAGTGTGTCGACTTCCCATCATACTAACCATACCAAAGTTATCCTCATGATAACTTTGATAAGGCACCACAATTTAATGCTTTTTGTAAATGCTTTTGTGATGTAAAAATTTTGTTAAAGGGGATTTTCATTTGTTCATGTAATGCTCTCCTTCTTAGGGAGCATTGTGCCTAATGTCTCCAAGAGAGGACATGTCAAAAGTGTTAGATCATCACCCATGGGATGCCTCATTCACATCATGTTATGTCAGAAGATCATACACTCTAAAGTGATTGCTACACCATCACTGTGAGTAATTGCTTTAAAGTAGCCAATGATAAATGCTAACATGAAAGAAGACATGAGAGCCAACTTGGAAAGCCCTATTCCAAGTCATATGTTTCCAAATTGAACTACATCATGAATAAGTATGTCACATGTGAGCCAACTTAAGGCATGTCATCCACATTCCAAACTTGATCTTACATGTACATGGAAGGCATTCAACGAGCCTAAAGAGACAATGACAAGTGTCATACGATAACAAGGCTCCCTAACCCCTTGCCCCCACTTAGTGCAGGACAAGGGTGAGTCGGGAATGGATGATGATATGTTGCTCCTTGCAAAAAGGGAATAACTTGCGAAGAATATAAAACATGCAATAGTGAGTATGTTATGATCCTACAACTATTGCATGGAAAGGAGCAACAACTAAGGTTATTTATTATGATGATTAAACAAGGTGTCAACTTGATACATATTTAATGAGATATCTATTAGTTTCAGACGCATCAAAGTTAAAGTTTCCTTAGAGGAATCTTTTTGTGATAGTGTTGACATTGAATGAAGGCTTTTGTTTTGAGGGACAGTAATCAAGATCATTAGTCATTTCTTTCATTTTAGGCTTTATAGAGACATGGATACCTTGCTCTATAACATCACATCCTTTCCCAAGTTGCTTCATAAGTTCAAAACCTCTTCCATAAAGCTTTTTCACTTCTTTCAGATTTAGTGGTTGTTCAACTTCCTCAAATTTTGTCATGTATGTTGTCGTTTCTTCTAAGGTGGTTGAAATGGATGCTTTTGAATTTTGTATTTTTGTTATCGGTTTCCATTTTCCCCTTTTAGGCTCTTTTGTTATGATCTTGTATTCTCCCATGAATATAAGTATAAAATCAATGGTTTCTGAAGTATCTTCTAATAAATTTTTTGCTTCTTCAATTTGCTTTTGTATTTTTGTCTCTTGTATGGGTTCTACATGTGTGGTTGGTGTTAAGTGATATCTAATGTTCATAATGTCAAAGGAATTATCCTTAATTTCATGATCTCTTAGAGAAGAGGAGTCTAATTTCATTTCATTATCTTCATCTAAGGAAGCCATATTACTATTGTTTGAAAGAAATGTGTCAACGTTGTTGTTTTATTGCACCATGATACCTTCCCTAGTAGGAGAGTTTTTAGAAGTGTGAAAAACTAGATGTTCATGACATTTAATGGCGGGTTCTTCTAAAATAACTTCATCAAAATTAAGGAGGTTATCAATGGTTAGATTTGTTTGCATGTAAATGATGAAATTTTTGTGTTCAATAATATTTTCTTCATGATTCTCATCAATTAGATCTTGTAACACCATAATATCTTCTTCAACAATAAGAGAGATATTAGGAGAGGGTGAAATTTTATTTTTGTCCATAATTTCATCCTTTTTCTCTAAGGTCTCATTCTCTTGTGTCATAATATCTACCCTAGTAGGAGAGCTTTTAGGAAAGTAACAAACAAGAGGTTCATCACATTTTGAGGTTAGATGTTGTAAAGTAGCTTCATCACAAATAGGAGAGGCATCAAGAGAATGATAAATATGAGTTTCAAGGTTACCAATGATTGGAATTTTTTGTTCAAATAAGTCTTCCCAAATGGTAGGGGCATTAGGAAAGGGAGGAATAAGATTCTCATGAGTCCCAATAAGATATCTTCTAACACTAAACTATCTTCTTCATGTCTAGAGAAGATATTAGGAGTAGGAAAGGTTTGATTGTCATGATTATCTATATTTACATCCCCATGTCCTATGATTTCTTCCCAAGTAGAAGAGGTAGGATTTTTATGGCTCACAATGATTGGATCTCTTAATATCAACATGTCCTCCACACAAATGAGTTTGTCATGATTGTTCGCGATTGTATCCTTATTCACAAGTAGGGGAGGTGTTGAGACATGAATGGAGAGTAGGTAAAGTAGTGGCCATGATCTTAGCTTCGTACATGTCATAATATCTTTCTAAGGGGGAAGAAAAAAAAGAATTTCATTATTCTCAATGATTGTATCTCCTATCACCAAGATACCTTCATCGCTAATAGGAGAGGTATTGGGAGAAGAACAATTATGGCTGTCATGATTGCCAATGCTTGCATACTCTTGTATTGAACCTTTAATGGATGATCTAGGAGCGATGAAGTCATAAAGGGCTTCATATAACATGTCAAAGTCATCAGTACTAAAGGGTTTGAATGATATGGTTTCTCTAAGGTTAACCATTTTTTTTTTTGTTTCTTTTGATGTTTTTAGTTTTTTAGTTTTCATTTTATAATTAATGTTGAATATAATCTGATCTAAGTGAACTATGAACTAATGTTGAAAATGAAAAGTGCAAGAATATAATTCTATCCACAATTGCAATGAATGCAAATTATGCTAATTCTAATGATTTGAATGTAACAAAAGTATGCAAACTGAAATAAAAATGGTTTTAACAACAAACAAAAGCTTAAAAACAAGGAATTTAACTATGTAAAATGCAGTGCAAAATCTGGACTAAGACTAATTCGCCCAAGGTGGTGAATAAGTCCTAGTAGGGATTTTTTTCAAAATTTTCAAATTTCTTTGGTTCATTTTTATTTTTTCTATGCTATATGATCTAGATTTAAGATGCAAATGAATGAAAATTTTGGATATTTTTAATGAGATTAAGTGAAAAAATACAAGCTAAATGAACTTTCACTAATGCAAAATTTGAAACCCTAGATTGCAAATTAACCAATGCAAATCCTAATGCAAGCTAAATCTAGGATGAAGATGCACTCCAAATCAGAATTATGATGTTCTAAAGTCAGATTAACCAAAATGGAACCTATGAAAATGGGGGATAGGTTGGCCAAGTTCTATCACACCCACCTTCAAATATATTCCACTCAAGGATAACCCTAGAGATCTCAATGAAAAAGAGAAAGATATCTTACAATAGGGATGTCCTAGGGTCTAAATATGATTTGATGAGGGGTTCACCACCAAGTTGAAACTTGGAAAAGACAATGACATGCAAGATGAAATAAAAAACCCTAATATGATGCAAGCTTGATTTAAATGAACTAGAAATACAATAACGCAATAGAAAGCTACAAACATAATGTGTGTACCTGGGAATGCTAGAAATTCTAACTTTTTGACCTAGTGGGACTCATTCGCCATTCTAGGTGAATCAATCCCAGTTCTAAAATTTTTCACACAAGTGGGTTTTGGGTAAATGGGTATCCAAATCTACAAAGATCTCTGAAAAAACCTATAGTGTGACTCATTCACCACTTGTGACAAATGAGTCCAATTTGAATTTTCTGGAAATTCAAAGTTTGAGTCTACTCTTCTCAGTCTGCTCAATCTACTCCTCCAGGTTCTCAGATCTAAAACTACAATTTTGGGGTTGTATATGACCTTTTAGTGAAGATTTTGACCTTGCAAATGGGGATACAACTCCAACAATCTTGTAACCTAATCTTCAATGATCTTCAAGTCTTCAAAGCACCTAAATTTGCAATCACACAAAGAGAGGAAAAGTGTTGATTGTTAGGGAATAGGGGTTTTCCTTGGTCAAAGCCCCTTTAGGTAATTAAACCAAATGATGAAATAAGATAATGAAGCATGAACATCAAATAATGCAATTAGAACATTGCCATGATGATGGATCTTGAATTGTTGGAACAATTGATGAAGAATTTTTCCCTTGAATGCCTTAGAAATGATCTTGAATGCTATCTTGATGATCTTGTAAAGACTTGGAATGCTTAACTCTTGGTTTCTTGGGTTGATATCATGTAGGCTTATATGAAATAATGATTTGAAAGCTTTCTTATATAGGAAATCCACTCAAATGATTGTTAATTTGATCCCAAAGTTTAACATAGGAGAAATTTAAAATTAAAACCCAATTTTCCCTCTCAAACCTTTAAAATAGCTCAAATGGGACTCATTCGCCAAGCTAGGAAAATGAGTCCCATATGGATGGGACTCATTCACCCAAAGTGGTGAATGGGTCCCACAAGGGATATTTTTCCAGCTAAAGTGTTGGGGAGTGCAAAAATTAAGCTTATATGTTGATCTTGTTGGGCTTTTGATTGAAATAAGCCTTGGGATGCATAATATGGGGCCATAGGGGCCTATTAATGATGATATAAAGGTCATAAATTCAAGGGATCCCAAAATCCAACATGAAAGTGTAAATAAATACATTTCACAACATTAAATTAGGGAAAAGTTAAGTTAATTTAGCTTAAAAAAGGGCCCAAGACCTAATGTGGATGTGTAAAACACCTCACAACACTAGATCAAGGTGATATCAAGTCCAATTTGTCATTAAACATTCCCAAATTAAGCAAGGGATACCTTTTTGGTGACCCCAATTATTTTTTTTTTGCTAATTATATATATATATATGTATGTATTTATTTTTTATTTTTGGAAGACTGGTGCTAATGTCATGCATAAAAATGCTTGAGATGGATAATTTTTATTGGCTCATCTAGTTCATGGCCTTTAGGAGTATCTAGCTTGTATGCTCCAAATCTAAATTTAGTAATGATGACATAGGGACCTAGCTAATTTGGATCAAAATATCCTTTCTTCTCTCTTTCTTGAGTGGTGTTCTTCTAATTTTCCTTAAGGAAAAGGTCTCCAACCTCAAACTCTCTAGTATAAATGTGTTTGTTATAGAAAAAATGTAACCTACACTGGTTTTCTTTAAGGTGATTTAGAGAATTGTGATGGTGTTCATCAAGAAGCTCCAACTCATATAATCATAACACTTGATAGCCCTCCTTTAAAATGAAGTTTCCTAAATATACATGCAAATAAGGTAACTCAACCTCTACTAGAAATATTTCTTTGACTCCAAAAACAAGGGAATATGGAGTGGTGTTTATGGGAGTTAAAATACTAATATGGTAGGCCAAAAGGATGGGATTGAGCTAAAGGTGTCAATCACAACTAACATAATTGATGATTTTCTTAAGGATTTTTATGATGCTTTTATTGGATGCCTCAAATTGACTATTGCTTTATGGGTAATATGGGGTGGACTAATTGTGCTTGATACAAAATTTTGTGCATAAGGATTACACTTCATGGTTTTTGAAATACCTTTTTATTATTTGTGATAATTATGGATAGAATGCTAAAATAAAAAATGAGATGATTAAGGATAAAGTTGGGTATTTGGATTCTAGAAGTAAATGTGAGAAACTAATTGAACCAGCTTGGTGAAATATTCAATAGTAGTAATAATAAATTTATGGTTTTTGGATGAGGTGGGATTAATATTTCTAATGAGATTGATGCCCTATGTAGAGAAGGGATATGGAGTGGTGACAAGTTGGAGAGCTTGTGATGGTGCATGAATGAGTTTGTCATGTTCCTAACAAGAGGGAATTTTTCTATATATTGGTAGGCATTTGATTCCATGGTGAGCCAATAATATCCTATGCAGAGGAGTTTCTTGGCTAGGATCATGTCATCCATATGACCAACAAAAATGCCATTATGGACTTCCTAAAGTGCTAGGTTAGTCTTGTTTTAGTTGAGACATTGAAGTAAAGTGTTATTGTAGACCCTATGGTAGAGCGTGCCACCAAGGAGGGTGTAATGAGAGGCACTTTGAATAAGGGATTTATATTTGGTGAGTTGCATGTTTGGAGGAATCATTTTTTTTTAGATGGGCATAGATGCCATTGTACAAGGAGTGTTAGGACCAACAATATCACATATCATGTCAAAATATAAGATATCATAAGCATGTATAAAGAGTTGTTCTAAAAGGAAGTGATATTCATGAGCTTCACCAAACATATCCAAGATATATCCTATAGCGTCCATTACATCAATAGCTTTTGTTGTTGATGCAAGAAACTTGCTCAAAAGATATATCCAAAAAATACTATTTCAAATTTCCCACCATGCATTTATAGGGTACAAGTTTATCATTATTTGTAAGAAACTCATTCTTGAGTTGTTTTAACACTAACTATGAATCGCCAAAGACTTTGTAAGTGTTGGATGTTCCATTGTATTACTAGTTTTATACAAGATATCAATGCCTCATATTCCACTATGTTGTTTGTGCAAGGAAAGCCAATGCATAATGCTTTTGGGATGAAATCACCTTGAGGGCTAATGAAAAGGATGTTGAAACCTAAAACATGTGAGGCAAATGATCCATAAAAGTATAATATCCATGATTTGTATTATTCAAGTTGAAGGATTGATTCATTTAGAAATTCTATGGTCAAAGGATGATAGTCCAAAATGGGAGTCTCTACTAATTGATCTGATATAACTTTCCCCTTGATTACCTTCTGATTGCTATACTCAATATTAAACTCAATAAGGAGCATGACCCATTTCTCCGTTATAGAATTAAGGTCTTATTTGCACATCAAGTATTATAATGGGTCAATTTTGGTGATAAGATGGGTGGTAGCTTTAAGCATTTAATGGAAATGTTTCTACATGGAAAACACTACTACAAGGAAAATTTTCTCCTTGGATGAATAATTTATTTCACACCCCACAAATTTCCTACTAAGGTAATAGATGTAATTATCTCTTCCTTGATCATGGTGTTGATCTAAGAGAGCACCTAAGCCATGTTGTGTAACTGAGATGTAGAGTAGCAAAGGCCTATTTGTGTGGGTGCCACTAGTACTAGAGGATTAGACAAGTATTCTTTAATCTGATCAAATTATTTTTATCATGATTGATCCCACTCAAAGATGATATTATTTCAGAATAGATGTTGAAAATGATGGCACTTATCTACTAACTAGGTTATAAATAACATGATAGCCTAGATTTCTCCTTGTAATTTTCCTAGTTGTGTAAGGTTCTTTGTAGGTAGCATTTATTCTATTTATTTTACTTTATTTGGATCTAAGTTTAAATACCACATCTAGAAATAATGAACCCTAAGATCTTTCTTGATGTGACTCCAAAGACACATTTCTTGGGGTTTAATATGACATTATTCTGTCTAAGCCTTTGGATGATATAACATAACATGGTTGGATGATTTTCTTTGATTTTTTATTTTCCTAGGAATTCATTCACATAATCCTCAACAATATCATGTACAATATCATGTAATATGACAATCATGGCTCTTTGATATGTGAAAACAACATTTTTGAGGTCAAATGGCATGTCTCTATAATAGAATATTCCTCAAGGGGGTGATGAATTCTATCTTACTTTGGTCTTTTAGTGTGATCTAAATTAGGTTATAACCTAAAAATTCTATCCATAAGGGATAAGATCTCATGGCTAGCTATCAAATCTACTATAATGTTGATATTTAGAAGTGGAAAATCATCTTTGGGGAAATATTTATTGATATCCCTAAAAAAATTTCACATTATAATTCCTTTTGTTTTCTGGATCATTAGGACTACATTAGATACCCACTCTGGATAGTCAATAGGCCAAATGAATCCAACATCTAGCAACTTTTTAATTTCTTCCTTTATTAAGAGGGCCACATTAGGATGCATTTTTCTTAAATTTTGACAAACTAGTTTTGCATTGGGTAATACCAAAAGGTGGTGAATGACCAAGGAAAGGTCAAATCCAGCATGTCATCGTATGACTAAGAAAACACATCTAGATATTTTCTAAGAATACTTGATATGTTTGTTTTTTATTTAGTATCTAAAGCAACTACTATCTATGTCAACTTAGGTGCCTCCTATGGACCCAAATTTATGTCTAGAAATTCCTCAACAAGGATGGGTGACCCATCTTGAAGTGGTGCAAAATCCATTGGAAGGTGAAGCTCACTACCAAAGGGTGTATATGTATCAAGTTTGATATATAATGAGTTCTTTGAAGTATCTACTTATTCTTTGAAATATGTATATAAAATCAATAGGATCTAAAAGCATTGTTTATGATCTCGTGGGGGATGTGACCACAATATTTATAAACTATAGGATGGCCTCATTGTTTTGAAATGTATCAAAGGCAAGAGGATCATGTTTGTACCAATTGATGAGTTCAAGGTATTGTGGGTCAAGATGAATGACAAGGATGGCATTCTCATGGAATAGGTTTGTGGCAACAATCTCTTCAAAAATACTAGGAATGGCATGTGCTTTGTTATCACCGGGATCATAAGAGGTGTGCCTATTTTGTCAATAAATTTTACAAGGGCATCATAATAATCATCGTAAGAACCATATCCCAAGCTTTAAGTTCCATCATTTACTGGTATATAAATAGGATCAAGGGGGCCTTTCTCATGTTACCAATACATTTTCCTTATAGCTCATTTTGATACAAACGCAGAAGGGAATGAAATATTTATGTTAAATTTAAAGCAAGAAGCATACTAGTTATCTTTGTAAAGCCATGTAGGATGAAATCCCTCTATGTCCCTATCAACAAGATAACAACTAAAAAGAAAGGTAGTGGGCCCCCATTGCAATGTGAAGAGGGGATCTTGAACTTTAATGTGTTGTCAACCAAAGGATTGAGGTGAGATGGAAAATTTGGTGATATGGAGGGACTCACGGATTTGATAATCTTCACATCCTTTGTTAACAATTTTGAATGTGGAATTTAGGGATTACTACTTGGTGGATGGGGCATAAGTCATGGAAGGTAAGTCACTAGGGTTGATACATGATTTAGATTTTTTGGAGGAGAACTTGGGAATTATGTCAAAATATTGAAAATGGAAAAGGTCTCAAGGAATAGTAACTTTCACACTATTATATGGAAATTTAAGATGTATGTTGCAATGAATTTCCTATGTTGATTTGAAGGTAAATAATACTAACTAAATATATATGTATTATTATATGCCTTAATGGTGATAGTTTGAGATCCCAAGGTTGTTGGATAACCAAAAATTTTCACCAATCAAAGTGTAAAAATGTTTAGGCTTGACCCATTGTATATGAGAACCAATTTTTATTTATGTTTGAAAATGATATCCTCAATGTAGAGGGGACAATTCTATAATGGATGAAGGAAAGGAAAATTATTTGGAGTGAATAGGAGGTGATGGTTTGTGGAAAGGTGACCAACAAGAGCCTAGAAGTGTGAAGGATCAATATTATTAGGTACTTGGGATTCTTGTAGGATCCATTTTAAGATATCCCTATGAGTGGGAGATGTTAGAAGGAGCTCAAGGATTTAAATATGGGTTGAAGTTTGTTGAAGGTGGTCTAGAAGGTCATATGTTTTTTGGGTATTTAGATTGGATGGAGTCAAACCTTCAATTATGAATTTTCCACATTGATTTATAATGACACAATAATTTTTTTCTATTTTAATGTTATGAACTTATTCATTAGATTGCTCAGTGTGTCCAACAATAGAGTCATAGGTGTAAGGAATTTGTGATGATGGACAATGTTTGTATGGGAGTCATGTCCTTGAGCGTATTATTGATTATTCCTATGGAATTGGTTTTTATATATACCCAAATATTGATTAGGTGAGGGGTCTATTGGTCATTCAATTTCAATTTCATATTTATCTATAAGGTCTTGGATATACTAGTGTTTCAATTTCATACACTTTCTATGGCATGACCTTTGATTTGATGATAATCACAATATTCATCCTTCTTATACTAGGAAGGTTTTGGTTGACTATCATCAAAGTGTTTTATAAGTGGAAAGGAAATTGTGTTAGCCTTCACCAATTGATGAAAGATAGCCTCAATAAGTTCTCCTGAGTGTGTTAATTGTCTCATTTTTTAATCAAGTTTAGGGGGTGTGGATGGAATGGTGATGGATGAGGTTTGTTGGATTTTTTGGACATGATTTGAATCAATGGCCTTGTCTCTGATTATATTCCTATTCTTTCTAAGGAATTTGGGTTTTTCATTCAAAAATTTTGATTTATCATTTTAGTTTTGATCATTAGAATAATTTTTTATAACCCTTTTAGCAAAGAGGGTCTTTTCAATTTAGATTCCTCTTTCGATGAGTTCATCAAAAGAAGTGACACATTGGAATTTTAGATAAAATGCTAGTTCTAGATCGAAATTTTTGACAAAGATGTGTATGATTTGTTTTTTTGTATTCATTATGAAAAATTACTAGCCAAAGCTATCCAACATTGAAGGAATGATGAAAACATTTCCCCTAATTTTTGTTTGGTACTACATAGGTCCATCATGGTTAGATCATGCTCCATATTATCAACATGCCTCCTCCAAATAATCTATCACAAATTTTAATTATTAGAAGGAAAATCTAGCCTAGAAGATGTTTTACCACCTAATTATTGGATAAGAAATTTTTATTAAAAATAATTTAAAGAAAGATGTCAAATTTGAATGAAATGAAGATTAGAAAAAGGATTTTGAGGTCATAAAATAATGTTTTTTGAATCTTTTGATCCTTATGTCAAATATCTATCTAAAACTATAGCTTCTATATGTACAATCACTAAATCTTCCATTAGAGGTCTATTAGCTCATAATGATGAAAACAATAAAGAGAACACAATTTATAGATTTAGTCATACTTAATTGGACTATGATATTGTATACATTTATGAAAAAATTATATCTTCTCATTATGTTATCATACTAATTTAGGCCCATTTGCATGACATAATTCATGTTGATATACATGTCATCATAAAAGATAATATTTTCAAATACATTTTTTCTAAAGAAAACCTTCAAGATGTGTTGTATAGTGGGTGATTTTTATTTTCAATTTTGGTCTTAAATCTCCAAACTATTAAATAGAAGAATGTCATTATTTATTGGTTATTCTTAACACCTTCCCTAGCTCACACACCCCTTGACACATATTTTCTTGGTGAGGATATTTTACAAGTTGATACTTCATCTCCCCAGACCACATTTTTTAATAGATTTAAATGTGTGATTTGTTTAGGCATTGGAGTGATTATGATCACTCTTCAAGTGATCATATACTTGTACCATTTTAGCCTAGTTTTCTATATGGAGCACTAATTGCTAGGTTTTAGATCACCATATCCCTCAAAGTTAAATATATTGACATAGATGGTGATTCTTGAATTGTATCTACACAAATAATATGTGACTTTAAGAATAAGGAGGTAAAATTAACACAATACCATGAACTAGCATTGTAATTAGTTGCATATTTTGATACACACACTATTGATGCTATCTTGTGAAAGGACTATAAACATATTTATACTATGGAGTATTACTTCCTTGACGAGCATGAAAGATGAAAATATCAATTCACATTGGATATGCATAAATAAAAGAAACCTTTTATATAGAATATATATTATATAGTTGTTACAATCATAATTGATTAGCTTAGAAATTGTCCTCACTTTCTTGTTTTGATTTTAATATTTCTCATGACATTTCTAAATATTTCTAAGAAATTATCCATACTTCCATATTTATTTTAAGTATTAAAGCATTGAGAATGATATATGCTATATTATTGAATGATTGTGTGCATTAATGAATGTTTATAACATATGATAGTTTTTTATGTTATTTATGGTAATTTATGATGTGGAGATATTGTTGAGAAAAACTAACCCCTTTGTAAAAAATGACAATCACTTGTAGAAAAGGTCATCTGTCAACTTACAACCAAGAGAGTGTTCATCTACAACAAAAGACATAGCAACCCATAGCTAAAGGAAGAAGTAACCGAGTATTGTGGGAGTGTTTTAGTTATAAATCATTTTGTTTATCATTGATTCCATCACAAGCAATGAAGGTATCTGTGTGTAGAAATCCAAATTTGACCACTCCCACATGGTCAAATTCATCCCCTTTACCCACCTATTTCATTAATATTAATTAAATAACTTATTTAATTAATGTTTCCCCTTTCCCTAAGGTTCCTAAAGTATTTAATTTTATAATTAAATACTTTACCTTTCATCCTTTCTTTAAATTAAATAAATACATCAATTTATTTAATTTGGTCATTTAGTCTTTTGGAATTTAAATCAATTTTAAATTCCACTTTTTCTCTCTCCTTGTCACATCCTCCATAACCTTCTTCTAATCTGGATTAGTCTAATTAATTCATGATTAGGATGTGCACACCTTTAATCAGGATTAATGTCACATCCTCCATATTTTTCCACTTGCCTCTAATCCTTTATTAATCTTCTTAATCACTTATTTACACAACCTTAATCTAATCACATGCCATCTTTGGCATGTCCTCCAAGTCAACCTGTCATAAAGGCTTTCCTTTTTGAGCCTTGACCTCTTCCTCATGTGAATTTAAAATTTACATTTATTCATTCAATGCATTTCTCTTCCCCATGCAAGTTGTTGGGAAATTCTAAATTTTCTCACTTGTCACATTAGTCACATGGAATAAAGGCTTCCTTTATAAGGGCCTTGTTTTATCCACAAGGTACTTTTTAGCCTCCTTTATAAGGACCTTGTCTTATCCACAAGGTGCTTCTCATCATGTGAATTTAAAATTTGCATTTATTATCCTAACTACTTTTCCCTTCCAATCATATGAATTTAAAATTCACATTTATTCCTCCAACAACTTCTCTCTTCCCCATGATGATGTGTGAGGAATTATAAAATTCTTCACATGTCGACATCCTTCCCATATGGAGACAAAAACTTCCTTTTTAAGGAGATCTTCCCCTAATCTCAAGGTGCTTGCAAGTACCTCCACCTCACATGTCCCTTTTCCAACTCACTTGTCCTTGTGACACCTCATCCTCCACATGGCAAGATGTGAGGACTTGTAAGTCTTCAACTCACCACAGTCCTTCATCTTGCTCATGTTGGAAAAATCTTGACTATCCATTTCTCTAGAGATTCTTCCCTTAAAATAGAAGATTTTCTCTCAATTGATTCATTCATCAAATTTGCAATTCGAGCTCAAACTCTCTCCAAATTTCATAATTTCATCCTCCATTGTTGCATGCTTCAAGCTCTCATCACTTGCACTTGCATTCATCTATCAAAATACCCAAGTAACTCATTGCATCCATTATCCCATCTAGATCATTTTTCATCCATTTTTAGTCCATTTGCCATCAAGGAGCACGCATATCATCAACTATCAAAGGGCCAACCAAGGAGTAACTAATAGAAGGTATAAATATGTTTTTCATCTTTATTTTATTTGAGTTTAATGTAGCCCAATCTTGAAGTGTTGAAGTGTTATTTGCTTCTTTCACATTCTATTTTGCATCTTTTAGGATAGTAAATAACACTACTCACATTTCTGGCATGCCCAGTGGGACCCACAGGCAGGTCTTTTTGCTTTCATGTTTGTTGTTGTTTGATATCTTGCGGGTTCAAGTTACACATAGGTGACTCTGTAATAGATAGGGGTGACCCTACCCTAGGATAGGAAAACTTGCCCCAAGATAGGTGACCTCAACTTGAACAGAGGTGACCTTGCCTTGCAGAGTCGCTCATCTGAGCAACATAAGCAAAATTTCCTCCCTATTTTCTACATAGGGGCATCCCTTCCCTAAACAGGGGAAAACCTACCCTAACAGGGGTGAACCTTCCCTAACAGGGGAAAACCTGACCTAAATAGAGGTGTCTGCGAGGTAAAACAGTGGTTTAAAATTTATTTCTAGAGTCTATTTTTTGTTGTCTTGGTTAATACTGACCCCCTAACTCATCCTATTGGTGATTGTGCTAGATTTTACTAATATTTGTGCAGTTGTATCCACGCTTGTCCAAGATTGGAGGTTGAAAAAATTCTAACGTGTTTGTTGCAGGATGAATGGGCCAAGTTATTAGTTAGATTGTTTGTCTTTCATTTTCATACTAGTTAGGTGCATAGTTCTAAGTAGGGGGAGTCAATATATTGTGTGCTTTGTTTGTAAAGTAAGCTATTGACATATCCAATCCCCTTGTGCCATTTGGCAATCTTGGGCAAAGAGAAATCGTAGCTTACTTAGTCCTTTTTGTTACCCAAGGGGCACTACACCATTCAAGCTTTCCCCTTACACTTTGTGTGATCCTGGGGAGTAGCCGAAAATGGTTAGTGTTCTCTTTTTAGTGGGACCTACTTGGGGATTTCATCACCCCAAGGGATGATCCCAACTGTTAGAACTGTAAAATTTTGAAAATTTTATGGCTGTTTGTACCAATAAGTTTCCTAAGAAGTCCATGCCATAAGCTCATAAATCTACTCTGCATATCATGTTGGCCCTTGTTTTAGTTTGTTTTCATCATTTGGTCCCATAGAATTCATCTATCCTTGAACATTTGAATGTATAAACCATATCGGCATAACATGATGCAGGTCTCACCAATCCATAAAGCATTTCATACTAACATGTGTCTTTTGCAATCTATCAACAAGAGACCAAGATTGTCTTACTGATTAAGTTTCATTTGGTAATACACATTGGGTAGACACAATTCAGGGTCTCAATGATAGAAAGATCCTATTAGCAAGATAGTATGCATTGGGGTGAGTCATATTGAGTCTATTTGTGTCTTACCAATCGAAGATATAGAGACATATCAGCAAGACAACAATCATCGATGTAATTCATAACAAGCTTATTTGTGTCTTACCAATTGAGGTGAAATTCTAAAGCATCAAAAAGGAATCTACAATATTCTCAATGAGTTTCCCAGAAAAGTGGATCATGTTGGTAGTATGATGTCATCGGGATGAGCTCGTGGAGTCTTACCAACCCCCTATGTCACATCAACGGGATTACATTGGTAATGACTTAGCAATATGTTTAGAGGGAATATTCATCGGTGAGATAGGCTTCATTGGAGAGAGCTAGGAAGGTCACATCGAGTGTTTTTCCATTGGTAGGAGAATTATTATGTCTCAATGATCAAAAGACAGATTGAAAGAAATCTTAGCAAAACACGATGTAAGTTGTGGAATGTTTTTCCAACCCCCTGAGACATAGCGATAGTTTTCATTGGCGAGAGTCATAGCGATACTCAAAACTGAAGGCATATAGTGTCGGTGAGACTCAGAACATCGGTATGATTACATGACACCATAGGGACATATGATCTATAGGCTATCGGTGAGACTCATAACATTGATGAGACTGCAGGACATCAGAGTGAAGTATAATCTATTGATTGTCAGGAAGAATCAAAGCATTGACGGAACTACATGACGTCTCAACGGGCATTTAACAAACATGGAAAAGGCTCGAATAATGGATCACCCAGATTTGAATACGAATGGAAACAACTTTTGATATGGCCGATGTATAAATGCTCATTTTGACAAAGAAAGCATAGAGGAATAGAAAATACAATAGATTAGAATGTTTATATTTTTGAGACTATGATGCATGTAAAAAATGATGGAGATTTCAATTGAATTCATTTGATTTGGTGACATTTTTCTGGTTTCAGTTGTTTGTTGTGTTAATTAAAAGTATTGTTGAAGTTGTCTCCAAGGTTGATATTTTCTAATTGTTTAAACTGATATATCAAGGATATTTTTTAGTTTATCAGTGCATATTTGTTGTCTCTATATGATTGGATTAATTGGTTCTTTCAAGGGAAGATTAAGTCCTTTTAGTCAATCATAGTAATTAGGAAATCTCATTTGGATCATTAAGGAGAACTCAGTAATCACATCCTTGCATGTTTATACCAGTTATAAACTTAAAATTATATGCCAAACAATTTGAGTATCTACCAGAAAGAAGTTATTCATTTCAGATTTTCATTTGACTCCATACACCCAATAAGGCACTAGTCTCTACCATTTCATTGTTTAGTTTCATTCAATTTTTTCATATGAACGTATTAGATTTTTTCTTTGATATTTCTTATACAATTTATACCAAATTAAAACTCATTTATCCATTCATATTTGCTAGTGTGGGTAAATTGATTTAGGAGATAAACAAAGGTCAAGTCTACCTCATTATTATAGGTACACCCACCTTGGTCTGGTAGCACTTGAAGAGTAGAAGGTTAATCCATTTGGCCTTGTCTATTACCCTAAAATGTACCAAGAGTTTGGCAACTTGTTGAGGTATTTTTCCTACGTTTTTGAGAGCTAACACCAACCACATGTACCAACGGGGTATATAAAAGGGGGAGAACCAAATTTGTACCCCAATCCAGTCGCATGTGTCTGGCAGAGTGTTGAAGCTAGGGTGATACCTAGATAAGATGTGAAGAGTTGGTTCGAGCCTTTGGTACCTGGTTGGGGTTCTCGACTCACACCTATGACGGACTGGTGTTCACGGTTGTGCCTCACATACCGAGCATATATCGAGGACTCCCTAGTTTTCCTTGTTTAGCCTAGTTAGAGGACTGTATTGGCCATACCCTTCATACTAATCTTAGGTTTGTGTTCTTTGAACTATCTTTTTCATGCAAAACTAGTGAATTTATGTTTAGTCAAGTCAGCCTTACCATTTGCTTACTATTTTTTGTGTTTTTGGTCCTTTTCCATAGTCATTTTTGCTTAAGTCAGGTCCAGGTCTATTGACAGAGGTGACCTCGCCCTAAACAGGGGAAAACCTACCCTTAACAAGGGCGACCTTGCCCTAAACAGGGGAAACCTTTCCTTCTACCATAGTCATTCCCTAATCTATTCATTGTCAGAAGTTCCCATCTTTTGTTGAATAGGAGACCCTAGCCTAAACAGGGGCGATTCTTCCCTTTGCTTGAGTCACTGATAGTTAAACAACCCATCAAATTTGCTTATTTCATCAAGATGGGTGACCCTGGCCCTAAGTTGGGTGACCTTGCCCCATACTTGGGTAATTTTTCACTCTAAACAGTTAGTCCCACCATCTGTTTGGTCATTCTGTTAGTCTGCCCATTTCGAGCATCTGTTTCCTTGTTTTGAGTATCTGTTTGCCCATTCTGAGCATCTTTTTTCTCATTCTGAGCATCCATTTTCTCGTTTTGAGCATCTATTTCCTCATTCCAAGCATATGTTTCCTCATTCTAAGGGCTTGTTGGCCTGTTTCGAGCATCCATTTGCCTGTTTCTAGCATTTTTTTGCCTATTCTGATACCTTGTTTGCCTATTTCAAAGGTTTGTTCACCCATTTCATTAGTTTGTTTGACCCTTTTTTATTTACACAAGTCCAAAAACTAGTTGAGAGACCTTGACCCTCAAATAGGTGACCTTGACCTTGACCTTCAGATCGGAAACCTTGACCTTCAGATAGGTGACCCTAACCTTTAGTTAGGTGACCTTGACCTCCAATTGGGGGGCCTTGACCCCTAGTTGGGCAACCTTGACCTCCAGTTGGGATACCTTGACCTCTAGTTGGGTGAGCCTGACCTTGGTGAAGTGAGTTTGATCTTTATCTAGCCATTCAACATCTTCTATTCACCTATAATTTGCATCTACATTCTTCAAAGGTCATCCATTCATCATCCAAATCATATAGGTACATCATAAAGCTTCTCTAGGTTGCATATCCCTCACTGTTTTCTCAATCCAAATCCTCTAAACTTCACTTGAAGTTATTATCCAAATTGACCTAGGTGTCTGAATCGATCGTCATCCTACAACATTTGCTTAGGATCGCCATCCATCCTGAGTTAGTAATCATCATTCGGCCCAATCAATCCACTTCTATCTCAAGTTGGATTCGGTGCTGCAATCATCTATCCATCCTTAATCTAATCAATCGACACCTTAAGTCACCTAGGGTGATTTTTGAACTTGGTTTAAAATCCCTTCTATCATGTAATCTCATCAATTGTTTCATTAATCAATCATCCAATCTTATCCTTATCCAATCATCCAATCAATTGATTCATTATCCAATCTAATCAATCCTTCAATTGTCATTTAGGTCATCTTTGCATTGCATCTTAGAGTGTAACTCTATCTTAGCTCACCTAGTAATTTTTCACTTTCATGCCCATTCAGATTTGATCACAAGCCAAGAAACAAATGGTAAAACAACAAGCCTAAGGTTATCACCTGAATATCCCTTAAGATCCCAACAGTGGTGCAAATATCCCTCAAGATCCCAATAATGATGCATTGTCGCAATCCAATACTGACATCCAAAACACGTCACCACCCAGGGATGAGAACATGGTCAATCAGCCCAAAGTCACCGTGAAAAATACCTAAGCAATCCCGCTAATGTTCAGATGATGGATCACCTCCTCAACAAGTGTGGGGATAAGATTCCTGCTACTCTGATGATGAAAGGAGTTAAACCACTACCCGATTTCAATATATCACAGTATACTAGCACCCAGTCCCTTCTTGCATCACAAGATCCATAGAGCTCATAAAATGTTCCAGGAAATTCTTATGTTCCTGAAGGTCCACCTATAGAGAATTGGTATCATCTTGAGTTTGGAAATGTTGTGATGCACCAAGTCACCACTTATCCTTGCCTCCCATCTGCAGCCTCTATGATACCACCCAATCCTAATGACCCCTATGCCTATGACATGCTGCAGAACATTTCGTCTGATCCATATTTCCCACCTCAACATCCTGTTCAACCACCTATCAACACTGGGGGCACTCCAATCCTTGCATTGATGCCACCTCCAAGATCTACACATGCTGGAAAGCTACCACCACCACCTCAAGGTAATATTCCTATGTTTTAGCAACCTCCCGTTAATCCTTGTCAATCCACTATGATGCAAGCATCATTACAACACACTGATATCCCATCGTAAGCATCACCACAACATAGTACTATCATTGCTATCTCATCTCATCCACCCCATCAACAACCTCCACAAAAAAAATCACAATCCCACAATAGAACGTAACCATTCTGCAACAAAAGGTTTCAATTCCTTAGCAACACACTACTGTTCCTACACATCAAGTGACATAAATTGCATCACAACCACCCCATGGAGCTTTTGTAGTGGTCCCACATAAACATCACATCTCATTGCATCCACTTTATTAGCAACCACCACATCAGTAACAACCTCCCTAACATACGTACATTCCTATGCAAACATAGTGTAATCCTCTCACACAAAATCTCTACCATCCATCTATCACGTACACCACCTATGCTACTACATCCAATATTAATCTAAATATCCATGTGGCCTCTCATAATTTGTCATGAACTCAATCACCACTTTACACTAATCCTCCACAATCACATACAAATCCTTACCAATAGTTGTCTATTCCACAACCATATGTCACACAACAATCCAATGTTGTGTACAAGTACCAAGCTGATCCATACTACACCCAAAAAAAACCTTCATACCAACAAAGTGCTCCATCCACATCCTACACATAGCAACAACCACCTTATCAACATGGTGCTCAACCAACTTCCTACTATCAATATTCACCACCTTACCAACAAGGGGCTTCCACATCATCATACTATCAAGATGCTACACAATACTAACAGGGTACTCCATCCACTTCATACTATCAACAACAACCACCATACCAACAAGCAACTTCCACCTCATACCATCAAAATCCATCATCCTCATATCCACCTTACATCAATCCACAATCCACTTACACTAATCAATACCAACAAACACCTCTAGATACACATCAACCCGCTTATGATCCAACTACTTTAGGACCATCCTCATCATATCAGTAGTATACTCCATACAATTAGCCTAACCATCCAATTCGAATCCTGCAATGCCTATCAATAAAGACGTGGAAGAAGTCAAAGCTGCGTTAAAGGACTTACAAGTAAGGACCAGAAAATAATCATTCAAGTTTGAGGACATTTGTTCATATCTGTGTGATCCTTCAATCTCATTGGTTCCTTTATCGAAGCATTTCAAAATGCCAAGATTCAATAAGTATAAAGGAACCAAAGATCCCAAAGCTCACCTTCAAGAGTTTTACGCCCACTGTCAAGAAGTCATGCATAATGACAATTACCTCATGAGATTGTTTCCTAGGAGTTTATAGGGAATAGCTCTTGACTAGTTCACGGGTCTCGAGAAGGGATCTATCAAGTCCTTTGCATAACTTTCAGAGGAGTTTGTCTCCCACTTCTCCTTTAATCTAGAGAAGGATATTGACACATTAGATCTCCTGAAGGAAAAGTAGCGTGAGGGAGAAACCTTTGCGAGCTATCTTCAAAGATGGTGAGCCCTAGCTAGTCGTATGAAATCCCCGCTAAATGAAAAGGATATGGTCACCTTGTTCATTGAAAACTTTGATTTGGATATGGATCACAACTTCAGACTCCACTGTGTCACAACCATCGCAACAATAGTGGAGAAAGGTCCTATTCTTGAGAGGGCCCTTATCGCTAAAGGGCTAGTCAAAATCTTTAACTTTGACAAGGAGAAATCATCTAGGGATAAGCCTCGTTATTGGAACAAAGACAAAAACACTATCAATGATGGTGTCACTGACACCAAACACATTGAAGTGGCTAATGCTTCACAGAAGCCATAATTTATTCCTTACTAGTCGAACCCTCATGTTATATCAGTGCCATAGGGGGCACCTTGTCCCAACCAACAATCGAATCAGAATAACCAAGGGAATGGAAAATGTCAATTCACTCAACTAGGAGAACCCCTAAGTACTGTGTTCAATAGGCTCCTTCAAGCTAATTATCCGATTACATATCCTATGACCAAGCCAACTGATGAATCCAAGCCTAAACCAACCTAGTTTAAAGAAAATGAATATTGTGAGTTCCACAATATTAAAGGCCATACATTAAATAAGTGTCAAAGTATGAAAACTTACATCCAAGATCTCATAGATCGGGGTGACATACATGTGGATGCCAACACGACACCTTCATCCAATGCTCAATTGCATATATATCATAATTATTTTCCTAACCATAACCAAGGTCCTAGCACATCAAACCCTAGGTCCATCAACAATAATAATCATAATAACAACACCAATAACATTAGTTACAAGAATGTGCCACTCAATTATGAGGTCCTCATCATGTACATTGAGCAAGTGGAACCACATGTGTCTATGATACACGCAAAAGGTAAAGATCCACAATGTACTGTTACAACCCGCCGAACATGCATCACAATCCCTGGAGCCTCTGCATCCACCCAACCAAAACTTTTGAATTATTAATACAACATTCTTGACCATCTAGGAAAGACTTTGACACAAATATCCATTCTAGACTTGCATAAGTCTTCTCTCGCACACTAAGAAATCCTAAATAAGGCTTTACAGAACACCTAAGTTCCTAATGACATAGACCCTACACAATTTCAAGCATTGGTAGGGAACCTCTCTACCACATATCAACTACGTTTTAGCCAAAATGACATGCCTTGCATTGACTCTAATCATAATCGTCCCCTCCATCTAGAGATCCTAGTAAATCATCATAAAGTAAAGAGGGTCTTGGTAGATAATGGTTCTACCCTGAACTTGTGTACATTGAAATTCATAAAATAGGTGGGATACACCCATGCTGATTTAAATAATCAAGTCATCACAATCAAGGTGTATGATAATGTAGAGCGTGATTCTGAAGGAACAATATTTCTTTTGATCCAGGTTGTTCCAGTTGTGCAATACACTACTTGTCATGTCCTTGATCTAGAACTCCCCTATAACCTCCTCCTCAGTCGTCCATGGATTCACACCATGCAAGCCATTCCATCCACATACCATCATTGTCTAAAATTTCCATTCAATGGGGTAGAAGTTACCATACACGCGGATCCCCAACCATTTGAATATTGTCGTGCATTAGAAGCTTCTTTTCCTCATTCCCACTATTGTCTTGGAGTGGAAATGGGACCACCGTAGACATCATCATTCCACTCATCTACCACTACACTGGCCACCACTTCATCCACTCCATCATCCACATTTGATTCCACCCTCACCAAAAGTCCAAATCATAGACAAGGGGTGTGGTGAATATGAAATGCACACAACATTGAATGTGGCAACCATGCCACCATCACCACACACATATGACCAACCTTCTTAGTCAACACCAAAGGAAGAAGATAAGATTGTCACTTTGAGTTTCAAAAATGTGGGGTCCAGTATCTTTTGCTCTCTTGGGTTAAGGCAAGATGCACTAGAAGATGAAATAAGCCAATGGGTCTACCATGAGGAACCTAATCCCTACCCTCCTTTGAAATAAAATTTCTAGGAGAACTATCCTTGGCCCTCTAAGTTTGTGGAGAAGTAAAATTATTAGGGGGAGGCCTTGGCATCAAAGAGCAAGGAAGGAAACACCATATTGAGGCTACAATAAGACCAAGCTACTCGGGCTTGGGTCATGACAACAAACAAAAGGGATCTATAGCATCATCTAGTGCCTCTAACAACATCAGTGAGAGCAACAGTCTCCTTGAAGACATACTAGAGGAGGAATCCATCGTATACTCATACGATGATGTAGATCACACTGACCTCTCTTCCATGTTCGAATGCTTATACATCTGCAACATTAACCTATCCCTTCAACATCTTGAACTCATAGAATGGGACCTATATGGTTGCACACCTATCGATACCTTTCCCTCAATAGATCAATATATACATCTTATGGGATTGGGGGAAGATGAACACCCTAACCACAAAAGTAAAAAGAAGAAAAATAAAAAAAGGTCACCTAGAGAAAACCTCCCGTGAAAACCTCAATGAGGCACTAGAAGATGGGGATATTCATCTTCTCCTCATAGGAACTCAAATCTCTGAACAATCATCCATCTTGATAGAGGAAACACAGGAAATAAATTTGGGATTTGAAGAGGATCCCAAAATTACATATGTAGCCAAAGCACTATCAGAAGAAGAATATTCTACCATTTCCAAGCCTCTCAAAGAAAGCATCATTAATTTCACATGGATATATTTAGACATGCCAGGCCTTGATCCTACGTTAGTAGTACATCATCTGGACATACGTCCTGATGCCAAACCTATCAATCAAAAGCTTCAAAAAATGCATACCCAAGTGGTTTTACTTGTTAAGAAAGAATTGGAGAAGCTATTGGATGCTAGATTCATAAGACCCATTGACTATTCAGAATGGATCTCAAAATTAGTGCTTGTAGCCAAACCAAACAACACTATTAGATTATGTATAGACTTCTATGACATCAACAAGGATTTTTCCAAAGATGATTTTCCTTTTCCAAACATCGACATGTTGGTTAACCTCACTGTGGGACACGAGATGCTTTCCCTCATGGACAAATTCTCTTGATATAATCAGATCAAAATTGTGCCTGAAGACCAACATAAAAAAACTTTCACAACACCATGGGCCACCTTTTTTTATAATGTTATTCCCTTTGGCCTTAAGAACATGGGAGCAACCTATTGGCGAGCTATGACTATTATCTTCCATGAACTCATCCACATTATAATGGAAGATTATGTTGATATTTTATTAGGGAAATCAAGAACAAGGGAAGAACATCCTATGGTCTTCAAGAAGATCTTTGAGTGTTCAGAGCAGTATAAGCTAAGGCTAAATCCTAAGAAATGTGTCTTTGGGGTCACATCAAGAAAACTACTAGGATTCATTATCTCCCGAAGAGGCATAGAAGTCGATCTAGTGAAAGTCAAGGCAACTATGGATATGCCTCCACCACATAATCTCAAACAATTAAGGAGCCTTTAGGGTAAGTTACAATCCATTCAGCAAGTCATTTCTCAACAAGCCGACAAGTGTCAGTCATTCACTCATCTCCTGAAGAACGATAACTCCTTTAAGTGGATGCCACATTGTCAAATCAGTTTTGACAACATCAAAGAGTATTTGGCTCACCCACCAATCCTTATGTCACCAATTCATGGTAAAGCACTCCTGCTATATATTTCTGCTACTTTAGTGGCATTGGGGGCATTGTTGGCACAACATGATGAGTCATCAAAGGAAAGAGCAATCTACTACATCAGCTAGACCCTCGTAGGTTATGAGCTTAACTATTCCCCAATGGACAAAGCTTGCCTAGCTGTGGTTTTTAGTTCGCAAAAACTCTGACATTACATGCTTAGTCATCCAGTAAAGCTCATCTCCAAGGTTGATCCATTCAAATATCTATTATCCAGAACAACTTTGACCAATGGCATGGCTAAGTGGGTCATGTTGTTAAGTGAATTTGATATACAATATGTGGATCAGAAAGCTATTAAAGGATAGGTGATAGCAGATCAGTTGGCCGATTCTCCCCTAGTAGATGCCTTCCTCTAACAAAAAAAATTCCTGATGAAGGGGTCTTGGTAGTAACAAAAGCGACCACATGGACATTGTACTTTGATGGGTCATACACACACAATGGATTGGGGGCAGGAATCTTGCTCATCACCCCCAAGGTGATTATATACCGAAGTCATTCAGGTTGGATTTTCCATGCACAAACAACATAGCTGAATATGAAGCTCTTCTTACTAGCCTCATAATTGCAATCCAATGGCATATCACTCACCTAAGAGTCTTTGGTGATTCTTAATTAATCATCAAACAGGTCAACGATGAGTTTTTCACAAAAGATGATAAGCTATTTCCCTATAAATGCATGGTTGACGACTTCAAAAAGTATTTCACTTCCATCCAGTTTGATCAAATTCCAAGGGTATAAAACAAACCAGTAGATGTGATGTCTACCATTGGTTCCATAATCGACATGTCTAAAGATAAAATAGAGTGTGAGTTCCTCATTGAACAACTCTTAATCCCATCTTATGATATCCCTGAAAGTGAGATGGTGTGTGACATTATAGGACCTATGCCACCATGGTACCATGATATCTATACTTACCTTTGCGACAATATCCTACTTGTCAATCTCACATGCAATCAAAGAAAATCCTTCATCCAATGAACATCCCATTATATAATCATAGGTGATACACTTTATCGATGTGGGTATGATGGAACCCTCCTCTGGTGTCTGAACGAGATTGAAGCCCTTATTGCATTAACAAAAGTACATAGTGGTGTATGTGGGGCCCACTTAAATGGCATGGCCTTGGCTGAGATAATTCTCATAGTAGGATACTACTAGCCTACATTGGAGCATGATTCTTGTGAGTTCATCAAGAAATGCCTACCATGTCAACAACACACAGATTTGATATATGCTCCTACACAGGATTTGCAGCCCCTTATAGCACCATGGCCCTTCTCTCAGTGGGGTTTTGAGCTAATTGGAAAGATATATCCCCCATCCTCTGATGGACATACCTTCACCATCACTGCAATTGATTACTTCACCAAGTGGGTGGAACAAATGCCACTATTACAAATCACAGGTACTCAGATTTCCAAATTTATCCTCTTCCATATTCTCTGTAGATATGGAATACCATCTAGCATCATCTTTGAAAATAGAAAGCCTTTTAAGAACCAAGCCATGAAACACCTTTGTAACACTTTCCACATCCAACATCATTGGTCCACGCCTTATTACCCCTAAGGTAATGGTTAGGCGGAAGCTACCAATCAAACTCTCATGAAAATCCTTAAAATGTAGTCAGCAATACTGGTCAAGATTGGCACCTTCACATCCATCCCGTCCTTTGGGAATACCGCACTTCCATCCACACCCCTACCACCACCACCTCATATTCTATTGTCTATGGTGCCAAGGCTATCTTGCTGATTGAGGTGGAAATTCCATCACTGAAAATCTCCTTGAAGAATCTTATGAGTGATGAAGATGCTTGGGTTGCAAGACTCAACCAGCTAGAACTCCTCGATGAAAGACGGATCAAAGCATATGACCATCTTCAAGCCTATTAGAATTTCCTTAAGGGAAGCTACAATAAGAAGGTCCATCCTCATTAGTTCAACATTGGTGATCTAGTCCTCAAAGAGAATCAGTGTACTCAACAAGATCGAGATAAGAAAGGAAAATTTGAAGCAAATTGGCTTGGTCCTTATGTCATCACAACAAAATATGGATAAGGGGCATACAAACTTACTATGCCTGAAGGAGAGCCCCTAGATGAGCCCATTAATATCATGCACCTGAAAAGGTGCTATACTTAAATTTGCTGGGGTATCATGTCCTGCAAAAAAAAAAATTAGAAAAATCCAAAAATAGTAAAGAGAAATAATTCATCCCATGGTGAAAACCACCCTTGGTGGCGCCTTGGATAGGTACTATTGGGTGAAAACCTAGTCACAGGCACAATTCATAACGGGTTTAATCATTATCTACCTTGCGTCCTAGTTACTTTATGTTTCCGTCCATTCTAATCTTACATCTTATCATCTAATTAGTCCTATCCTCCCATCCACATCCTTCATCCAGTCGCTTGGTATATTTTGGTTGAGCATTGGATGAAATTCATCTACTATCCGTCATCCTGAGATTTTATCCTAATATGAGCTTGTGTCATCAGTCTTGTCATCTTGTTGGTCCTTCACTCCCACCTAGATTCCTTCATCATGTCGGTCTCCATTTGGATCCCATTCTGTCGTGTCAATCCGTTTGGTCTTTGTTGAACTACGTTGCCCCTACACTTTCACGTAGGAAAGGTTGATCATTTGATCTGCCCCTAGGGATTTTTTTCCATCTTGTTTTGGCCATCCATTGTGGTATCCATTGTCCCCTTTACGCTCTTATCCCTAGTCAGTCTTTTGTCCTTTTTCGAACTACGTTGCCCTTATGCTTTCACATAGGCAAGGTTGATCTTTTGATCCACCCCCAGGGCTTTGCTTTGCTTTCTTTTGTTTTTCTTTGTCATTGTTTCCCATAATTCATCTCCATTATCCTCTTTTTTCCTTTATCCATGGTCTTTTCTTGAACTACGAGGGCTCTGCACTTTCATGTAGGCATGACTAATCTTTGATTAGCCCTCGAGCCCCTAGGTCATTAGGGTGTGTCAGTCTTATGTCTTGTGTCTCATGTCTTATGTTGTATTGTAAAGTATGTCCTTATCTCATTGGTTCTTCACAAATGATATCCACTCGTATCATGAGATTCTATCAATTTTGGAATCTCTTATGTCATAATTGATCTTTTAGTTTAGTATCCATCTTCGGTCTCAACAGGACGTATCCTTCCTAATATACCTCATCAGCACCATCCATCCTCCTAATCCTATGGAAAAGGACGTTTTGAAATTGATTGCGATCTTTTGATACTTTTGGCTTTTATTTATCATTTGAGCTCCCTATTACAACTTGTCAAGGTCGCCATGATTTATCATATTATGGTGTGTTTTGATCAGTTAACATAGGGGCATATCTTGATCCTTTTGCTTTGTTGTTGTCTTTTGGGTTGTCCCACATAGTACCCACCAAGATCCCTAAGGTGTTGTTTTATGTAGGGGCATCCCTTTGTGTTTGTGGTTATCCCAATGCTCAGATCAACCAAAGTCTTCATGAATTTGGGGTGTTGGGATAGCCTTCTTATCTGTTATGTTTGTTTTATGCATTCGATGCTAACTTGTCTTGGTTTCACATACCTTGGCACCTGATGTCTTATGTTATAGCAAATTATTAGTGCTCTAAAAATTGAAAATTGCATTAGGATTTCATTTCATGATCAATTCCGTTGTATTGCATTCATACCTGCCCTACAACCTATGATTTTAGTTGTGAAAACATTTATCCCTCCATGTCCCTTTCTTCTCAGGATACCAATGCTTCTTGAGAGGTGTAGTTTCACACCCATCTTCCCTTAATTTTATAATGATTACAGGGACAATACTTGCCATTAAGCCAACAATATGCCTACCATCTACCCTCATTGCCATGTAAGTCCTTATTGACACTTATGTTCATGTTACATTCCACTTTATTTTATATAAGCTAAAGCAAGCATGGTTGCAAATAAATTCCATCCACATTGCATCTCATGTTACATTATAGGTTCATTGCATTCTATCCCATGTGCATTGTCATCTCATATTAAGTTTTTTAGATTACTCATATTTGGTTATTCTAAGCATCTTAGATTCAATTTAATATCCATTCATTTCCATATTAGTCTATACCATTAACACATTACATACATCACCACCTGCATCACAAATCGTTAGGTCCATATTCATAGCATATAGGTTCATCTATCATGCAACACGTCCTGCATCATAAATGGTATTCATCATATATATCATCTATCTCATCCATGTAAGCATAAACATACATCATCATATGCATATCCATACATCATCTCATAATGACCATCCATAATAAAATCCTAAACATACACACATGCATAAATATAATCATCCATCATATGTACATCACATAGTATCAATAAGGGTTGTCACATATCATATATAAAAATCAAAATACAATGTCCATCACATAATCCATAATAATGTCCATCATATAACCAAAATATATATCCAATGCATATATCATCAAATAAAGTAAAAGTACAAGGCTCTGAATCAACTTTGGTCTTTGTTGCTCTGTACTATGCACCCATCCTGCATCTGTCAAAAATTGGTATCCTATCACCTATCCTCTGTCATCTCTATTGTGAGATGCCCACATCTGACCTCTGTGGTGAGTCTAGCACCCCTCCTCTCCATGAAGGGGTCCCTCTAAAGCCACTGTGCCCTCGAGTGTATGTCCCTGCTAACTGTGATGGTGTTGGCATCTGTGGTGCCATTCTGATGTACGAAAGCACCCGTTGTATCATATCTGACATCGCCTTGATGTAAGCCACCATATAGTAGCTGGCCTCTCGCATGTACTCATTTTGATTTGTAGCTTGATACTTGGATGCATCCCGCTCTGCCCTATACCTGTCTTGGAATCCACATATGGACCTCCTCTCTTGTGCCCATGCATCTTGTGCTAACCTTAGGTAAAAAATCTCTACTCCCATCTGTGATACTTGCTCTATAACTCTGTCCCTCTCATCCCCCATGTCCTATATCTATTCTTGCAATCTCTGCACCTCTACCCCTACCTCGCCACTCTTGTCCTGCTCTGCTTGTGCCTGAGCTTGTGTTGTATCTCTCTCTCTCTACAACTTGTGTCTATGCCACTACCACATCCCTCTCCCTCTGCAGGGTTTTCACCTATATCCATGTTGCATCCCTCTCTCTAAAGGTTTTGCACCTATGTCTGTCTAGTGTTTCTCTCTATCTACAAGGTTTGTACTTGGTCACTCATAACCACCTCCCTTTCCCACATCAGCCCCATGTCCCCCACTATTTGATCTACCACCTCGACTCTATCACAAAGCTCATCTCGCTTTTGTCTTAGCTTAGTCCTCTCTCTTAGTAGCCCCTCCACCTGTATCCTTAAATCATCCAGGTCCTTCTTTGTCTCTGCCTTAGTCCCTGCTGATAATTGCTCTGCCACTCCTCCATACTCTCATTGTCCTCTCGCCTACAGTATAGTCACCACTACCTCTAGCCTATCTCACTCCCATTTCATTTCTACCCCCTCCTCATGCTATCTGGATACCTCTCCCTCAACCCAAGTCACCTCTACTTATAGTTGGCCCACCTCTGCTCATAACTAGCTCACCTCGGCTTGTAGACCATCCCTCTCTACCTGTATCTCCTCCTCTTGTCATGATATCGCATTGGCTAAGTCCTTGAAATCACTTTCACCCTCTATCCACACTTTGGTCACCTCTACTCGCAACATGCTCACCTCGGCCTCTAGTTTGCATCTCATAGCTTATATATCTCTCAACATCTACTCAATGATTTGTAATCTCTCCATGACCCCTCTCAACAATATAGTTGGATCCTTTGCTATAGGTGGTGGTCATGGCCAAAGGGGGAATATCATGAACATCCATATCCATCACCTCCACCTCTACCTCATCTCTCTCATCCATCATCTCCACATCTGCCTCATCTCTCTCATCCTCTACCTCAATCTCCACTAAAGCTCTCCTCTATTGTCTCCTCTTCTTCACCCTCTACTGCTGCACTACTACTTCGACTGTCTCCTCATCTCTCTCATCCCTCATCTTCACCTTTGCCTCATCTCTCTCCTCCTTTTCCTTGATCTCCACCTGGGCTCTCCTCTACTGCCTCCTCCTCCTCCCCACCCTCTCCTCCTGAGCTGTGGCCCTAGCCTCTCCCTGTCCTCTCTTGTTGAATTGTGGCCCCAACATCTCCCTATCCTCTATCCTATTGCCCTGCTACTCTAGCTGCCTCCTGACCTCTCCTCTATTGTCCCCTCCCCCTCCCTCTCCTTTGACCTACCAATCACAGCTCATCCTTTGGCCCAAAACCTAGTACCTCCATAATCAACTTCTTTGGTGTAATCCATAAGGGTTGATGATGGGTATTCCATAAGGTGTATCGAACTATCACTCCTACCTCTACCTCCCCCCTGGTCCTACCTAGGTAAGGTATCAATTGCAGTGTCTCCCAATGCTCTCTCGCAAACCTTAGTGAAATCAAATCTCCCCATGGTTTCTCTCACAAGATCCTTCAAAATCTCTCTGGTCTGTGTGGAATGTCTTGTGTAAGCCCAAACTATCTAGTCACCTTTTTTGACCTATGTGCCTCAATGGTACATGGCTCCCTCCCAACTATATAGCATTTGGTAAAAAAATGGCCTTTGTGTCTCTCCTTATCCCTCCTCCATCCATAAAACTGTCATGTCATGTATGACCTCCACACTATATGCTCATCCTCAAGGTCATCCGGTGTCCTCCATCTATCCAGATCCTCGAAGCCCTCATAGTGCCACACCTAGCCATACTTTTCCCCATACCAGTAAGCTACTAGTGTTGTCACAACCTCCAATCCTGCTCTCTCTACTCCTAGCCTGGTAATACTAATGTGTTCCCAGGCCCATATCTATAGTAGTGTCACCTGTGTCACATTGAGCACCTCTCAGTAACACACGGGATGCATGTATTTGTAGAACCACACTAGTACACATGTACCCCATGCAAAATCCCTGTCTCTCCCCTCAATGATATGTCAGATCACCTCCATGTAGCTCAGGTTGCAAAAACACCCACTCTGGTCTGGTAACAACAATCCACTAATCAACTTGCATAGGTGTAGTAGTAGCGGTGGCACCCCCAACACTAGACATCCGTCTATGCCCAACCTCTACCTCTACATAAGAAGGTCATTTCATCCAAACAACACCCATAGAGTATGATCCAACTCTATTCCCTCTGATGTCATTGCACTCACTAGGTGACTAACTATTGGTAGCCTCAATATTTGCCATACGTCCTCCAGTGTCACAGTCATCTCCCTTGTTAGGAGATGGAAAGTCAAAGTCTCAAAACTCCAACACTCAATAAGGGCTGTCAGCATCGCTCAATGAGCTCTAATGGTAGGGTATCCTAATAAATGTAGCAGCCTTGCCTATGATAAAGCCTCATGGTCCACTCTACTGATGGCTACTATCGTCACCTCCAACACCTCATATTGCCTCTCGCGTGTCCACAAACTATCGAACCATTGCAACCATAATGCATCACATGTCAATCATCTTATCTTTTCCCTCATCCCCTCCTCTTTTCCATTTCCTGGCCCTGTGTTATCTTTTCACTAATTTCTCCCCCCTTTTTTTTCTTTGGACAAATTTACCTAATTTTCCCACATTTTTCTTGTTTTTCTTATTTTCGGCTCGGTCTTCTTTCTTTTTTCTCTTCCCTCCTACCTTTCCCACCCTTTGGGCAAGCCCGCCTGAGAGGTGGGAAAGCCTACCCTAGTGGTGAGTGAGCCTGACTGGGAGACAGGTGAACCTGCCTTGGCCATGGGAGAGCCCACCCTACCCGTAAGCGAGCCTACCCAAGAGGCGGGTTAACTTGCCTTGGCTCGTGGGCGAGCTTGCCTCAACCGCGGGCAAACCCACCCTAGAGGCGGGCAAGCCTACCTAGAAGGCAGGTGAACCTGCCCCTGAATGGGCGGGGTCACCCCTATCCCAAGCAGGGTTGCCCCTGTCCCAGGTGGAGTCACCCTCCTAATGGGTGGGGTTGCCCATCTTCCACTGACATTGTTTTTAGAAGAATTTCCCCAATCCTATGGAAAATCCACCTCCCCTTTTGTTCCTTTTCCCTTTTTAGGCATCTCTTTTTATTTTTCTAGGTGTATTTACCCTCTAATTGGGAAAATTCACCCCCATTTCCCTCGCCTCTAATAGGCAATTTTGCCTACCCTTGGGTGAAATCAAAATTTTCCCCCCTACCCATTTTTTCTAAACTACCCCAATCTCAAAACCCATGTTTTCAAAAAGCATTAAACTCCAACATTATATCAAAAAAATACTTAAAATCACAAAAAGGGTTTTGAACCTAACCTAGCATGGAACCGTGTGCTCATGGAAGAAACACTATACCTCATCCCCCTGGTGGATGATGTCATCATCTACATCATCTGACATCCTCATCTCATCTTCTTCCTCTCCTCTTCTCTCTCTCTCACTAAACTACCAACTGTACAAATGAGGAATAGTAATTTCTAAAATTACTATATATAAGTTTTTCCCTCCATTTTAATGTTTTTAAACTTGAAGGGTATTTTTACCTTTTATTTAAACCTCTTTTAATTTAACTAATCCTGTAACTTCCTAGGGCCTCCATTTGTGCACTGTGTGTCCATTTGACTCGGTTCAAAATCCAATCTTCACATTTTTTTGAGCTCTATCCAACCATACCTTCCATTTTCTCATATTGTGAAGTTTCCTGAGGCCCCTTTTTCTTCCCCAACCACCCTCTCGAGGGGGCATACCCTACCATTTTCACCCATTCCTTCGTCATGGTCATTTTCTTGCAAGACCGCGACATCTCCTTTTATTTCCCTCCATTTGGACAGCTCACACAACTTCTCCCATGCTAGGGCATCTTCTTCTAGTTGCTTCCTCTATAGAGTCATTTGCATTTTATTTTTCTTCGAAACAGTGTTATTTTAACAATATTTCAAGGAGGGGAAAAGTGTACACATCCAAATTTAACCACTCCCACATGGTCAAATTCATCCCCTTTACCTGCCTATTTCATTAATATTAATTAAATAACTTATTTAATTAATGTTTCCCCTTTCCCTAAGGTTCCTAAAGCATTTAATTTTATAATTAAATACTTTACCTTTCATTCCTTCTCTAAATTAAATAAATACATCAATTTATATAATTTGGTCATTTAGTCTTTTAGAATTTAAATCAATTTTAAATTCCTCTTTTTCTCTCTCCTTGTCACATTCTCCATAACCTTTTTCTAATTGGAATTAGTCTAATTAATCCATGGTTAGGATGTGCACACCTTTAATCAGGATTAATGTCACATCCTCTATATTTGTCCACTTGCCTCTAATCCTTCATTAATCTTCTTAATCACCTATTTGCACAACCTTAATCTAATCATATACCATCTTTGGCATGTCCTCAAACTCAACCTATCATAATAGCTTTCCTTTTTGAGCCTTGACCTCTTCCCCATGTGAATTTAAAATTCACATTTATTCATTCAATGCATTTCTCTTTCCCATGCAAATTGTTGGGAAATTCTAAATTCTCTCACTTGTCACATTGGTCACATGGGACAAAGGCTTCCTTTATAAGGGCTCCACAAGGTGCTTTTCATCATGTGAATTTAAAATTCACATTTATTATCCCAACCACTTTTCCTCTCCAATCATATGAATTTAAAATTCACATTTATTCCTCCAACAATTTCTCTCTTCCCCATGATGATGTGTGAGGAATTCTAAAATTTCTCACATGCCAACATCCTTCCCATATGGGGATAAGAACTTCCTTTTTAAGGAGATCTTCCCCTAATCCCAAGGTACTTGCAAGTACCTCCACCTCACATGTCCCTTTTCCAACTCACTTTTCCTTGTGACACCTCATCCTCCACATGGCAAGATGTGAGGACTTGTGAGTCCTCAACTCACCATAGTCCTTCATCTTGCCCATGCTAGAAAAATCCTGACCATCCATTTATCTATAGATATTTCCCTTAAAATAGAATATTTTCTCTCAATTCATTCATTCATCACATTTGTAATTCAAGCTCAAACTCTCCCCAACTTTCATACTTTCATCCTCCATTGTTTCATGCTTCAAGCTCTCATCACTTGCACTTGCATTCATCTATCAAAATACCCAAATATCTCATTGCATCCATTATCTCATCTAGATCATTTTTCATCCATTTTTAGTCCATTTTCCATCAAGGAGCACACATATCATCAACTATCAAAGGGAAAACCAAGGATAAACTCATACAAGGTATAAATTTGTTTTTCATCTTTATTTTGTTTGAGTTTAACATAGCCCAATCTTGAGGTGTTGAAGTGTTATTTGCTTCTTTTGCATTCTGTTTTGCATCTTTTAGGATAGTAAAATAATGTTGATCACACTGTGAAGATAAGAAGGAATTTAAATAACAAAATATCATGGTTCATAATTATGGATTATTCTTTTTTTTGCATGTTTTCATTTATATGTCTTCTAAGTTATGATGACGAGTTATAATAGGAATATGATACTGGTACACCTCTGCATGATTAGTTTCCTATTTATATTTTATTAAGATAGGAATAAGTACCCTCCCTATGTTTGTGGTTGGTTGACATATTTTTTTAAGTTGTTTAGATTCCAAAATAATTAGATTGTATGGATCATATATATATGGTAGATCTTATATGAGTTGGAGATCTAGTAGAATATGCTATTAGTAATCTTGTTATTTGTATTTTGTTATCAAATTTGAGTTACAGTTCCAAAGTACAATAAAGAATAAAGATTCAATAAATAGATGGATTCTTAAGTTGAGAAT
The DNA here is from genome assembly GCA_007258455.2 of Sequoia sempervirens. Lineage (NCBI taxonomy): Eukaryota > Viridiplantae > Streptophyta > Pinopsida > Cupressales > Cupressaceae > Sequoia > Sequoia sempervirens. The sequence goes on from VDFB02000015.1 coordinate 547,429,671, forward strand.
TGATTAGATTCTATGAGATTGCAGTCACCCAAGCAAGGAACACTTGAGGTAATTCCAATACTCTTTATAATTTAGATTGTTTGTTAATGACTTATTAAAATACATTGTTAGTAGTTGTGTTCATTGATTTGATTTAAAATTTTAGCAACAATCATTTAATTATTAATAGTTATTTTGTATAGCTTCATCAATAAATAATTACAATATAGCTGAAAATGGTTGGTTATTGTCCCAATAGGATTACCTACTTGTAGCAATTGTCAATAATTAAGTTTTATAAGATAGACTTTACTTTCAGTCAAGTTTTATATTTAAAACCTCTAGGATAATTTAGAAATCCTCAACTGCACATATAGTGTAGGTACCATCCAAGAAGAATACGATTCCTTGGTTTGACATAATAAAATGTAACAAAATTTAGTTAGTAAGTTGATTGATAAATGATCCATTGGTCCATTGATTTGAATGCATGCCCCTTCTACATCAATTTACTAAAAATAAATGAAGTTAGATATTTTTGATGTCATTTCTGTAACACCCCTCCGTTTTGGCTCTTTGATCGACATTGTTCTTCCCTGTTATGATTGTGTCTGATTATGCTTTGACTTTGGAACTAGGTTGCTTTTGATTGCAATTGTTATACAATGTGGATGTTATATTTTGATGTGATGTTATCCTGATGTTACCTTTATGGCATGTTTTGGATTAACTTAGAAGATATTTGATTTAACAATGTTTTATGCTATTGAACATGTTATTGATGTTAGATGTGTTAGTTAGTGATATTGTATTGGTGAAGGGGACGGAATTGTATCACTCGCTTGCGAGTGCCCTACGATTCTGAGATTTCCTCTTCACGGTGTGTTTGATCATATTATGTATATATGCACATTTGACATGCTCTTTGTTGCAGGTTGGCAGGTACATGACATCGACTCCACCTGGTTTCCAAGTTTGAGCATGTCCATTGACCAATGGAAATCGATTGGGAGATAGTAGCTAAGTTTTTCTATGTCAAGCCACCACCCTAGTCACAGTGTGTCATCGGGTTGGTTGTTATGTTGCCATGTCTCTGTGTTCTTTATTTTAATTCAAGTTAAATGGCTTATGTTGCTTAACTATTGATTAAATGCTTTTGATTATAATGCTAGGAATGTTACTTTATTAATTAATTTAATTTAGTTAATAAAATAATCTAATACTGGATTAGATTTATTTTATTGATTAATTAAATTAATTGTGAAATTGATTAAGTTATTCCTTGAATTAAAAGTGTTCAAAAATTTAAATTAGTTTGTGTGAAAAGAAGGTTTTAAAATATGTTGAATTCTATTTAGAAAATTGAAAATTGTTTAAGTTATTTAAAATTCCAAATATTTTCAATGCAATGACTTTGGGGTAGAAAAGATATTTTTGGAAATAGTTGACTTTTTTGGTAAAAGATATTTGTTTTTGAATTTGAAAATTGAAATTGGAATTTGAATTAAATTTGGATTTGAATTTGAATTTGCAATTTAATTTTAATTGAATTTGAATGTGAATTTGAAGTGGATTTGAATTTGAATTTGGAAAATTTGGAAAAAGAATATATTTTCATTTAGGGTTTTTCTTTCAATTTTCTTATGGGAAAATTGGTTGCAAAAGAGGGTTTTGACCAATTTGGAAAAAAAAAAACCCTATTTTTTGGAGAATGGAATCTCATCTAAGTTTAATCTTGCAGTTTTGGGAAAAAATTTCTGGGCTATGGTTTTGCTTGGATTGTGAAGGAATGGAGACTTTTGCTTGGCATGGATTCAATGGAGGAATTGGAAAACTCCATGTTTGAAGGCTTCAAGTTTTGGAGGAAAAAACTAGGTTCCTCTTTGTTCTTGTTTTATCATTTTGAAAATAGTTTAATCTTTGAAATGAATGTTTGAAAATCTTTGTTGGTTGTGTGAGAAATCTTTGAAATGTTGATTGAAACCAATGAAAACCCATGGAAATTAGATTTTAAACTAGCAATAGAAACTTAGAGGGATTCAAATGAATAGATTTAATTTATTTGTCATTTGGGAAAAAACCCAGAAAAAATTCATCTTGCTATTGTGCTTTAAGTTTCTTCTTCTCAATCTGATCCTCAAGAAAAATCTGCCAATCTGACTGTGATAAGGAAACTCAAGACACACACATATATATATATATACACACACACACATACACATATATCTTTGAGTTCTGGAAATTTCTTATTTTCAAAATTTCTGTTTACACTAGTAAAATCCACAGGGGAGGGTTTGATTTTTCCTTCTTTTTTTTAAAACGAAATTGAAGAAATTTAAAAAAAATTATAAAATTTTAATTTTATGTGGGGCTGCCCACAGCCACCCCCCATCCATGGGGGCGCTGGCTATGCAACGCTCCCCATGGATGGGGAGGGGCTGCACGTAGCCACCACAGGGGTTGCATCCCCTATGTGAGGCTGCGTAGTAGCCACACAGGGGCGCGTCCCCTGTTGGGGCTGCAAAGCAGTCAAAGGCCTTTGGCCTTTACTCTTTTTTTTTAATATAAGATTTGTTTTATTAAAAATTTAATTTTTTATTAAATTTCATTTTATTATATATATATTTATTATTATAATATATATATTAATTTTTAATTATATATATATTATATATTTATTATAATATGTATATATATTATATTTAATAAATTTTGATTATATATAGGTATTAATATATATGTAATGAATATATATTAAATATAGATTCCAAAATATATAATATATATAATGTGTATATATATTATAATTAATGTTTTCTCTTCTTCACGTTAAGAGGTAAAAAAAAATAGAATATTAAATTGGTTGTTCTAAATAAATATAATTAAAAAATATTATATTTAATATAGGTTCTATTAAATATAATATTTATTCAGGGAGTTTGATTTATCGTCCAAGTTTAAATAAATGATCTTTTCCTGAATCAACTGATGTTTATCTAAATTTTGTTGATCGTGAAAACTTGGAATTTTAAAATGATATTTCAGAGATATGTGTTTAATGATATTTGAATATATGTCAAATAAGAATTATTTTAAATGATTATTGCACTACTTTAATCGAAGTGGTATTGAATTATTAATAAATAATGTCATTTTAAAATATTATTTTAATCCTTACCCTGGATTGAGCAAATAGAATAAAAATATTAAATTTAATACCTTAAACCAAGTGAACTCTAGATAATTTAATTATAATTGGATTTAGTGATTTAATTTAAATGTCTATTTGTCAAAACATTCTAAGTATAGAAGACAATTGAGAAACTTGAGATAAAGAATGACTTAGTTTAATCAAGTGGTTTTAATCATTAAAATTTTGATTATGGAACATAATTGAGGAGCTTAGGGTTAACGAATGATTTATTCCAATTAGACGTCTTTATTTATCAAAAGCTAGATTTATTTATAATTTAGTTTTGATTATTACGGATAATTGAGACAAATGAAATAAAATAGACATAGTTAAAATATAGATTATCTTAAGATGATTTTGTTACGAAATAGAAGCAAAAGTGGATTTTATATTCAAGAATTTATTTAGAACGATGAATTTTAATAGTCGAATGATTAATTTAAAAAGTGGATTCCGAATAATCAAATGCTTTTACTTTAAAAGTTGATTTTTATTAATATAAGTAGTTGGGAAAACAAAATATAATTATTGGTTTTAAACTCCCTAAGTTGTCAATGTACTTTGATTTACTATTAAGTATATTTGTTTTGGAATATAATTGTATTCAAGTGGAGATAAGAATTAGTTGATTTACTTAATGCTAAGTTGAAATAAAGACTGAATTATTTAATCTAAATGTTTATTTATTAAAATGTTTTAATTATATAATACGTTTGCGAAACTTAGAGATAAGGATTGGTTTAAATTTTAATCAGATGACTTCATTGATTTAAGTGTTATGAATATGTTAAATTTGTGGAATTTAGAGTTAATGAATGATTTATTTCAGTCAAATGACTTTAATCACTAAGAGGCTTTGAATATGAAGTTTAATCGTGAACCTTAGAGTAAAATGATTGGTTTTGAAATATTTCTATGTTGTGAAAAGAAATGGGTTCAATTGATTTGATAAATGCAAGTAATTGAAACTGTGTTTGACTGGATTTAGGAAATCCAAACCTTAGCCTATTTAATTGTTTGAAATGCTTTCAGTGTTTGATTGTTTGTCTTCGATGTTGTGGAATTAGAGTGAATTTTTTGAAAGTCTTCCAGATAGGGGTTTGTTGTTGGTATGGGTTGTTGTACGTAAGTCAAATTTTGATGTGATGTGGAAAATATGCATAGTTACACCATGTTGTTTCACTCAGTTCTCATGAACGGGGATGATTTGTGCCTCATTGGGAATAGGAGAGGGTTATGTGGTTTGTACCTCCTTTGGAAGGAGTGCAGTTTGTATTCTATTTGCCTCCAATGTTTGGAGAGGGTCTTGACCTTGTTGCCTCCAGTGTTTGGAGCGAGTTTCTTGATTTGTTACCTCCTTGGATTGGTGAGGTCGTACTATCTAGTTACCTATTGTGGTTTTCACCATGTGTGTTGTCTTAGAAGAGTCGCTTGCAATGGGGGCCGACACACAAAGTGGTGTCAGGGATAACCCTTTGCAAGTTGGTCAATTCAGTGATAACTAAATAAACTTTTAGAAGTTTAGGTTGCATAAAAAATTAAACAAGATTAATTATGCCTCGCTCATGGACCCAAGGGCTTGTTTTAGACTTGGGATGAGATGAGAAGGCCTGGAATGGCAAGATAATCTATCTCATCTTCACGAGAGGTATTTGATTTCACATGAGTGAGCATGGGTGCCAAGATTTCGGTAGAGGCCACCAGGATAACCCATGGTGTGGGGGCCGGAGCCGAGGAAGATTCCCAGAGGATATCCCTTGACGAGCTATGTGATGACACTCTTTCTAAGTCAACAATTTGTACTTGGTATTTGTGACACTCATGATCTATTCTATGTTTGGAAGCAATGTAACCTATGTCAGTGTTGTGGGAGTCATACCTAGAGTTGTGCGTATGACCATTCATTTCATGTAATGTGTACTTGTATTTACTTCGTATCAGTTTTGTGTAGCCTGTGTCTAGTGGTAGATGGCCTTGTGTAGGAATTCCTTGTTACTATCTCCTAGCACAGAGGGAGTTGAACCTTTTTGGATTCCATGTGGTCGGGTGGCACGTGCTTATTAATCCGTTGGTTCTTCTTCTTGTTCATTTGGTCGTGATTTCTAGTTGGAGAGCTCATGGGATTTAGTTTCTTCTCATACCTTATTCCCTCAGTACTTATTGTATTTTATTACCCCTCATTTGTCATTGAGGTGGAATTTGTAATATGTAATCATACTTGTTGGATTTACTCATTCGGGGAATGAGTTTTGTAACCATATTGTAAATTATAATATTGGAAGCAAGTGGTATCTCATACTCTTGGATGTGAATGTATGTTGTCTCATTTCCTTAAGTGATTAATGTTTCGGTTTATATTAATGTTTGTTGTTGTTTGGGTTTTAAGGTAATCCATGTCTCATGGCCTTAGAGGTTGTTGGCAATGTGTATTCATCTTACATGTTATTTGTACTTAAACAAAAAAAAATTGGTGCATTTAAGTAGTGAATTGCAACTTCCTCTAGGGTTGCGTGGCGGGGTGTTACAATTTCCAAGGATGATGCTAAGGTTTATAATTTTTTAGGTTTTGGTTTATTTATAAATTTCTTTCTCAGTATAGAGAATTTTAATTCTTTCTAGTAATTAGGACTATTAAATTAATCCAATCATGATTAATTTAATCCTAATCATATAAATCCTCTAGATTTTTCCACTTGCACATGAAAATACATTTAAATGATTTATTAAATCTCTATTTTCTTTCAACATGGCATATTTAGGGGAATATTCCTCGAAGTTTGAAAATATCTCCAAGTTGGTTTTTCCTCCCAAAAAAAGCATTTAACCCTCTTTCATGTCCTTGTGCATTGATCCAAGTGGCATTTATTTCATTATTTTCTCACTCCAACATGTCACTTCACAAATTTGAAATTCCACCTAATATCATTTATTGTGCACATTCATCAAAATGTGCTCAAACTTCAACCTCTCATATGTTGACAAGTGGCATTTGGCCATTGGTTGGAAATTAGTCCCACATTCATCCATTTTGCCTCATTCTTGAACATTTTCATTTATAAATAAGAGGCTTCCCTTTGTATTTTGGATCCACAACTTAGAGCAAAGTTACTCTCTTCACATTGAGAGCTAATTTTATCCATTTCATATCAAGTGTTCATCATTTTCATGGTTTCATAGCAAGGTTATGCCAAAATATCATCAAGGAGCTTCAATCATCCACAAATCTTCATCAAGCTTGCATAGGAGCTGGGAAAGGGTCAATTTCCACATCAAATTGGCACCAATTCCCCCATGGGATTGAGAGTTTGCATGTTTAAATAGGATTTCAATTTCTTTCTTTGTTTTGTTCTTCAATTTCTTTCCTATTTGAGCATTTTTGATGAATTTCATGGGGAACCTTGGTTCTTACTTGCATTTGATCTAATATTATGTTTGTTTGCTATGTTTGTGCAGGTATAGGATTGGGGTTCTACAAGTAGCAAACTAGGAAATTATGAAAAATATTTTCTTGTATAAATATCAAGATTATTGTCATGGAAGGGACATGAAATTAGATGACATATTTTGAATTTCACAAAAAGAGGATGAACCCCTCAAATATTACATTGATAGATTTTTTTTTTCTCAAAAGGTTAACACCAAAACTAACTCTCTCCAAATTCACTCAAATTAGTATTCCTAAGAGATGTGAATGAGGATTGTATAGATGCAAGTTGAACCTGATTGGACCACAAACATTTTTCAACTATCCTTTTATGAAATCTATCAAACTTATAGGAACTAATCACAATCAACCATAAAGAAAACCAAAGGTTCCAGAGCTCTAACTTCCACCAAGACATCTACAGGTGTATCTAGAGTGGATCTTAATAATCTCTCATCAAATATGAAATAATATATCATTGTACATCTTGTGACCTAGTTGGTTACATTACATGTCAAGAAGAAAGAAGAAGATGTATCTTTGATAGAGTATTGTCCACATTTTTGACAGAAGCTCAATTACAAATTTAAAAATATTGCTAGTATTTTAAAGGAGAAGCATGGAAGACCCAAGTTTCACACTTTAGATTATGAGAAAGGTCAATTATTCTATATTTCCCAATGCAAACTTTGGCAACAGAGACAAGGTATGCCTCAAGACCCTTTGAATTACAATACTTCATTTCCAAGAGTCAATTTAATTTTTTCATAATCAGAACAATACACCCTAGAATAACATTCCAAATCAACCTTGGTCAAGCATAGAATCATCCAATTGGACATTACATCATGGGATGTGGCAATGACATCCATATCAATCTCCAAATTATAATCAACAATGGCAATCATCTCAAAACTCAAATGTAAGCTACTTGTATCCACGACAATCCTTGCTACAACAACTAGCCATTATGCCAAACCCAGTTACACATGCCCTTGTAAAAGAAAGATCACATCAATTTCCTGCTCAACTTGAATCAAACCTAACAATAATCCTATCCAATAGGTCTGTAATATTTAACAAATCCAATACCCAACCTATGTAGTTGAGGTTAGTGATGTTCACCCATGTTCTAGAAAAATATTATTGGACCATCATATCCATACATCACATAACTTCCTAATGAAGAATTAGCCATCTATGCTAAAAACCATCTTAATAACAAGCATGAGAACCCTATCCACAAATAGAAATCACAACAAAAAAATTGCCATTCCCAGAAATATCGAACACTAAAAAATCTCACCCTGAACTTGAATTTGACTTCTTTAGTTAGCTAAAGAATGTTTGTGTCAAAATTCCCTTGATCCAAGTCAGCAAGGATGTGCCAATCTACACCAAGACTATGGGGGGACTATGCCTTAAGAAGCTAGGAAGAAAATGAAAAGACCCTCAAACTTCCCATGTAATAGGACAACTCACTAATATTATGTTCGACAACTTGGTTGTCAAAAAATATGTAGACCTTGGAAGCCCTATGGTAGATGTACAAATTAATGACATTCTAATTAAGAAAAAAATGATTGATCTAGAGGTAGCAATAAACGTGATGATTAGAAAAACATTGAAAAATATTCAACTAATATACTTAAGACCCATGCCAATAGTCTTACAACTAGAAGATAGGTCAACAGTTAAACCAGAAGGTATCATTGAAGATTTAGAAATTACACTTGACTCATGGGAATACCCTGTAGTCTTCATGGTTTTGTAGCCTAAGGCTAACCTAGGAAGATATCCAATAATCCTTGGATGACCATGGTTGGAAACAATAGATGCATTCATATGATTTAGGTCTGGAAATATGATCATCTTCAATGGAAATGTAACAAAGAAATTGGTCCCCTATCCACTTGCAAAATATTTTTTGACTTGGAATAACCTATATAGCTATATTAGAGGATGATGACCAATATTATCTCCATTCACTCAAGACCATTGAACACAACCCACTGATAAATATTCAGGATGAGGATGAAGTTCTTTCTGACATTATACAAAACTATTATGGGATTGACTTGCAACAAGACCATTGTTTAGCTTGTTTGACCTACCCATTGCATAATATTTTACATATAACAAATTTAAATTCACTTCATGAATATTACATAAATTAATTGCATATAGTTGTAGCCTTAATTTATTAAGATTATATATTTCCTTTGTCATGACTTCTGCAACATCAATGGAGATATCACTTGGCATAATAGTTAATGTCAATAATTAGCTGACAACATCTTAGTACTCTGAATTGCTCAAAATGTTACAAACTCATAAAAAATTACTTTGGATTATCATGACATGAAAGGTATTGACCTTGATCTTTGCATGCATAGGATATATCAATGAAGTCTACAAACTAGTGAGGCAATCATAGTGAAGGATGAACCCTACTATTAGAAATATAGTGAAAATTAAATTACAAAAAAATTGGATACATGATTTGTATACCTAATATCAAAAATTCAATGGGTCTCCCCATTATTAATGATACCCAAGAAATGAGGCAAGTGATGAGTATGTGTTGACTATAGAGAATTAAATACAACCACTAGGAAAAATCATTTTCCTCTTGCCTTCATTAATAAAGTGTTGGATTCCTTAGCATGGATGAAATATGGATTTAGTGGCTACAATAAGATTAAAATAGCCCCTAAAAAACAAGAATAAATAACCTTCACATGCCCACGAGATACCTATGTCTAGGTTAGTGCAAGATCATGGGGGTCCACACTAGGCCCTTAAGTGACAATGCAAATTCAAAAAAATAGAGTTAGGCAACTTGACATAAAAAAATTGAATAGGTTATTAACATAATTTGAAAAATATGTTAGAATATAATTTATAGAAAATTGAATCTAGTTTCTAAGATACTAGTCCTTTTTTGGAAAAAAAAAAAATTGTTTGATAAAAATTTGAAATTTCAATGCAGCAGTACTAATTTTTTTGAGAAAAAAAAATAAAGTAGGTGTATGTTTGACCAACCTAAGTACAAGAATTTTTATTTTTTTTGAAACTTTCAAGATAAGTATAAGACACATGCCCAGATGTGTCACATTTTTTTTGTAATTTTTTTGCAAGTAAATAATTAGTTATGATTTTTTTATTAGAACCTTTTACAGATATTAAAACTTGTTGGGTTGACCACCATAACTTGGTAAAAAAATTATGAAATTCATTTTTTTATCCTATAGTATTTGAAGCATAAAATGTGTCACATCTTTTGGATTTGAAAAAAGTGAAATTGTTTGAGAATTAAAGATGTTTTTCAATCAACCTATCAATTAGGACTTTAGTCATAATGCATGTAGAAAATAAATAATAATTATCTAATAAATTCAAAATAAAACATATCTTATATTGGTGGAAAGATGACAATTTTCTCAATAAACCATTTTTGTTTCATCAAATTCGGATAAAGAAAAGTATTCAACCACAAGGGAAAACTCTAGAAAACTAAGGAAATTTTCGAAACATGTTTTTGCAGTTGACTTTCTAGGTATGACACCCCCAAGCCAAATCCAAGGGCAACCCTGAGGGAAATCCCAAGGTTGTAGATTTTGTCGGACAAAATGGATATCCATTATGTTTAGTATTTTTAAAATATTTTGTATATATATAATATATATAATGTATTATTAATATATAATAAATATATTATATATTAATAATATATTACATATTATATATTATATATATTAATAATACATTATATATTATAAATTATATAATATCTAGGTAGGGTGGGAGGGAGAGACCTGAGAGAGAGGGGAAGTGGGAGTGATAGATGGAAGGAGAGACTTGAGAGATAGAGAGGGAGGAAGGGACAAATGGACAAAGAGAGAGAGGGAGGGATGGAGGGAGAGAGAATTATATAGGTAGGATGGGAGGGAGAGACTTGAGAGAGAGAGAGGATGAAGGGAGGGAGGAATGGAGGGACAAAGGGAGAGTTATCTAGGTAGGGTGGGAGGGATAGAGTGTCACACCCCATCTTATTGTTAATGAGTTACTTTTACCATCATAGGTAAATAGGATGATGAATGCAATCATGATTTTGATATGTTTGTTAAATGAAGGAAATACTGGAATAGGTATTAGTGATGTTATTACTTTGAAAGAGTAATTATGTTTACATTGATGAAGACCATGTATTGCTATATGAATATGGTAATGTTTTATGATGCATGTGTGTAATTCCCCACTAAGGTACCTAATGGATCAACACAAAAGTCCACAAATAACATGCCAATATATATATATATATATATATATATCTATATCTATATCTATATATATATATATATAAAGAAACTAAAGTGACACAACTAATGCACCTCAACAAACTAACATGGATAACATCATTACATTAACATCATATCATAATCACATTATGACCTAAAAGTAACATTAATTGTAGCTCACTTACACACCTATCCACCATGGTCCCCTAATGTCGCTACTACGACACATCTACACTAACTAAACCTACAAAAAGACATGATACACTAAGAACACATCCAAACAATTTTTTTTGAATGTAAATTAAATCTCGTACATCAAATTACATATGATAACATAACTTGATTATAATTAAACCTCATCTAACACTATGCCAATATGAACCTATTCCTAATCAACATCATGAAATAGGTGCATAAAGATATATCACATCTACTACTAAATTAAGTTTATATGCATAATAAATACAAAATTCCTACATGAACCTTTCCATTACATAATAAACAACAATAAATATATCTTCAAGATTACCTCAACTCATTTACCTTTCCTTTACAAGAATGATACAATGTACAAGATACATTCATGTGAGGGGTATATATATAAGATACATATTGGACAAAATTTTCTTAGAAATATCATATGCACATAAATCCAACTCTGGAATGAAGTGGAAGGAAAGACTCTCCATGTTGCACACAAACTGTACCACCTAAACCCGAATGGATGGTTGGAAAATACCACCCTACCACGTGGAACCCTAAGGCCCACTCCCTCAGTGCTAGGAGACAACACTAGGCCCCACACATAAGCAATGAATAGAAACAACAAGTGGCTAACACTAAACATCCAAAGGAGACTACCTAAAACAAAAATCAACTAAAATCACAAAGACTTTCAGATACTTCCAAAGGTTCAACACATAACACAAATAGATAGGAGACCCAAAAGCTAATCATTATGCCAAAACACATAAAATGAAGCACATTACATCATTTGCACAATATTATAACATGATAACCAACTTTTAATTTCTTTTTCTCAGTAGTTCATAATCAAGACCAACAATGCATATCCTTGGTACAATTGATCCTTACAAAGAACAAAAAACCCAACACAAAATTTCACAAATAGGAAGGGATTATCAACATACATATAGTAACACATTCAAGCACAAATGAAACAATAGAATACAAATCAAAAGATAGAACTATATCCTCCTATACAACCTTCAGAACTGAACTAATTCCCTCTTGATAATAGTCAAGTCCGCTAGACATAAAACAACCATAAAACAGTCAAATCAACTCAAAATCCAAATCTGTAAAAAATCCATTTTAGATTTGACCCTCTACTACTCAGTAGCATGGGCAGAGTTGACCAAAAATGACTCAAAAATTTAAAAAATGTGAAACAACAAATGAATCCCTTAAAAACCCTCTTTTTAGCATACCTAATTACAATCAAACATCAAAATGAGAAAACCCAACATATAAAAGCATTTCATAACTTGAAAGAAACACTTAAAATCATTCAAATAACATATTCTATAACATACATATATATCTCTATGAATTTAAAACATAAACTATAAATTAAGTACAAAACCTACCTCAAAACATGAAAATTTTAAATGCAAGATGCTAAAAATTGAAGAAGCTTTCCAAACCCGAATCTCTAATCCAAAGCACGATTAGAAATCATATTCCACATAATTTAGCAGCAAATCCATTCCTCTCAAATCATAATTGAATTCCAAATCACTCTCCTCCAAATTTTGATTCAAAACCACTCTAAATTTTCCAAAAACCTTTGAAAATTACTTCAAAATCATGTAAAATCTCTCCATTTTCTCTCTATTCTCAAACTCCCCAAAAATCTCTTTAAAATCCTCTAAATTTCATGCACCAAAAAAAAGAGTGAAAGTCCAATTTACCAATTTTTCCCTTAAATAAAACTAATTAAATTCAAAAAAAGAAATAAAAACAAAAAAGAAAGTAACTTTCTTTCTTTTCCCCAAAAAAACTCTTCTTTTCCAAAATAAAACAAGGAAATAACACCCTCTCATAAAATAAAATATTAAAATATTAAATTAAAGCACCTATCCTCATCTACTAATGAAATAATTAAAATAAAATAAATAATCAAATTAACTCACATAATTAACTCATTTGTTTAGGGTTTCCCACCAAATAAATTCAAAACATTATTAAAGATAAAATAACCTCCTGAAAAATAGCCACTCCACCAAAAAGTAAATCAAAACACAAATATAACATATGATTACATATTAATATTTAAATATTTACCAATAAACATATTAATATTTAATAAATAACATTAGAATATGATAATATTTATAGCCTTATTTTCATAAAACATAATACACAATCATAATAATATTAATAACCAATATTCACTCACACCAAAGAATAACCATAACAATATATACACATATATAATAACATTAAATCACACTTTAACACCCACACGACAACTATAGTTACCAAAAAAATAATCGATCTAGAAGCTAACTTCACTTAAATAGGTCATAATCAAAGACCAAGCATAAACCACAAAATAAATTCTTACTAAAAGGAGACATTCACATGAAAACATAAATAATGAGAAAGATCACAACTGTGACTAACCTGACTTACCAAAGGACTTAGCACCATTTGAACTGAATCTATACGTAAAGCTAGACATTAGAGTCACACAATCACGCAACCCAACAAAAACATTCACACAAGTGCAACACTCCAACCATAGGGTGTAGGAGATCAGGCATTGTCCCATGAAAACCCAGAAAGGTGGTCACACATCAAATCAATTGTCCCTAATTGGAGACAATGGCTAGGGTTAGGGTATAACTTAGGCATAGATGTTATCTCCTCAACCACCATTGGGATTAGAAGCACACTCAAACCTGCTAATTCAGGTGGAGATGTAGCCTAGTACCTGTTCCCTTAAACATACAAGTTAGAGCACATGTGCATAGTAGATGAAATATTAGGAAGGGAACTCTAGCAATCATATCTCATTCCCGTATGTCCCCCATACATCCAATGGTATGATTCCACCCTTTCCACCTATCCTAACAACATACTACTACATCACCTAACTATCCAAATACATCTTTGCATAATAATAATAACATAACAATATGCATCATACTCACAAAAATACTAATAGAAGCTCATGTTCCATCTGCAAACACAACACTTGAAAACAAGTCAATACCTCTTCATGATAATAAATATAATAATAATCATAATCAAAATATCATATCGTCATGATAATAATATGTTAGAATCATGTGAAAATCCTAAGAATAATCAAAGCACTTCCATAGCACAAATATGCCCATAGCTTGCATCCTTCATCTTTAGATTCCTTAGCTAGACTACTTGCACATCCAAAGTGAGAATGGAGGGGCACTACAATGTGGATTTACTTTGAACATCTAACTACCATGGGAATGTGTTAAGTTGGGTGTAGGTTCATATTCAATCCTCTAGGAGTGAGGGGAAGTATCACTTAGGAGAAGAACTTGGTTGAGTAACTAGTAATGAAACCTAACTGAGCTTACATGTTGGGGAAATATGCCTCAACCTTGCAATTATATAAAGGTTATTTTTGAGAGGATATATATATATATCCTAGTTACTCTGATAGGTGTAATATACAATAGCATCAAGGGGGAGGAGTGGGATGCATGTAAATAATTTTTTGTTAACTTTTTCACGAAACTACTAAAATGGCTGACATACATTAGATAAATGATACATTATAAATCTAGACTTTTAATTATTAGGTTTTAGATCTAATGGTGGATATTTTGTTGGCCTATCTTTCCGTAGAATGTAATCCTATTTTATGAGGGTGTTATATTATGACTACGAGAGAGACGATGATGTATTCTAAGAGTCTAATAGTAGTCATGTTCTCTTTTGATCTCTGAGTGGTGATGCTCCTATGAGAAGCTTGCTCTACAAGTATATTGTAATCTTTGTGATTTATTGAATAATATATTGGGCAGATTTTAGAGTGTGGGGTTTTTCTCCTAAAAGTAATTTCCCTACATAAATCACTATGTCATGGTATGCATGATATTTATGTTTAAGTTTCTATAACTTTTAAAGATCCGTAATTTTTTTGCATTATTCTCCTCTCAAGATTAGTGTAGGAAGTTGTTCCGCTACCTTAGCTTCCTTACAAGTGGTATCAGAGCGTAATCACCTTTAGTTTCAATTATGGGTTGTGTTTTTTGAAATAATCTAGATTTGAGTGGGAGCTTGTGCAAAATATACTTTGTGATCTTGTTGTAAGACTTTTCAGATGGCAAGTTCATCAAGAAGAATAGAGGTGGATAAATTTTTTGGAAATAATTTTGAGATGTGGAAGCTGAAGATGGAGGATCTATTGATAGATCGAGATATGTGGGATAATATTGATGAGAATGTTTCAAGGCTTGCAAATCCCACTCAAGCTACTCAATATGATGTTATGGACCGTAAAACCAAGGGTCTAATCAGATTGTGTTTGGAAAAATCTATTTTAATTAATGTCCATGAGGAGACCTCTGCATAGAAACTGTGGAAGAAACTTGCTGAGATGTATCAAGCCAAATATTTAGTGAACAAGATTTTCTTGAGGAAGAAGTTGTATTCCTTGAGAATGGAAGAGGGTGGATGAATCATAGATCACCTAGAAGCATTCAATATGCTAGTGGCTCAATTGGCATTAGTTGGTGTAAAAATGGATGAGGAAAAATCTTAGATCTTCCTTTGTTCTTTGCCTGATTGGTGGGATTCTCTTGTTATGGCTATTGAAAGTACTTCTGTTATTTTGAAGACTAAAGATGTGGTGAGTTCTTTGCTTTTTGAAGAGATGAGGAGGAAGGTATCCATCACTACCAAGGAGGCCCTAAATATTCATGGAAAACCTAAGGAAAAAGGCAAGAAGAATGAAAAGCATGACAAATCCAAGTCTAAGGGGAGATTTAAATCTCCTAGAAAGTCCAAAGTTATTTGTTGGAACTATGGTAAGCCTAGACATGTTCGTAAGGAATGCAAAGAAGAAAAGAAGAAGAAAAAGAAGAAATTTGATTATGATTCTGAGTCTGAGAAGGAAGATTGCAACACATTCATTACAGATTTGGAAACTCATGTAAGTAATGATGCATGGTTAATTGAATCAGGTGCATCTTTCCATATGACCTTTAATAAATATTGGTTTTTTGAATATGAAGAATTTGATGGAGGTAAGGTGTACCTGGGTGATGATTCTCATTTAGACATTGTTCACCATAGTAAAGTTAAAATCAGATTTCCTGATGGTAGAATAAAAAGGATTAATAGTGTATTGCATATCCTTGTATTAGCACGAAAGTTTTTATTTGTGAGTAAACTAATAGATGTGGGTGTGTAGGTAGCATTTTATGATGTAGGATGCAAGATGGTTAGAGGCGTTATGGTGATTTCTAGAGGTGTTAGATATGGCACATTGTATAAGCTTGATGCATGCACTATTGAGTGTAATAGTACTTCTATGAAAAAAAAGTTTATGGAAGAAGTGAGGGTTTCACCTTCAACAGATGGTCATAGCTTTTGGGTACCCAAGGGTGCTCTTTCTTTTGAAACAAAGTTACCTATAGAGAAAACTATGTTATGGCACTAGAGACTTGGACATTGGAGAAAATGGGTCTAAGAACCTTGAAAAATAAAAATATTGTTGAAGGTTTTTCTAATTTTAATCTTTAATTTGATTTCTGTGAGCATTGCATTTATGGAAAGTTAAACTACATTCAATTTTACTGGAGTTCTCATAAATCTTATGGTGTATTGGATCTTAGTCATTCTAATGTGTTTGGTCTTGTAGATGTTCCTTCAATTGGTAAATCCACATATTATATTTCATTTATTGATGATTATAGTAGGACATGGGTATATTTTCTAAAGAGTAAATCTGAATTTTTTAGTCAATTTAAATAATTTAAAGCAATGGTTGAGTTGTAGACTGGAAATAAAATAAAATGTTTGGACTGATATTGGCGGTGAATTTTTCCCTAATTATTTTGATAGACTCTATAAAGATTATGTTATTTATAGATAGAAGACAACTTCGTATTCTACATAATAGAATGGAGTTGCAGAAAGAATGAACAGGGCATTGATGGAGAAGGCTAGGAGTATGTTGAGTGGTATTGGCCTAGAACAAAGGTTTTGGGCTAAAGTTGTTGCCACTGACTGTTACCTAATTAACAAGTCTCTTACATTAGCTCTTGTTGATAAGACACCTATAGAGGCATAGTTAGGCCACAAGCCTTCATTAAGATATCCTAGAGTTTTTGGTTGTGACACATATGCACATGTGCCAAAGGAGAAACAAACAAATTTAGTAAAAAAGGCTATGAAATGTATCTTCATTAGATACAATTATGGTGTGAAAGGATACAAGCTTTGAGAACTTGTTTTACAAAAGGTAATATATAGTAGACATGTCATTTTTAGAGAACCTAAGCCTTCTTCTGTTACATTGCAGCCAAAAAAAAGTATACAGGAAGATGTGATTCAATTTCCTTCTACACCTAAGAAAGTTGAATCGAGGCCCAATGATAGACAAGAAGTTGAGGAGAGCTCATCTAGTTTTGGATCTTCAGAAGAGGAGGAAGAACCTCCAACTCAACTTGTTCATAGGTCTACAATGAATAGAGAACCACCTAAAAGGTATACAATTGATGATTGGAGATTTATTTTTGCTTTGAATACTAACATCAATGAACCCAAATTTGTAGAAGAGGCATTAGGTATGAATGATGCAAAATCCGTGAAGATTGCTATGGATGAAGAAATGACATCTTTGAGAAAGAATGATACATGGGATCTTGTACCTTTGCCTGAAGGATAAAAATATATTGGTTGCAAATGGGTGTTCAAGAAAAAGTTTGGTTCAGATGGAGGTATTGAGAAGTACAAAGCAAGGTTGGTTGCAAAAGGTTACTGTCAAGTTGAGGGTGTTGATTATGGTGAGATATTTTCTCCTATTGCAAAAATGACATCCATTAGATTTTTGCTTTCTATTGCTATTGCTTATGGTTTAGAGGTTGAACAAATGGATGTGAAAACTACTTTCCTTCATGGTGACTTGGAGGAAGATATTTATGACACAACACTACTTGGTGAAAGGTAAAAGTAAGTTGGTTTGCTAATTGAAGAAATATTTATATGGCTTAAAAAAAATTCCTAGGATGTGGTACCAGAAATTTGATACATATGTGTTGATTTTGGGATTCGAGCATTCTAAATCAAATCATTGTGTTTATTATAAAATTGATGGTGATCATTTGTTGTTTATTGTATTATATGTTGATATGTTATTTATTGGCAAATGGAAATGTATGATTTCAAAACTAAAATCTCAACTTTCTATTAAATTTGAAATGAAAGATCTTGGTGCAACTAGGCACATTCTTGGGATAGAAATTAAAAGAGATAGAGTGAATAGAAAGCTATGGCTTGGCCACAGTATGTCAATTTAATTTTATAGAGATTTAACATGGAAGATTGTATACCATTGTGTTCTCCCCTTTTTTTTGGAACAAAGTAATCTATTTTAGATTTTCCAACATCTCCATCAAAGATGGAAGACATGAGAAAAGTGCCTTACCAAAGTGCAGTTGGAAGTTTGATGTATGCTATGGTTTGTACTAGACTAGACATTGCCTAAGTAGTGGGATTTCTTTCTAGATATATGTCTAATCCTGGTAGAGTTCATTGGGATGTAGATAAAAGAGTCTTCAAATATTTGCACCGTATTTCAGATTATTCCTTGTGTTATCATAGTAATATGATTGAAGATGAGATTTCTCTTGATATTCATGGTTATGCAGATTAAAACTGGGCAGGTGATATTGATAGTAGACGATCCACCAATTCTTATGTGTTTACTTTATTTGGTGGTTCAATTAGTTGGATGAGTAAGCAACAGGTTGTAGTTGCTTTATCCATTACTGAAGTAGAGTATATGGCAGCTACTCATGCTTGTAAAGAAGCCATTTGGCTTAAGTGATTGTGTTCAGATATTGGAATAAAACAAGGTGCAGCGACAATTTATTGTGACAATTAGAGTGCGATATGTCTAGCCAAGAACCTAAAATTTCATGCCAGGACCAAGTACATTGATGTCCAATATCATTTTGTTAGAGATATGGTTGAAGATGGTAGGGTGAAATTGGTTAAGGTAGAGACTTTGATGAATGTTATTGATTATTTAACTAAGCCTATGAGCACAAAGAAGTTCAGATGGTGTTCAGAGATTATGGTCCCTTTGACCCCTAGCAATTAAGATAAAATGTTTACTCCATCCCATTTCTCCTACAAGGTGTCCGACAAGTGGGAGATTTGTTGGGAAAATACGTCTCAACCTTGCAATTATATAAAGGTTATTGTTGATAAGATATATATTTCCTAGTTACACTGATAGGTGTAATATATAATGGAATCAAGGGGGAGGAGTGGGATGCGTGTAAAGAATTTTTTGTTAACTTTTTTAGGAAACTACTAAAATAGTCGACATACATTACATAAATGAGACATTGTAAATCTAGACCATTAATTATTAGGTTTTAGATCTAATGGTGGATATTTTGTTGGCTTGGATTTCCCTAGAATGTAACCCTATTTTGTGAGGGTGTTGTATTATGACTGTGAGAGAGCTGGTGATGTATTCTGAGAGTCTGATAGTAGTCATTTTATTCACTTGACTCTGAGTGGTGATACTCCTGTGAGAAGCTTGCTCTGCAAGTATATTGTAATCTTTGTGATTTACTGAATAATATATTAGGTGGTTTTTGGAGTGTGGGGTTTTTATCCCAAATGGTTTTCCCAACGTAAATCACTTTGTCATGGTATGCATGATATTCATGTTTATTTATGTTTAATTTTTTGTAATTGTTAAAGATCTATAAATTTTTTGTATTATTCTCCTCTCAAGATTAGTGTAGGAAGTTGTTCCGCTACCTTAGCTTCCTTACAAAACACACATGCTCATATTAGAATGGTTGAGTCTAGTCATAGTGTTGAGAATTGGTAATTCATCCTTTAGTATGATGTTTTTGCATTAGTAAGGATCTTGATTTCTATTGAGTGCATTCTTGGATGATGTTTATGTGTTTGGAGTTTATGGGTTCTTCTTTATATTACTATGCTTGATTGATGAGGTGAACATATGTTGAATGTATGCATATGCATGTTGATGATAGACCATACACATGAAGGAACATGTCCATGAGAATACATAGGTATAAATACCTATGCACGCTTATGAATGGGTTTCTTATGAGCATGGTGTTATTAAAGGGACAATGCAACATGTATGCATATATGTATATATAGATCACATTAATATTTCCTATCAATAAGATAATAATTGTATGTGTGTTTTATTGTGTAATTGGATGGATATATATATATATATATATATATATATATATATATAAGATATATACATATATACGTATGTATACATGTGTCAATATATACATATGAGTGAAAAATAGAAATGTCCATATAGATATATCGATATATGTATACGTACATATACATGCACAAAGAGGTATATATATATATATACAAACAATATTATATATGATTGTAAACTTGATCTTATTCATTTGAATATCAAATGTATACATATTTACTTGACATGGAATATATATATATATATATATATATATATATATATATATATATATTTTAGAATATATACATATATAGCAAAGCTATTCATTGATATATATATATATATATATATATATATATATATATATATATATATATATATATATATATATATATATATATATATATATATTTATGTATATAAAGTATTTGAGGCCAATTTATACATATGTTATGCAAAGAATAAAGGCCGATTCATATAAGCATATGTTTGGTTGCTAAATGAGAAGTATTGTGCACTATATAATAAGCACTCAAATGGATATTAAGGCAAATTTAAATCGACAGATTAAGTGCAAAGGAAATGTGAAAATATAACTTGATGTGTAAAGTGTTTAATACACATGAATAAGGATAAAGACCACAAAATAAGGACGTGCTTGGTCAAATTTATTCTATGCATTATAACTATGGAGTTGATTCATCCTTTACATGTCGATTTAATAGTCTATGATTGAGTCGACTATGATATGTGTTGCTTGATAGATATTGATTGTTTCTTGGGAAAACCCATGGCCAAAAGAATAGGAAGATGGTTGAAACTTGGTTCCATAATATGAATACCCTATTTTTTTGTAGAAGTCTTTCTCTCTAGCAATTTTATTCTCATCTTTTGAGCATGCGCATATTTGAAATATTCTTGTATTGCTATCATAGAAGGAGGTTAATCTATAGATTACTAAGTTGAGTATTAACTTAGAATTTTGCCACCTTTTTGATGTATGAGATGAGTCAACTTGCATGGTTGAGTGGTATCGACTAGTTTACCACATCCTTAGTCATCAATGTCTTATTATTTTGTATAAATAGATGAGCCAACTCTATCATTTGGGATGTACATTTTGTATTGTAGACACATAAAAATGACCTAGGCCGACAAGCTCTATTGTTGCCATTTTCTTCCTAACATAATTAAAACATTTTAATTTTATGTCCTTGGTCCACTTTCGACTATTAATTAAATAATTCATAATTATTTAAGTAATTCATGTCTTTATTCTTCTTGATTATTTAAGTAAATAAATTTTATTTAATCATTTAAATGTGTCACTAATTGTCTAATGTCTTTCCATAATTAAATAAATTCTCCTTGTTAGTCAACCCTTGATTTTATTTTCTCAAATTGAATCTTGTCCACTCATTTCAAATTTGACCTAATGTTTCCCTAACCCTAATTGTGGGTGGTCATATTGAATCTTGTCCATTTATTCTAGGGCACTTGTCAAACTTCAATCTTTTCAATTCATTCAAAATTGCATTTTTTATAAAATGACAAATTTTCTCTCATTTTGTCACTTCATCTCATGCTATCTTGTCATTTTAGCTCATCTTAGGCATACTTCATCTTTCATTAGAATTTTGGCATATTTTATTCATAGTTCATAGTTGCTTACTAGTTGCATAGTATTGCATTTCATATCAAATCCTTCAACATTTTGCTTTGGTCTTGGCATTGTCACATATTGCTCACACAAAATTTGAGGGAGAAGTATATATTACAACAAATAGAGAAGGTGCAATGGAAGTCAATCATGGAGGTTAAAGAATTAAGGTGATATCTCTCTTTGTTTTTCATGTTTTCCTCCTTTGTGCTTCATTATTTACTTTGGGTTTGATTTATTTAGTTACTAATCTACTAACCTAGATATTTCCCATAGTTACATTGGTGAACCCGATGCGAAAATCATGACTTTTTATTTTTCTCATATGATTTTTTTTGTTTTTCAAGTATAATGATAAAAATTTGCATTCGCAGTTCTAGAACCACAAATGTTGTGTCGTGAGGCACTCAACAAGTAGAATTACGCATACACAGAATTGAACCACATTAGATATATTTAGAGATTCATTTGCCTAGATTCTAATGCATTCGACATCTAGTGTGACACATTTGAGGACCACGACACATCTATTTTGCATACTAAGGCATTTAGTTGACAAAACGTAACATACAGACTCAAGCCACATTTACTGTACAGAGTGACGCATTCACTCTACTGCGACACAATCATCTGGTAAGTTTTCTCTTTTTATTTTTTTCTTTAGAATTTTCCTAATTTCTCTTTGCAATCTATTAGTGTAGGGGTTTTTCTGGTTACTAATTTTTTGTAGCATGTGGCTTTGAATTTTCATGGTTCCAAGGCATCTTTTTGAAACTACTAACAAGTGGTTTTTTAGGTTTGAATGTCCAAGGATTTTTGTTTTTGAAAACCTCTTGCGTTTGTTTTAGATTAGAAAAAACTTCCATTGGTGCTCTAAAAAGAACATTCGCTTGTCCCACTTAGATTTAATTAGGGTTTTTAAAGAACTTTGCTTAATTGTGCTTGAAGGTGGTAGGTGATTATGCTCTCACCTTTTGAAAACTAGGTGATTAGAAAACCAAACCCATCTATTTTATGTTTTGAACCTTAGAGGGGCTTGCCTCAAAGGAGGGAATGACTCCAATTAGTTTTTCACTTGAGCCGGTATATAAAAGGATGAATCTAAATCGTCAAGTCCTCATAGTATGTAGGCCTTAGCCGTGTAGTGCCTTTCAAAAATGGGTACCTACATTTTCTTTTAAAGGTATAAGAACCCCTAGTAGATTGGTTAAAGCCTTAAGTGGCTTGCTATATGCTCACGAGGTGCTGTGTCCCCAAGTATTCACTAGAACCCTTTTGTGTAGTGGCCAAAATCCCTTCTATTTGCTAGCACAACAACGGTTGTTGTGAAGGCATCCACATTCTCATAGTTCTTAGTAGAGGTGATCAACCCACCATGGGAGTTTTATGGGGGTTGGAAGCTTGGTTGACCTGAGAAGTGAGTGCAATGTAAGGGGATCCCATGTGGCCAAGCTTCTGGATTCATCCGCTAAGAATAAGTGCAGTGTGGAATCTAGCAAATATAGTCCTTGCCTAACCTAGGGTTGTACTTGTCTTATTTGTGCATGATCAAGACAAAATATTGTGTTTTCCAAGTGTTTTTTGAAACATTCAAACAAACACCATTTCACAGATCTAGAAACAAACATTCAACTTGAGACAATTTTAAAATCTTGCCAAAAATTACAAACAAACTTGACTTATTTTGCTGCAATGCATCTACTAAAACACATTTGCTTTTATGTGCCACATTTGCCATTTTATGTGATGCATTTTCTATTTCTAGCGACACATTTTCCTGTCCTAAACCACATTCACTTAACTGAAAGCCACAATTGCTTTTCTGAGTCACATTTTCCTTCTGTAAAACCACATTCACTGAAACTATGATGCATTTGCTAAAATGCAACACATTCACAACCTGGAACGATGCATTTTCTTGATAGAAATTAAAACACTATTGCAAACCAAAACTCAAGACAAAACTTGTCCAAGCTGTCACTAAACATCTTTTTTCTAACAACCTCTGTCCAAAACTAGAAAGAAAATTGCTTAAATATTCCATCATTTGCATCTTTAGCTTGGATTTTCCCATAGGTTTAACTTTGCAAAATTTTAGTTGCATCCTTTAAGGTCCATCATCTTCATTTTCAATCATAAAATAGTCCTTAGATCCTTATTTCATTTGTAGAATTTGGCTTAGGAAACCTTACCATAATTTTCAAAATCATTGCCTTCAAGAGTAGGTTGTCATTGGACTTAGTCAACATCCTTTCTTTTACTCATTTCCCTTTTTGTGAGACTTTCCAAAGACTAGTTAGGAAACCTCACTTTGTCACTTTATCACCTTGTCCTTTAATCACATTAATAAGTCCATTGATGACCCAAATTTAGACATAGATCAAGCTTAGGGTGTTTAAGCATCTCCTTTTCCAAATCACTTCTAGATCTTTGCATTTGCATACCTTAGTCCTCATTTTGCATATCTTATTCCAAAACTCCAAAAAAAAATTGGTGTCATACCTTTCATAATTAGTCCTCATTATCTTTTTGCATTTTTCATTTCCTTTAGACAACATTGGCATATTGCATATCTTATTCAAAAATCCAAAAACATAGTCCTCATTATCCTTTTGCATGTGTCATTTCCTTTAGACAACGTTGTCATATTGCATCTCCTTATTGTCAACAAAATACAAAAACATACTTTTCACTTGCATCCCTTATTCAAGAAAAATCCAAAAACATAGTGTCATCATCTAGTTGTCATTTTTCATCCCCTTTCCAATTTGAGCAATACCTTACATGGTTGAGACTAGGATTCAAAGAAAAAGAAGAAAAATGGATAATTTTGGACAAGAAAACAACAACACTTACATCTTTTCCAATGAAATGAATCAAAACATAAACCAAGACACATCTTTTATAAATCCTTTCAGTGAAATGAATATGCCATCTTTGTCATGTAACCCCTTTGAATCATTCATGCATAGAGATGAACATGGAAGACCTAGAAGGTGTAGCACAAAATATTGAAGTCGCCTCCTTCATAGAAGAATTAGTCTTACATGACCCACAAAGATACCTAGCCGTACTCTTAGACCAAGGGGATAAAATATCATATGGCTTTGACATAAACACTTTAAGAGCAACATCACCTGATCACAATGCCAAAAATAATCATGCCAACAATTTTTCCAACACTAGCCAACCTCAAAACAATGCAAGCAATACCTTTGTTGGTACCACTTCACAAATTTCCACAAGTACTATCAATGCTACCTCTAATGACATATCCAATCAAAAAATTTCCAACTCAATCAATGTGACATACATTGGAGGGACACCAACTATATCACAAGCCATGTCACAATCAATGCCTACAATGACAACAACATCCTCACAGTTAATTGGAGTTACCTTTGGGTCCTCATCAATGGAGGAAAGCTCTTAAAATACTCTATTTGGAGCTTCATCTAGTGCCATGGGAGCACCATCATCAAATCCTTTCATGGGGTCTTCATTCAATCCCTTTGGAGGAAGTAAATAATGTATTTTCATTAGAGGACCATGCAACCAAATGTCAACACGTCATCACAACTTAATACTAATACCTCCCAAGGACAAAACACGAACATTTCCCATGGGAAATTCTACCAATCTGGACAAGAATTTTGGCACCAAAATAGTCAAGGCCAACACATCCAACAAATATTGACTAGCATGGAAAAAGGACATATTCCTACATATGCATCACATATTCACACTCATCAACATGTCCCTAATCAAAAATTTCAATTCCAACAACATTCAAATTAGAACACATCATACATCTCATAGCAACACATCCCACAAAAACATCAAAACATCTCATCCCAACAACTTGGCACTCATGGAATACCCATCACTTGCATGTGTGATGCAACAAATAATCCTATAATTGATGCTTTGAAAACTCAAGTGGAAAACTTGCAAAAAAGAATAGAGACCATGCAAATGTCTAACAAAAGGCCACACATGTCATATGACCTATGTACATATCCTTTTGACACAAGTCTATACATGCCACTATTCCTTGCTGGATACGTGGCACCAAACTTTGCTAAATACAAAGGAAAGACAAACCCCAGTGACCACATTCAAGAATTTACAACCAATTTCCTAGACATTGCCTATGAACATACATAATTGATGAGACTTTTCCCTAAGAGTCTTGTAAGCCATACACTTGAATGGTTTTCCACTTTACAAAAAGGAATAAAATCATGGGATGAACTTGCAAACAGATTTGTGGAAAATTATGCTTATAACATTGATACTGATACTTCCATCACCAGTTTATGCATACTTACACAAGAGGATGCTCATGATACTTCATCCCATTCTTCCAAATATGGAGAAGTATAGCAAGTCATTGTCATATTAACATACTTGAGAAAGAAAAAGTTGACATGTTTGTCCAAACACTCCTAGGACCATTGAAATATGGCTTGCAAGTCCATTGCTATACAACATTCACAAACTTAGTTGAGAGAGGTATCTAACTTGAGGAGGCCCTTGTGGCTAAAGGAGAACTAAAATATGGTTCTAAGAACACAAACACAAATCCATCCATAGACAAGAATAAATACTGGGTCAAGAACAAACACATTACCAATGATGGCGTTGTTGATGCCAAGGCAGTAAACACAATGGGTCCTCACCCTTAAAGGAGATTCACCACAAAATACACAAATAATCACACTGACACCTACTGCCAATGCTATCCAGAATAATCAAAATAATCAAAACAATCAAAATAGTCAACAACAAGGACAACCCCGTCAAACTAGGTAATTCCCAAAGAGACACATATACTACCTTGGGTGAGCCGATCAAAGATGTCCTTAAAAAGCTCCTTTAAAATGGTGCCATCACATTAGAAGACCCTAAACCATATGACCAGGACAGTTTAAGCCACCATAGTGGGACGATAATGCTTTCTATAATTATCACCATACTAAAGGACATAAAACCTCTTCTTGTCGACAATTGAGAAATTTGGCACAAGACCTTAATGAAAATCATACAATTTAACTAGGTGGACAACAATTTGCGTCAAATGCAAACCATACTATTCACAAGAACCCACTGTAGGACCATGGTTCGAATAATCCCTCAATGTTAGGTCCCAAGAATAATAATAATCATGCCAATTATACTTGCACTACATTCGACTATTCAAGAGGAACTATTATCAACCATGTTTGAACTGATGATGAATATGTCAATACCATAACTGTCAAAAGAGCACTTGAATGCAATGTCACTACCCGTGGTGGAAAATTCACCATAATAGGTCCTCTTCCTAGGCATCCTAGAATCACAATACTTGGTCCATCTACTAAGCAATCACAACCTACAAGACACTTTAACCTCATTTATCAACTAGGTAAAACCCCTGCGCAGATTTCTCGTGTTGCTTCACATCTCTCCCGTGCATAAGGCTATACATGATAAAACCTTGCAAGAGTCCTTTGTCCCTCAAGAAATTAATGTCAACCATTTTGAAGCCATGGTGGGATACCTCACTACACCCCATCATGTAACATTTTCAGATCAAGAATATTTGTCACCAAAGTCCAATCATAATGATGGATTACATATTGAAGTCTTTATCCATAAGCATAAGGTTAGATGAGTTTTAGTAGATGGCGAAGGATGACTGAACATATGCTCCTTAAAACTGGTTAAGGCTCTAGTATTTTCTAATGCTTGCATAGATGTTACAAAGAGTATCATTATAAAGGCGTATGATG
Source organism: Sequoia sempervirens (assembly GCA_007258455.2). NCBI lineage: Eukaryota > Viridiplantae > Streptophyta > Pinopsida > Cupressales > Cupressaceae > Sequoia > Sequoia sempervirens. The sequence continues at coordinate 547,457,468 of VDFB02000015.1, forward strand.
ATGAGGAACACTCCTCTTGGGGCATTATCACACTCCCTATCAGAGTTGGGCCAATCATTGTAGACACAACTTGCCATGTCCTAGATCTTGAATTACCCTATAACATCTTGCTTGGCTGAACTTGGATTCATGCCCTAAAAGCTGTTCCATCAACATACTACCAATGTATGAATTTTCCTTTTGACGTCACATAAATCACCATTTATGGAGAGCTCGATGCTTTTCAATATTGCACCAATCTAAGGGGTATTTCAGAAAATCAAGTGCCTATCAACTGAGAAGCTCCAAGTTCCTCTTCTTCCAAATTCATTGACCCTTCCATACTTGCCTCATCATCCATGTCCACTCCTTCCATGTCTTCCACCACACCATCATCCTCCTCGCCTCCTAAGGCTGAGTCCAATGTCAAGATCCATGACCTAGGCTATGGAGAATTCAAATTGAATACGACATATTGCATCACAAAAATACCCAAGTCTCCTAAGGTCTATGGTTGGCCTTGTTTAAGAATGGAACCTAAAGAAAATTTTAAAGTTCCACTAACAACAATTTTCATAAAATGGGGAGACATGAACAATGAAGACACTGAGGATATATCAGGATGGATTTACAAAGAAATGGAAATATACCTCCCTTACCAGTCCAAATATACGACAAAGGATATGACATGATAAGGGAAAAAGGCTATGATGGAACTGATGGCCTTGACATAAATAAAACTGGGCGAAGGGAACCTATAGTGCCTTCCCAAAGACCAAAAATTCTTGGGTTAGAGTATGGGCTACCCGAAAATGACAATCGACATACCCGTGGAATTTCAAGTGAGAGCGTGAATGCTTTAGAAAGTGTTGAGCCTATTGAGGAATCCCTTACTGAAAATCACTCCCATGAATTGGAATTTGGCTCCCAACGATCCCTAAGTGACTATTGCCTTGATGAATTGTTCCTTGAACCTGGACAACTTACTTCTAAACAAAAAATTTGGAAAATGTTTAAGATTGATCCAACATCGAATATTGAAAATCCTAAGATCCCAAGGAAACGAGAAGGATGGGATAGACTCTTTTGCCCAAGGAAAAATGGCAAGTTTGAATCATCTTCCCGTCCTATTAGCCATAACCCTGACATATCTATCTAGCCATTTGAAAATAATGACCATCATTTGGATTCATTTGAATTGCCACATGACACTACCAACCCCAATGATAGTCCTTTTGTCCCTTATTTTGACATTGAGTATGAATCAAGTAAAGGAGAATATTGGATAGAGTCTGACTGGGAGTTGGATGATGATAATTTTATATTTAATGTCTTTGAATCTATCTGCATGTTTTCACATCCTCCCCACCATTCACCAATACTGATGATGGTATCACCTTAGTCTATCCACAACTAATTGATTGGGATCAACAAGGCCCTGCCAGTTATGGACATATTTCAGAATGATGAGGCCATTGTAGAATTCATGGGATTACATGAGGGAATACTAAGTGGAGATCACAAGGTTGGATTTTCTATTGACCTAGATTGTGCAGCTTACTTCGACGAGACTGCTCCATCCTCTAGTAGAAAAATGAAAAATGAAAATAAAACAAAAATTGACATGTCTTTAGGTGAAAATTGAAAGGCACCTTCTAATGATAAAAAAGTAAAAATAAAGGACGTATCTATAGGTGAAAACCTCTTTGAGGCACCCAAAGATGGAGGATTGGACTTTCTTCTTGTGACTCAAGAAAGATCAACAATGCTCATAGAGGACACCATGAAAGTCAACATATCTATAACAAAAGATCTTAAAATTGTCCTCTTTGCAACATCCTTGATAGAAGAAGAGAAACTGAAATTCCACAAATTCTTTTTGAGAACGTAAGATTAATTTTGCATGGTCATATGCTGATATGCCTAGGTTAGATCCAGAACTAGTCTTAAACCATTTACCACTGCTTCTAGACACCAGGCCAGTAAAACAAAAGTTGCATAAAATGCATCCTCAGATCACCCTATTAGTTAAAGTAGAACTCAAGAAATTGCTAGATGTGGGATTCATATGGTCAATAGAGTATGCTGAGTGGATATCCAATCTTGTACTAGTCACAAATCCAAATGGTTAGATCCACATCTGCAAATATTTTAGAGACTTGAACAAAGCATGTTCAAAGGATGACCTTCCATTACCAAACATAGGCATCATAGTGGACCTTATTGCAGGATATGAGATGTTGTCCCTCATGGATAATTTCTCAGGTTATAATTAGATTTGTATTGCCCCTAAAGATCAGCATAAAACAACATTCACATGCCCTTAGGGTACATACTATTGGAACATCATACCTTTTAGTCTCAAGAATGTAGGCACCACATATCAAAGAGCTATGACAACAATATTCCATGACATGATGCACAAGCTAATGGAAGATTATGTTGAGACCTTTTGGAAAAATCCTTGAAGCGAAAAAATCATTTGAATGTGTTAGACAAAATCTTCAAGAGACTGGTAGAGTACAAAGTTCACCTGAATCATAAGAAATGTATCTTTGGTATAACATCAAGGAAAGTTTTGGGATACATAGTTTCTCAAAGGGGGATTGAAGTAGATCCAACCAAAGTGAAAGCCATATTAGACATGCCCCCTCCAAAATGAATAAGTGAACTCAGGACATTGCAAGGAAGGTTACAATCTATCTAATGCTTCATAACACAATTGGCTGACAAGTGTCAACCATTTCAGTATCTTCTGCGCAAGGGTATCCCCTTTGTGTGGATAGATAGATGTCAAGAGGCCTTCCAACTAATAAAGGATTATCTATTGTCACCACCTATTTTAATGTCACCTGTCGAAGGAAAACCTTTGATTCTATACATTTCTGCAACAACTTCAACACTGGGGGCATTACTAGCACAAAATGGCCATGATGAAAAGGAAAGGGCCATATATTACATTAGTTGGACACTGGTTAGATATGAGCTAAACTACACATCCATTGAATGTGCTTTCCTAGCAGTTTTCTTCATTTCCCAAAAGCTAAGGCATTACATGTTGAATCACAGGACACATCTAGTAGCAAAGATTGATCCCCTAAAATATCTCCTAAGTCACGTAGCATTGATAGGACATTTGGAAAAATGGGTCATGATCTTGAGTGAGTATGACATCCAATATGTGGAATGAAAGGCTATAAAGGAACAAGTGATAACAGACCAATTAGTAGACACACCTATACAAGGTGATCACCCCCTGGTGGCAGACTTTCCCGATGAGTCCATATTTCATGTAGAGCCTATGTCACCTTGGAAATTTTATTTTGATGGGTCTCATACTAGTCATGGCTCAGGCACAGGAATATTGTTCATCACACCCCAAGGAGACCCCATCCTGAAGTCATTTCACATTTCTTTTCCATGTACAAATAATATTGCCGAATATGAAGCACTTGTTACAAGGCTCCGAATGGCTATCAAGTGGAAAATATAAGCACTTCATGCTTTTGGAAATTCTCAGTTGGTCATCAACCATGTTATAGAAAAAAATGACACCAAGGATGACAAGTTAATGCCCTATAAGCGCATGGTGGATAAATTTCATGAATATTTTTATAGGCTTTATTTTAAATAGATTCTAAGGGCACAAAACAAGGCAACAAATAAAATGGCTACAATTGGATCACTCGTAGACATTCCAAGTAATGTTCCTTAATTTGAGTTCTTGGTGGAACAAATTTTGGTTCTTGTATATGATATTTCAGAATCAGAGATGGTTTGCGAGCTTGTTGGTCTCAATTATCCATGGTATCAAGACATTTATGACTATCTCAAGTCTCAAACCCTTCCCCTAGCCTATCCGACAACCAATAAAAGTCCTTTATCTAAAAGTGCATCCAATACACCATCATCAGTGACACCCTATACTGTTGAAGCTTTGACAATACCCTTCTTCTATGTCTTGACACTAACGAAGCACAAACAACCTTAAATGAGGTACATGAGGTTATATGTGGATCTCATTCAAGTGGTCCTACTTAAGCCAAGAAGATAACGAGACTTGGGTATTATTGGCCAACTATAGAAAAGGATGCACTTGAGTTTGTTAGGACCTGTTTCCAATGCTAGATACATAGTGATTTGATTCATGCACCAACATAGGAACTTCAACCAATTACTTCTTCATGGCCCTTCACATAATGGGGACTTGACTTCGTGGGAAAAATCCATCCTACCTCTTCCAACGGCCACAAATTCATCATCACTGCTACTGAGTACTTCACTAAGTGGATCAAAGCCATCCACCTTACATACATAACTGACAAACAAATTTCCAAATTTATCCTCAACTATATCATTTTCTGGTATGGTATTCCATAGTCCATCATCACAAACAATGGATGTCCTTTCAAAAATCAATATGTCCAGAAGTTATGTGAATGCTTCCACATACAACACCATTTCTCCATGCCATACTACCCACAAGGAAATGGTCAAGCTAAGGCGTCCAATAAAACCATCATCAAAATTCTTAAGATAGGCAATGACGTTGGCCATGACTGGCACATCCAACTTAGCCTTGCTCTGTGGGCTTACCACACTAGCATCCACACACCTACATGAGCCACTCTATTCACCTTAGTCTTTGGAGTTGAAGCCATATTGCCTATCGAGGTTGAAATTCCATCCTCAAGAGTCTCCATGAAGGGTCTGATTGATGATGAAGAATACAAACAATCATGACTACATGAGCTAGAAATGTTAGATGAAAGAAGACATAATGCCTTAAATCACCTCCAAGAATATCAAAACCGTCTTTGTCGCAATTACAACAAGAGAGTCATGGTTAGAAAGTTTGACATTGGTGATTTGGTCCTTATGCAAAATCCTAAAAATTGGTCTAAAAAAAAAAAGCCTGACAAGTTTGAACCAAATTGGCTGGGTTCTTACATTATCACGTCCTCTTTTGGTTCTAGGGCATATCAACTAGCTACTCCAGAAAACAAATAATTAACAGAGCCTATCAATAGTCTACATATTTGAAAGTTCTATGCATAACATCATAAAGTCTGGCTGAAAACCATAAAAATACAAAAAAATTTGAAAAATATAAAAAATTGTCACCTTGATGAAAACCTGACAAATAGGTGTTTTGGTGACACAAAAAAAAAAAAAAAATAGTAAAGAGAAATAATTCATCCAATAGTGAAAACTTGATAAACAGGTGCTATGGATAAGTACCATGGTGAGAACTTGGCAAACAAGCACCATGTGTAGTCATTTTTTTTTTTGCCCTCTACTGTTACTCTATCTACCTTAGCCCATAATAAAACACCCACTTTTCTGGCACCACCTTGACTCCCCCATCACGAGACCCTACCATTCCTTTCATGGCTAACAATGGTTGACATCATGTCCTGCATATTATCCATCCATCACCCCAAGCATGTCCTTTCTACATCTTTCAAACTTGACTAGTTTGGGACCTGATTGGGGGCATTCCTTTATCACCTGACTATAGTAGGTATCACATATGATTTTTCCAATTGAAAATTTCCTAAAAAAAGACAAATACATCATAAAATGTCTTGAAAAAAGACAAAAATCATAAAATGTCATGAAAAAACATAATTTTTTTTAAAAATGTCAAAAAAAAAGACCAAAATATCCTAAAAAAAAGATTAAAAAAAAGTCCTAAAAAAGACCCTAAACTTGAAAAACATCTTGAAGAAATACAAAAAAATCAAAATATCTCAAAAAAAATAGAGTCGTATCTTGTCAAGTTAGTCATGTTAGTTAGTCTTTGTCATTTGTCAAACTACGTTGTCTCTGCACATTTTCTACGAAGGCAAGGCTCATCTTTGAGCCCCCGAGACATTAGGTTAGTCCTTTTAGGTTTTTCAAAATAAAAATCATGACTCAATCTTTGGTCATCAAGCATTGGTCATGTCAAACTACGAGGTCTCTAAGTGTATGGCGTAGGCAAGGCCATCTATTGATGAGCCCCCAAGGCCGCACTAGGTCAGTCGATTAGGGTTCATTGCATTGACACACATGTCAAATGTCTTTAAGTGAGACAAAATTATTTTAAATTAGTCAAATTCCTAAACCAAACCTTGACAACCAATTAACCAACATGTCAATCACATCGACATGTCAACATCGACATGTAGTCAATTCTGTCAACACAAGTCAATTTGGTCAAAACAAGTCAACTCTTTCACCAAAAGTCAAAATCTAGTCAACTTCGGTCAAACTCAGTCAACATTGGTCAAAACTCAATCAAAATAGGTAACAACTAGCTCTTGGTCATTCTTCAGATATTTCCTTCTGAAGGATTCCCTTTGTCATTTATTTATACCTTAGGATGTGTCCTTCCTAGGTATCATCACTGTCATTTGGCACTTTGAGGGATCCTCTTGACATTTGAGGATCAATCCTCTTGACATCGACATTATTCAGGATGTTTCCTTCTTGAATTTGGAAAAATCTGACATTTGACACCTTGAAACCATCAAACATGACATCTTCGGCATCCGACACCGTCAAACCTGACATCTTGACATTAAAACTTTCGACATTTAGACACATTTGGAAAACTCTTCGCATTTATTCCTTTGATCTTTCATCATGTTAATATTTTCTCCACGATGTCCTGGCAATAGGATTTAGAGAAGCAATGATGTTTCATGATGATTGACTTGTCTTTTCTCTTTTCACAAAAGTCATGTCACTATATCCTCAAGGATGTCTTGGTAACATGATTTAAAGGAGCAACAACATTTCATGATTTGTCTATCTTGGCTATCTTATGCTTATGGTTGGTTGTGACAAAAAGACTGGGGTAATTGCACTCTTAGTATGAGTCATGATCATTCGTGTATGCGACTACTTGTCCCATGTGATGGTACGACCTTGCACACCTTGATCTATGTCATATCATGGTTTTTGTTGGCCATTACAATAATCCAACCAATGGTGATTAAGAGCAATAATTTTTAAGTCCTATGGTAACATGTTGAAGGATTTGGTCTCCGCGCTAACATTCATCTCCTTCTATCTTGTCATCTCATCTTGTCCATCTCACGATGATATCTTGTGACATACAAAAACATAAGTGCATACATAATCATATATGAATTGCATTAGGTTAATATATACATCATCCATATCATTAAACCACATATATTGCATCATAATATTGCATTTTCCATACATATATAGTCGTTTACTAACACATACATAGTCACAAACATGGCATCCATTACAATCCTACATTATGCATCCATATCATCATCATTAAAACATAACATCATCATGGCATATAAGTATAAATAACCATCACATGATCCTGGAATATCATCATAAGTAGATATCATAAAATCTATACATGGCATAGCGTATAAAAGACATCATCATAGGAATCATAAATGCATAAATCACATCATATAGTCACCATAACTGCATCATCATAGTCATCATCAAATAAGTATATATCATAAACATCATCATCACATAATGCATCATCACATAACATAAACCATATAGGCCACATCAAAACTACAACACATATATAATCTCAAAAATATATAATGTCGCAAGATAAAGTCATGAGATATCCCAAAAATAGAGCTCGCAGGCTCGATAGTCAACATATAAAGTGTCATAACATAAAAGTTTGAAACATAAAATCAATATGATAATAATGTCAAGTGTCCTAGGATGTGATTCCTCATCCCCCTATGGAGAAGAGTGTGGTGACCGATGATCTGTAGTTGGCACTGACATAAACTGTGGGGATGTGGTAACCTGCGTCTATGAGGCCAACAAAATTGACATTGATGGCATCATCTCTATAGTAACATGAGGCTGCGAGGCTATGACAATGTGCATCTGTGAGGTGGATGGATCTATCACTGGTGGCTAGTGATGCACTGATATGTGCCCTAACCCAACTAATCCATGGCTTTGATTAGACCTGTGCCCTAAAGAATGTATGTGGGAATGATGAGACTTGTGACTTGATGTGTGCCTTGAGGAAGTCAAGCCACCCACACTAAACTCACTGCAACTAGTCCCTGACCCTTTCGCTATCTTGTTGGATGATCCGGATAATCGATAATCCCTCTGATTAGTTGGTATTGTGCACTCATATAACATTCGATACTTTCCTCTGCTCGTGTGACCCTGGCAAGCTCCCTAGCCACATCTACAACCAACCCTGTATATAGCTACATAAAATAACTGCACCAGCTCTTCATCTTTTGCTGTCGGATCTCAACGTAGTCCCTCTCAACCCAAGTCACCTTGAGCTCTGCTCGTAGGGCACTTATCTCTGTAGTGGTCTCATCCAACCTCCTCTGCATGTCTACCAATCACTGATCTATGATGGCATCTCGTGACAATAGTAGCACACTCGATACATCTAGGTCTTCATCAATCATTTGCTCTCAGAGCTACCTCTTCACCTCATCCATCTCCTCCCCAATGTTTAGATCCTCCTCATCATTGGTGTTCTCCTCATCCCCAATGACTCCCTCCTCTCCTTTCTTGACCTCAAGTGCCTCCACCTCCGGCTGTACCACCTCTATCTCCTCCTCTGCTCAGACATCCTTTGCTACATGCACCTCCTATCTCCTCTCCTCCTCATGTCTCCTCTCCTCTTGTTTGATCTCCTCCTCCTGTCTCAGCCCCTCATCTCTCTCCTCCTCATCTGGCACCTTGGACATAACATCTACGACTACTCTCTCCACTCGCTGTCTCACCCTCCTCGGCTATCTCCCTCCATCTCCTCCTCTCCTCCTTCATCTATCACCATCACCCTCTCCTACATCATCTCCTCTATCATCCCCTCCACCTCTCCCACCATCTCCTCTCCCTCCATCTCCTTTTCCACCATCCCCCTGGCCTCTGTCTCTGCCTCTCCCTCTCCCTCTATGGCTTCATTTTTGTACTCATGGAATAATAGATCTTCGGTCATTAGATTAAGGTGCATCAAGATCTGTCAGGGGAATCAGCTTGGGAGTCTGCTACCACAAGTCATAATCTGTGGTCATCCCTAGATTTTCTTCTCCTCAACTCCATCCCCATGGTTGTGCCACCAATCCATCAATCTGCTACTGAGCAAAGGGCACTAATATAGCTGGACCCCATGCAAGCTATTGGGATGATCTAGCGTACTTTGTTGTCCCCATGGGCACACCCTGGTACTCTCCAATTTGTTGAAGAACTTGTTGGGGTAGGTACATCTTAATGATCAACTAGCTCTATATAGTGTGACCAATCAAGTACCAAAACTGTCTACAAAATGGCATGTGGTCTCCCTTGCAGGCCCATGGTGTGCAAATATTTGTACGACCTCTAGACAAATCTAGTCATAGTGTCTATCTTGTGTCGCCTGAAGCTTGTCTCTCTAACCTTGGTCTGTTGTAATGCTCTTGCATATAGATATACATACGACATACCATTCACTAATTGTGGCCTTTGAATAGGTGGCTTGAAGACGGGAATATGCTCCCATGCCTAGATCATGAGTACTGTCATTCCACAACTAATGCTACTCCCACCCCTATAGGATACCTTGTGTAACTGGTGGTATAGCATGTCCAAAAGATAAGGCCCCCATGCAAAAAAAACTTTGTCCTATTGCATTTGGACTAGCACATCACCCCATCTAATCAGGAATCCATGTCCCTGATGATCTAGAATCAGGACCCTGACAATCAATGTACATAACATAGCATCCCACCATGGGTAGTGCTCGGTAAGGTACTCCCACTGAATCTCAAATCCATCGACACTGAGGCCCACGCCATCATCTACCTCAAACAACTTTGTCATTTCCTGCACACCTCGTTGAGGATTGTAAACCACCCACTCTGCTCTGATCAGAATATGTAAAATCTGGTACATGTCCTCCAAAGTGATTGTCGCCTCTCCTTTCAGCAAGTGGAAGGAACAAGTCTTAGAGTGCAATCTCTTGGCCAGTGCTGTCAATAGTCCCCTATTAGCCTAAATAATGGGCATATATTTGACATAGTATAATCCTAGTTGCATCAACCATATTTGCTCTTGGTCTGTCAGCTGGTCATGAAATGTATATGTCAATGGCCTAAACTCTCAAGTGTAGATCAGTGCTACTCGTTTCTACACATGAAAAAATGAGAGTTAACTTATTCTTGAAAATCATTATTACCATCTATCTAGCTAAACATAAGCAAAAAAATGTGTCTAAAGCTAAGTCAACCTTGGGCAAAGTCAAATGCGCTACATTGACTTCATTTGCGTCACAATTTGGTGTTTGCGTCTTTTTGTACAACTACATCACACTATGACACTTGCATCGTTTGGCATCACAAATGCATCATCCTTAGTCCATTGCATCACTACATAATCACATGTGTCATTGTCAAAACATATGCATCACTCAGCTTCTCATGTATATGTTGCAATCTTTTAAATCTGTCATTATGCCTTTCATTTGCACTGCAAGATGATGAATGCGTCTCAAAATTTGGTGAATGTGTTACACTAAAATAGAAACCTAATAGACCACTAAATTTTGCATTGCAGTGCATCAAATGTGTTGAACGCGACTTCAAATGTGAATTACGTGAATGCATATGTGTCGCGACACATTTGTCTAACTACCCTAAAACCCTAAAAATGCATGAAAATTGATAAAATTACAAAGTGGGTGTGAGGTACTTACCTGCAGGTCCATGCCCTCTAGCCATCAAAATTTCCTGACAATGTAGTTGTAGTGCTCTATGACTAGAATCACCATGTTTGTGCATGCTCTCCTCACTCTGAGCTCTCCAAATTTGCAAGTGTGAATGTGAAGATGAATTGACTTTCACCCCATTTTCAACCTTTTTATTTTTGGAGGCTCTTTTGACCAACTTTGACCAACCTTTTGGCCACCTTAAACATGTCAGAATTTGAATTCGCTTGTGTCGTTGCTTTTTTGGTCATCAAATTAACTTGTTGAGACACTTTCCAAATTTTTTTGTCGCCGTGCCAAAATTTGAAAATTTTCCCGAGGGGGCATAAATACTCCGTACCTTCACTGGGGCATGTTTCTTATTGGAGTTTCTTTGTTATAATGCGATAGGTTGCATTATGAAAAAGAGGGGCAATTAAATAATTCATAATTTTTTAATTAATTCATGTCTTTATTCTTCTTGATTATTTAAATAAATAAATTTTATTTATTTATTTAAATGTGACACTAATTGTCTAATGTCTTTTGTTAATTAAATAAATTCTCCTTGTCACATGCATTGTCAACCCTTGATTTGATTTTCTCAAATTGAATCTTGTCCACTCATTTCAAATTTGACCTAATGTTTCCCTAACCCTGATTGTGGGTTGTCATATTGAATCTTTTCCATTGATTCTAGGGCACTTGTCAATCTTCAATCTTTTCCATTCATTCAAAATTGCATTTTTTATAAAATGGAAAATTTTCTCTCATTTTGTCACTTCATCTCATGCTATCTCATGCTCATGCTATCTTGTCATTTTATCTCTTGTCTTAGGCATACTTCATCTTTCATTGGAATTTTGGCATATTTTAGTCATAGTTCATAGTTGCTTACTAGTTGCATAGTTGCATAGTATTGCATTTCATATCAAATCCTTTAATATTTCTCTTTTGTCTTGGCATTGTCACATATTGCTTGCAAAAAAATTGATGGAAAACTACATATTGTAGCAAATAGAGAATGTGTAATGGAGGTCAATCATGGAGGTTGAAGACTCAAGGTGATATCTCTCTTTGTTTTTCATGTTTTCCTCCTTTGTGCTTCATTATTTACTTTGGGTTTGATTTATTTACTAATCTGCTAACCTAGATATTTCCCATAGTTACATGTAGCTTTATTCTGTTGCTTATATTTTGCAGCTGCATTTCTAGAGATAGAGTTATTTTGTGAGATATTGCATTGAGTGAATATAGAAAATTGAGTAGTCTAGCAAGCTATCATTGGAAGGCTAAGAATTAGATTAGTCTATTGGATTAAGTGATCAATAGGCATGAGAATCTATTCTCATTTTATTTGTCTTTTGTTATGAAAGAATAAATGTCTTGATTGATTTGTTTGGAATTACGTGCTCCAAGAATGCTTGCACTAGTGATACGTACTATTTTCTTATGGAAAGGAAAATAATCTATTTATGATTTCCTTATGAATGTTTTATATACTCCATAGAAGGGAGTGATTATTTATCAATAGTATTTTATACTAGATTTGGTGAAAGCATGAATAGCTTGAGGGAGTGATTAATACTCTTGTATACCATATATGGGAACTCAAATGTTTGATTATATGGGAAAAACAGATTTGAAGGGACCCAAAACCATTTTCAACTTAAGGTACAAAATGCTACTCAAGATATGCTACAATAAGACACTAGTAGCAACCCAATACCCAAAACATCAAAAGATACAAAATGCTACTTGAAAGATTAAATAGTAAACTATCAGCAACACCCAACAACTACAAAATGACAAAACAATAGGAAAGAAATCGAGACCCAACAACAAACATACAAATGAACAAAAAAATAAACAAGACACTATTTCATACTGCTTAAGGTGTTAGCCAAATCAAGCTCCTGGCTTCTATGCAGTTCAATCATGTCCAATAAATCTTTCTTCTCAGCTTCAAATGACTTCTTCTAGTTAGCTGACCCTCTAACAATAGGGCCTTTACCATCAACTTTCACACCTTTTTTCCCTTTACCTTTGGCTGAGTGATCCTTCTCCATTAACTCAAAAACATATAGTTGGTCCTCCCTAAGCTCACTAATTTTTTGAAACAAGACTTTTAAAGAGTCCTCACTACTCTTCACTGAAATGTGACAAGCATGGAGAAGCTTCTTTATATCCGCATTGGTATCCAATATCTTGGCTTTTAAACCAACCAAGCACTCTTCACATAGGGATTTTAAATCATGGTAAGAACCCTCAAGATCCACAATTGTGTCAAGCAGAATATCTAAAGCCAAGCCTTTTGAAACATTCTTCAAATTCTCCTTCAAACCCCTTATTTTAATGTTTACCTTATTAAACTCCTAAAGAGTCCATTTTGCTAATTTGACAGTACTAGTGGCCCTTGACCTTTCCATGTCAAGTAGCTCAAACATAGAGGTGGAATCATCATTGAGATAGGAAAAGTCTTCAGAAATGGGATTTACCTTTAGAGGCTCTAACTTTGCATGCTTTTGCTCAGCGTCCTCCACATCCTAAACCTTATTCTCCCTCTCCAGATCCTCATCGGGAATGCTATGAACTGGGGAGTCATCTATTTCAATTGTCTTCTCTACAAAAGCCTTCTCATAGAGCACCATGGTGTTCTTTGCTAAATATTTCAAGGCCGGGTTCTTCAACTTGGAAATGCATTTGGAAACCCTTCTTGGCTAATCCTTAGCCTCCGTTGTCAACACATTTTCTTGTAGTCCCTCCTATTTACCACCAACCTCATCTTCTCCCTAGCCAACATCCAAATCTTCATTCTTAGGTGTGGAATCACCAAATCCCACCTTTGTATCCTCACTATTAGATTGGGAAATTGACTCATTCAGAATAAGGAACTTAGCTACCCAATTGCTTTTAAAGTTACCCTTCTTCCTCTTTTTCAAGGAGGTAGCCATAGGAGTTGGGGACCCTTCCTCCTCTTCATTCCACTCCTCTTCCTCAACAATGTTGGTATCTGAGCTAGAAGAACTAGAAGTTTCACTTATAAACTTCTCCTTTCCCTTAATAGCAGGGGTAGGGATAAGATATTTAACATGCTCCATGATTAAAAGAACGAGACCCTCATGGAGGACTGGAGCTCTCCTATTTTTTAAGTGAGCATAAACAGAGACCTCCATGGATGACAACAAAAAAATGGAAAGGAAATAAACAACCCATGTATGAAATGGTTTAAGAGAGAAAAATGGTGGCCAAGGATTGTAGTGAACCTGCCTTCCAAAGTCACATACCGCATTATCACCTCCATAATATTCACCCATACCTTCTTGATGGAATTTCGCTCATAGCCTAAACTTTCCATCTTGACAAGTTTTCTTTGTTCATCATCTTTGAAGAATTGAGCCATCACTTCCTCATTACTCTTGTTGTCCTTATACAACCAACCATTGGCAACTCAATCACAGTAGCAATTTGCTCCTCATTGATGTCAACTGCCAAGCTCTTTAACTAGAGTTTGTGGTTATGCCAACAAGAAACAAACTCTCGTGAAGCATTCAGGTCATGCCCATGCAACCTTTCTAAGAATGACATAAAATTCCCATGTTGGAGAATCCTCCAAATTTTCTCCTTCTTCCTCAGTCTCGCATAAAAATGTGACTCAATTCTACTCCTTTTTCCACCCATTTCCTCAAATACCTAAAGAAGAAAACCCTTGCAATTATCATTTGACTGAAATCCAACAAGCCAAACAAAACCCACAAAGCGTGTGAGTTAGGAATTGGTACTAAAGATTAAATGAGGCCACTACATAGACATAGGAAAAGCCATCATTTCTCATTACTATCCTAGCTTTCTCAGGAAGGAGAGATCCCTCCTCCCAAGTATGATACTTATTTAACCTAACAACCTCATTGGCAAAAAATCTACCAATGAATAACCTTTTCAAAAAATGTGAGATATGCGGGTCTCTTCATAAGAACCTAACATTACTATAGCATCCTTTATTAATTGATCAACATTCCAGCTAAGCTTATGGGTGCCATGTAGATAATTGATGATGTTTAAAGAATCACCTTCTACCCATATTTTAGAGTAACCCCTATCCACAACATATTTGATGCTTATGAATGCAACCTCCACCTCAACACAATGATTTGTCTGATTTCCCAATGAAAGTACCACCATGCCTAAGAGCCTACCATCCTCATTCCACAACACCCCCCCAAAACTTGCAGGCCTAAGGTTACCCTTGGCTTCCTCATCAAAAGTAACATTAACCCACCCTGAAGGTGGTGGCCTCCAGTTAGTGCTCAATCTAGCATTTAAGCTAGACTTAGAGATCATAGAAGGAACAAAGGGGATCTTCCAATTAGAAATCACCAATAAGTCATACCCAACCAAGCAAGCAGAAGGGGCACAACAAGGTGACCCAGACCCAATGAGAGCAATATTATCCAATATCGCTCAATGAATCTTGATGAAAAGATTGCTAACTTTGAGAGAATCATGAAATATTATATTATTATGTTCTTTCCATATTCCCCACACAATATGTGGCTCCATAAGATCCCAAAGCCATTGAAGACTAGAGGAGGTGGAGGGACACTTCCACTGGTCAACAAAGTTACGAAGGAATTTTAGAAAGACCCAATCTAGATTCCAAAGACCAAGAAAATTACTCCAAAGAAGAAAGGAGAATTCACACTGAAGGAAAATATGGAAAATACTCTCAACATTAGCTTTGCAAAGAACACATCTATTCAGAATTGCAAATCTCCTATTAAAAAGATTATCCTATGTTAAAACTTTACCTTGCATAAGCAACTAGAAGAATACATTCACTTTGGGGATAAACATCTTGTTCCATAATTTCCCCCCTTAAAGGAAAAGAATCAAGATTTTCCAGCAAATTAACAAAGGTAGAGGCCACCAAAAAATTACCATTAGCACAAGGAGCCCAAACAACCCTATCTAGTCTAGGAATAATGGGGATACAAACATTGCACAAGAAGTACTTTAAAACCTTCAACGATGGGTCCCAATCTTGGAAATTCTTCCATTCCCCATTTTGAAAATAGTCAGGCACCCTAATGCCAAAGAGATGTTTACAAATAGGAACAATAGGAGGGGCCCATGGGAAATTGATCAAAGGTTTAATATCACACCAAGCATCCTCCCAAAAAAGAATTTTGGTACCATCATCCAACAACCACCTAACACTGTTTGCAATAAAATCCCTACAAGGTAAGATATTTCTCCAAAATAAAGAGCTAGAAGTGATATCATCAAATGTCAACATATTCTAGGATCTCCCAAAGCCATGTAGATATTTTTTTGAGCCAGAGAGGCCCAACCAGCTTCCCTATTGAGGAGCCTCCAAACATTCTTCAACAATAGTGCCTTATTGAATGCTTTTAAGTTTCTGATGCCAAGACCATCCCATTTCTTTGGATTGAAAACTAAATCCCAAGCCACAAGAGGAATTCTAGATTTGGATTCAACACCTAACCACAAAAATCTTCTCATGATCTGTTCCATTTTCTCCTCAAATTTGACTGGAATTCTAAAAATACTCATTGCATAAAGAGGCAGATTCTAAAGAGTGGATGAAACGAGTTGTACCTTTCTCGCCTGACTGAGAAGTGCCCCTTTCCAACCCACTAGCTTTCTACTATACTCGTCCAACAAACCTAGCTAGGAGACCTCTGAAATCTTGGAAATACACAAAGGAAGCCCTAAGTAGGTAGATGAGAGCTCACCCCTATTTCAAGAAAGAATCTTGGAAAAATTTAATTGTAGAGCTTCGGGGGTGTTAAGGAAAAAAAATGACTTTTAGGAAGATTAGTACGTTGTCTAGAAGCCTTGTCATAAGCTTCAATCAACTCCTTCACATTTTTGACTTCATGAATAGAGGATTCACCCATCAGAATAGTGTCATCAACAAATTGTTGATGAGTAACAGGTTCACATTTGGAAGAAGGGGAAAGGCCTTTCAATGACCTGATCAACAAAGTCTTCTAGATATTTTTGCCAAGACCCTTTTCCATCAAGATGAAAAGTAGCAGAGAAATAGGATCTCCCTACCTCAAACCATGCAAAATATAGAAAAAAGGAGAAGGAGAACCATTCACCAACACAAAAAAGGAGTTGAGATGAGTTGTTCAACAAGCTGAAGAAACTTTAGAAAAAATCCAAAGCATTCCAAAATTGCCATAAAAAACCTCCAGTTTACCCTATCGTAAGCCTTGAGGAGATCTAGTTTCAAGAAGAAGCCTAACCTCTTGTTAGCATTAAGAGCATGAGCAAGTTCATGAACAATTATTATAGATTCTAGGATCTGATGTCCCTTAACAAAACCACTTTGATGTTTTGAGATTAGATCAAGGAGACACTTTTGCAATCTAGTGGCAAGCACCTTCAAATTTTTTTTATAGATGGAGTTAGAGAGACTGATTGATCAATACTCACCAAAGCTATTAGCATCAGTAGACTTGGGGATTAGGACAATGAAGGTCACATTCAACTCTGTTAGCAATCTTCTAGAAACAAAGAATTCCTTAGTGGTGTTAATCACATCTTCCACTACAATCTCCTAGCATGACTAAAAGAACATAAAAGGAAAGCCATTTGGACCAGGGGCCTTATTCCATTTAAAAGAAAAGGTTGCATCCTTGATTTCCAAAGTAGAGGGGATGTTGGTAAGCTCCCTATTTAGGATATCAGAAACTAGATCGAGGATAACTTCCAAAGAAGCCTCCACACTATTTTGGTCCCACAAAAGATCACTCTCCTAATAGCCTCCTCATCCTCCAACAACATACCATCAGCCATAACTGAGGAGATCCTAATGGACAACTTATTCCTAAGGGAAATAAGGTGAAGGAACTTGGAGTTTTGATTCCTAGATTTTAACCAAATTGCACGAGATCTCTGTCTCCAAAAATCTTCCTCTTTTGCAACAATGTCATGAAGCTGAGCAAGAAGACTATCCTCCTACAATTAGAGAACCTAGGATAAACCCTTTGAATGAATGGATTCTTGAACACTATCTAGCCTTTGAATAATAGAATTCTTAGAGTAAAAAATATGACCAAATGACTCTCTATTCCATTTCTTGAGATTTCTCTTCACAAAAGTCAACTTTCGTTACTTTGAACATCGCATTGCCATCAATATTCACTTGCCACCATTTCTTAATGCAATCCATAACCTAGGATCCCTCAACCACATAGCTTCAAACCAAAAATAAAAATTCTTCTTACCCCCAAGTCTATTGGTCACAAAAGAGACAGGGAAGTGGTCTAACTTGCATCTCATAATCATGGATTGGGAACAAGAAAAATCCACAAACCACAAAGCTGACATGAAGGCTCTATCCAACCTAACTTGAATATTTTCAGCACCAACACACCTATTGGACCATGTAAACTTGGCCCTTGTCATCAATGAACATTCTTAAATCCAGACGACTATCAGGATTGGCTTATGATCCACCCACTTTCACATTATCACAAAGGGGAGTGTTGAAGTCTCCTATAACTAGCCAAGGGCTATCTAGAAAATTAGTTCGAAGACAACCAAGATCATCCCATAATTTCTTCCTAGCCCTCTTTATATTAGGAGCATACACATTGGAGATAACCCAAGAGCAAGTTTCCCTAATCAAAATAAACTTCATCTCCACATGGTTAAAACCTTTTGCAATTAGGATACCTTTAATTGACTTAGCATTCCAAAAGGTAGTAATGCTACCCGAAGCTCCCTCAAAGCTAACCCCATGAAAGCCACAATCCTTAAAGAATAACTTCTTTAAAGCTTCCAACTTATTAGTTTACATTTTCATCTCTTGAATCAAAAAAATGTTTGGCTTATGGTCCCAGACCAAGTTCTTGAGGAGGTCCTGCTTGTGCAAATTATTCAACCCCCTAATATTCCAAGAAATAATCTTCATTTACACAAGGATGGGGTGCTCTTCGAGCATAATTCAAAGAGGGTTTTATGAACCCCTTCTACAATATCCTAGTTACAATCCCTCTCCCTGCTTTTCTATAGAGAAGGCCTCCCTTGACCCCTCTTTTTAGACCCACAATCTACTTTTTTCCTTCTTGTGGTAAGACCTTTGTGGGGTTGAGGGGGAGGAGAAGTAGAGGAATTCTTATTTCTACCCCTCACTAAAATATAACCTTCTTCATCCTTACTCCCTATATTTGCAACCACCAAAGCGCCCTTTCCACCCACAATCCCAGATGCACAATCTGGTGGAGAGGATGGGGCAATAATAGGCTCCAAAAAAGTATGTTTAGGGGATTACAAAGTATCTAAAACATGATCCACATCCTGATCCAAAAACTATCCAAAAACTTCATCCACAAACTTCTTAATCTCCTTGTCATCCTTAGGATGAGGGAAAAAGTGATCCTCAATATTAGCTTCACCCTCCATGACTTTTCCAGCTATTGACTCACCCTGCTCTGGTGGAGACAAAGTATCCTTGGCCACCTTAACCTTCCAAACTTTAGTTTTAGGAAAAACCTTAAGCAGAACCACCTTAGCAGGGTAGTCCTTAGCCCAGTGACCTAATTTTTTGCATTTGAAGCATGTAAACGAAGGATTTTCAAAGACAATTTATTTCTTCCAAGAGCCCACCTTTGAGTAAAGGTGAAAAAATTTAGGCATCACAACATCTTGGTCAATCATAACACAAAATATTGCTTCAACTAGACACCTTCTAGAGAGAGTGGCCTCGTCAGTAGAAAATAACCATCCAAATGAGTTAGCCACTGCCTTAAACACTTCTTCATCCAAATATTCCAAAGGAATATTTGAAAGCTTCACCCACACTAGGGATGAATGAAAAAGGCACTTAGAAAGATCCATCCCAGGCTCCCAGGGATGTAATACCAAGGTAAGACATCTGAAAGACCATGATCATTTTGCAAAAAATTGCTCTCAAGTCTTCATCATAGGAAAAGGAAAAGGAAAAAAAATCCTTTAGCCATAGCCGTAACTTCAACCTAACCTTTCAGAGTCCACTTCTTATGAACCCAGGTGTAGACCTCCTCAATGTTAGGTCTAGGACCTAAAAAATTTCCTACTAGAGAAAATTCCATTCTCACTATATTTTTGTCCACAAGAGAGTCCATAATGGACAAGGAAAAGCCACCTTCAACATTAGAAGAAAACACTGCTATAGACACATTGCCTTTACTTTTAAGTTTTGAGGAGAAAAGGTCAACCCATTTCTGCCTGAGAAAATGTGACTACCCCACCAGTTGGCGATATGACTAGAACATGCACAATTTGAGGATTTCTTGGATTAACCACAGATGATTTCCCATTTGGGACCCACATGTTATCACTAGAAGCCACATGACCACCAGGGGCCTTTGGAAGTTCCTTCGTTGATGGAAATCTAACACAAGATTCCTTGGAAGCCTCAATCATACACTTACACTCAGAGTTCACATCTTTGACCACATCCACATCACATGATCCATCCTTCCTAGCAAAAACAATAGAAAGCATGAAATCCATAGACTAATCGAACTAGAAGTCACCATGATTTCTAGGGATTGAGTTCAAATTCAAATCACTCAATCACACCTCCTAATTGGTCTTCTCTACAATGGTCTTATCCACAACGGTATGCTCCATTCAATTTTTTGATTTCATATGGAAATAAAATGTTATTTCTATACATGTACCTGTAGTAATACTACATGTATATTGTGAAATGTATCAACATCATGAAGTAACTTGACATTGTAGCTTATTATGCTAGGAAACCTTGGGAATGATAGGGTTAGCATTGCAAAAAAAGTGAAGGTATGAAAAATATGATGTGAGTTTATGTAAACGACATCAATTATCTTTGCTTGAATGATCACTTGATCATACTTTACACTCAAACGAAACCCTAGGTATAGAATAACCTATTTGGGTTGAGAAGTTTATTTGATTAAAGAATGAAATATTAGGTTAAGGTTCACCTACCAGGTTGGGATATGTACTTGATTACCCTTTCAAACCAATAGGTTGAGAATAACCTACTTGGATGGTTTATGTAGTTGAGCTTTGTTAAAATACTTAGGTTTAGATTAACCTACACAATCAGACTAATTGTTGATTATAGATTATATTCAGGATTAGGGTATACTAAGGTTGAGACTCACCTATGTGGTTAAGTAGATCACTTGAGTTTATGAGATACTATATGTTTGGATACATAGGTGGGATTACCTATTGAGTTAGAGTTGCTACTTGATTATTTGATTTACACTCTTGATATGAAGTCATATCATTGACAAGATTCTACTCTTTTGAATAGCTCTTTTTATTAATGAGATTACACTCTCAAATGGAATCCTCTATTTATATGATTATTCTTTGATTGAGGTCATTCATTGATGTGGCTATACTCTTGATGGAAACCACTTATTAATGTGATATATTACTGAATGGAGTCAGTTATTCATGAATATTTAATCTATGATTAGATGAAGCTTCTGTAGCTATACTTTTGATTATAAAGTTATACTTGGGACTCGGTTTTCTTTTGAAGAGAATAGCTTGTTATGAAAAGTTAGTTTGTAGACTAGAAAAGCTCATATGTTATACCTAGGATTGGAATATCCTTTGAAGGGGGCAACTTATGCTTATGATTTATTGGTAGAGATACCATTGAGTTTTGGGAAAATGGGTATAGGTTATTTCTGAGGTTAGGGATTACCTATAGAAGAAAATTACCTAAGAATAGTATATGAATGGTCATAATCCAAACTAAGCTATATAAGTGTATGTGAATAGGAAGACTATCACTCGAAGTACTGGGTGAGAATACTTTGGCCAAAGTAGTGTAATTTTCCATTGATTGCAATGTTAGTTCACTGTGTTCCTTTTATGCATTCTAGTTCAATATTTTCATAATCATAGGGGTAATGACCATATGATTAGGTTTTACTTTGCAAGACACAACACTAAGCTTAGAAAAGCTAACCAATCTCTTTGTCGAAGGTTAGAGCCATCTTACCATATGTGGTAGATGTGTGGGGGACTGTATTTGAGTTCATGGTTAGTGGAAAAGTGCTTGAGTGATGCTTCTCCTCATTAGTTGGTGGTTGAGGCTTATGGATGATTGCATGAGTAGTGGGGACAAATGGAGTGCATGCACCAAGGAGTGAGGCCATCTAGAATGTATGTACCATTGCAGTGACTGATGAGAGGCTCAGTGATACATTCATATAAATCATTTTATGTTTAAAAGACTTATTATTTTTGTTAATTAACATGGCTTGCAGTAGACTATGGACTAATATATTTACTTAATTTGCTTTATGTTTGGCTAATTTGGTAGATATATTTGAAGTGATTCTTTATGTTAAATGCTTTGCTTTATGATGATATTAATGAGTTAATTATGCAGTGTTAATCTTTTACTGCCATAATTGTTATCCTTTTCTTAAGGGTTTTATTTAGGATATTTGAAAGATTGATGATGAAGTTAAACTCCTTGTTTAACCAAGGAAGATAATCACGCCATTGATTAGCCTAGTTGGATGATGAATCATTCAAGCCCAAATCTGATTCTTTGTAGTTGATTTTGGAACTTCTACTCCCAGCGTTGATTTGACATATTTCTTGATGCCTATTCTCAGTCCTATTTTAGTTATGGTTTATTATTTAGTTTATATGCCTTGAATCTTGGCAGTTAAGCATGTTGTGAATTCAATAAGGATATGGTTATAAATATCCATGTTTCAGTTTTAGATAGGAGTTAGATAATTTCAATCAAAATTTTGTATTTGATGGCAATACTTTGTTCTGCGTCCCACTTTGATCAATTTGAATGAAAACAAGAAGTTAACTTGAATCACTGTGTTAAGAGATCTTACCTGAGGAAGAGTAGGGCCTTCGTAACCAAAGGGATCAATATTGTGTTGTTATTTTACTGACTTATGTTATTTCTGTTCATTAATATTAAATCTGAAGTGTTAGATGTCAATTCTAGAATGTTAAGTTTTTGAATAATTTTTAGTTTATTGGATATAAATTTGGATAGTTAATTCTATTTGAATCACTTTTAAGTTTAGTTTATCATGGTTAGAATGGTTTGTTAGATTCATTGTAAGGTTTATTAAATTAATTGGATTTAGATGTTGTTTGTAAGAATTAAGCTTGGTAATTATTTGTTGAGTTTAATTAGAAGCAATGATGGGAACTTATGGAAAGATGGAATTGAAGTTTGTTGGAAATCTATTCATGGAAATTAGTATTTATGTTTTCTAGATTAATTGTCATTTCCTTGTAGTTTATTTTTGTTCTTAAAATAACATTTAATTTCCAGTGGGTCTTAAGATAGATTTCTTTTGAAGCAAAGTATAATTAATTTGGATTTCATACTTTAGATTAAGAATTAAAGTAAATGTTAGTCTTTTCCATGAATCGGTCTCAATCAAGTCCAGTGAAGTCATAAATAAGTCAACAAAACTTTAAATGAGGAAATAAGATAGAATTAATCCTTAGGAATTAGTCGTTGTAGTTCAACTCCTGAGAGCTCCTAAAGGAGCCAAATTGACACCTGAAGTCACTGTTTATAGTGCAAAACTCCCCAAAAATCTATGACAACCATCCTTATTGCATATAGATCTGAGGTAGACCTGGTTCGATAAATAATTAACTAAATGATGCAAGTTGTGACTTCAATGACCTTTCCCATCAACAACATCATGACCAATTTGTATATCTATTTCCAAATGAAGCTCAAAAGAGATATGTATATATCTTGTACCAATTTATATGGAAGGATGTAATCTTGAATGATAAACTTGAATTTATTCGATATAAAATCTATGTTATGGAATGATTTGTGAAATTACAATGAAATGCAACGGAAGTTTGAAAGTAGTGTTATTTCAAATGCGCATGCAATTTCCATTATGAAAAGAATTTTTTTTATTGTCATGTTTTGGCATCATAGAGTATTCACTTAATGTGAAAAATTTGTAATTTTATTGAGTAGAACACCAGGGTTATTACATAGAGGGAGGGAGAGACCTGAGAGACTGAGGGGGTTGGGACGGAGTGATAGAGAGAGAGGTTGGGAGGGAGGGAGATACATGAGAGAGAGAGTTATCTAGGTAGAGTGGGAGGGAGAGATCTAAGAGAGAGAGAGGAAGGAGGAATAGAGGGAGGGAGGGAGATAGATGAGAGAGAGGGGGCAGGAGGGATAGAGAGAGAGGGATAGAGGGAGGGATAGAGAGAGAGGGGGAGAGGGAGTGAGACAGAGTTATCTAGGTAGGGTGGGATGGATGAGGAGGGAGAGACTTAAGAGAGAGAGATGGGGAGGGCCATAATGGAAGAGAGATAATGAGAGAGAGAGGGGGTGGAGGGATAGAGGAGGAAACAACCCGAGAGAGGAGTGATGGAAGGAGAGACCTGAGGAGGAGAGGGAGGAGGAGAAACAGAGAGAAAGAGAGGGATGGACGGAATTTATATATAAGCCACACAGTGAGGGCAGAGAAGGGGAGACCTAAGAGGAGTAGTGAGACCACATATAGAGATGGGGCAAGCCCATAGGGAGGGAGGGAGAAACTGCTGGGAGGAGAGGAGCCAGAGGGGACAAACCCTGAGAGATGGTGAGGGGCTAGGAGGGATAGGAGGAGGAGGAGGACCCTGCATAGGGCGTGGGCTGGTCTAGGCAGGGTGGAAGGACAGAGGAGGATAAAGGAAGAAGAGGAGGCAGAGAGGAAGCATCTAGCCAGGGTGGGGGAGGGATAGGAGGAGGAGCAAACCCAAGAGAGAGAGAGAGGGCGAAGGGATAGAGGGAGGGAGAGACTCTGAGGAGAGAGCTAGGACATCTAGGTAGGGAGGGAGGGACTAGAGAGAGGGGGATGAAGCAAGGGATAGAGAGAGAGAGGGAGGGAAACAGGGAAAGACTTGAGAGAGATTTATCTAGGTAGGGTAGGAGGGATAAAGGTAGAGAGAGGGATAAAGGGATGTAGGGAGATTTATCTAGGTAGGGTGGGAAGGATAGAGGGAGGGAGAGGGAGTGAGAGAGAGCTATCTAGCTAGGGTGGGAGGGATAGAGGGAGGGAGAGATCTAAGAGAGAGAGAGGATGGAAGGGATAAAGGGAGTGAGAGATAGAGGGATTGGCATCAATTTGAGTCAAGTGAGTAAGTAGATACATGGATTCCATAGTACCTAACCCATTTATTTGTAGCACAATCCTCTTTAGAAGATGAAATAGAAATTTTAGTTGACTATGACCATCTTTCAGATCTTGTACAACCATGACATGTCTATGTACTTGTTACATTGTAGGGGAATGAAGAGAGATCAGACTATTAGCTGGCACGATGTGTACATGGAAAGAAAAAACTAACACAACTGATGACAAATGATGGTGGGTTCATGTATCTTATAGGATATGTTGTTGTTGCTGCCAAAACTTGGTTGCAAACATATATGATTAGAAAGAATGACATACCTGCATTTGAAGACTATGAGAAACGCAAAACCATTCTCGTGTATTTTCACCTTGTTATAGTAACAAACCACTAGTACCAAAATAACAATATATGACTATAAAAAATACTAAAAATTGCTTATAAATGACTAAATATGGTCATGTGACCATTAGTAGTTTATTGCTAGTCATTTATAACTTGACTAGATTGATGACTAAACCATTTTTAGTCATTTATTGGTTGTTTTGATTGATCAATTTGGTAGTATATTTAGTCATTGATTGTTGTAATCTGGTCACTTATTTAGTCATTTTTAATTCATTGATATATTTAGTCATTGATTGCTATAATTTGGTCACTTATTTAATCATTTTTATTCATTGATTTTTGTCCATTGGAAGTGTATTTAGTCATTAATTTTAATCATCATTTTGATCAATTTGGTAGTATATTTAGTCATATTTATTCACTGTTCACTGATTTCTATCAATTGGTAATATATTTAGTCATTTTTATTTCATAGGTCATATATTTAATCATATTTATTCATTGTTCACTGATTTCTATCAATTGGTAGTATATTTAGTCAATTTAATTATTAATTGACATCAATTAGTAGTATATTTAGTCATTTTAATTAACTAATATTTGAGGATTGCCCATTACATCAACCAACAACTGCAATAATAAGACAAACCATTATAAGTACCTCAATGAACTTTATTAATAGAAGAAAGGTGTTCTAGTTACAACTTAGAAATGAGTATTACACTTTACTTTTAGTCACAAGACCTGAAATCTAAGCTGCTACAATATTGCACAAAAAATGATTGCGTTGTTGAAAACTCTTCCTAAAACCTCGCAACATGGAAATGCATGTTTCGCTCCTGTCTACGCCCCTTCATCCTTTAAAATTTCTACACCAAGCAATCTTCGGAGAAAAGTGCAACAAATTTTATAAATCCAAGAAGGAAAATATCTAGCGTCCCGCTATATGGTTTCCCTCCTCCAATGCTCAACAATAACCCAACTAGAATCTTTCCTCCTTTATATGAAACATGCCATCTGATATAAGCAACATGGTGCTACCTTTTCCACCATGAATGAAGCTATGCCTCAATACAAACAACAAAATTACTATTAGTATCAATTCAAAAGAATAAAAGTGCATTGTCTATTGCAAGTTTACAAAAGTAAGTCCAAATAGAACAAAAAGATAAATCAATTAAAAAATCGTAGGAGACAGATCACATCCACAAACATGGGAGAGCTATGCAAAATTGGAGAAATTGGCTTGGAAAATGAAGGCAACAAGGTATTTCTAGATTCAAGACTTTTACTTAATGTTGTGGAATAGAAGAAAAAAGAATCATTTATCTGCCACCATGCTGAAAAGTTAGCAATTGCATTTGGTTTGTTAAACATGGCCCTTGATACAACTATTAGAGTTGTTAAGAACCTTCAAGTATGTTCTGATTTTCACATTGCATCTAAATTCATCTCCAAAATTGTTGCAAGAGAAATTGTTCTAAGAGATGTGAACCATTTCCATCATTTTAAATAGGGACAATGTTCTTGTGGAGAATATTGGTGATGCTAAATGAAACAATCTGAAACATAGGCTTGCACTATAATAATGTGCACTACATTAGATATTCAGAGGGACATCCATCAAATAATAACAATAGGGATTTTTTTGTCATATGTTGTAGTTACAAGTGCCCTGCTAGACATACATGAAATTCTAAGGGGTTTTTTTATGGCTAGACTAATAAAATCCTATTGTAGGGGATACTCCTAGTACATATGGCCCAATTCTAATGACAACTATTATTAAAGCTAAAATATAGCTTTGTATCAATGGGGATATATGGATCTTGTTGCCACTAATCTGCCCAAAGAAAGCCATATGCTAATATTTGACTTCTAAAATCTACTTAGATATTTTATTTATTGTTTCATGTACCTCCAAATAGGTGCACTAGATCCTTGAAGGGGATTAACACAAATTTATTCAAAAAGCAAAAGAGACTAATTCTATATGATTTTGCTTTATAATTAATCCCAATGCTGATAACAATCAATCTTAGCTTTGCAAAATACACGTCATCATTAACTAATAAGTTCTTAAAAATTTTTTAGGATGCACCCTTCCAAGGGTTAGACCTCTCCAAAATTTCAACATAATTGCAATTCTTTTGAAAATTTGGAGAGGTTTGTCCCTTGGAAGGGTGCACCCTAACATTTTTTTAAGAAATTATTAGTTAATGATGCTGTGTATTTTTTAAAGCTGAGATTGATCATTATCAACATTGGGATGAATTATAAAGAAAAGTCATATAGAATTAGTCTCTTTTACTTGTTGAATAAATTTGTGTTAATCCCATTCAATGATCTGGTGCATCTATTTGGAGGCACATGAAACAAGAAATCAAATATGTAAGAAAATGTAGCCAGTGGGTGTAAATCCCAACTCCTCAACCTTTGAAAGCGTCCTTCCTACATATGTGTGAATTGGAGCTTTGGATGAGGAAGTTCTTTCAAATCCAATAGAATAATCATTACAAGTCATTAAAGCTAACAAAAAGGAGACCAATATATAAATGATTAAAACAAAAGAATACAATCAAAATACTAAAAGCAATAAGTAGAATCTGACTGCACAACAACCATCTTTGTAGATTCCATTGCATCATTAATCGTTTAACTGTCAATGACTCATTGTCTTGCCAAAGAGATCTAGTCCTCCACTGTCCACTACTACACCACTATTCATAAACTAGCCTATTGTGGTATGGCAGTGTTTTTCGCTCTACCTCATCAAGCATCATACACCATTGTAGTGTGATGATGACTATACCACACCATCATAAGATACCTTTGACCATTGTCGCAGGGTGGTGGTAACCATTGCTATACCGCACTAGTCAACATGGAAGCACTGCAGGGTGGTGGTAACATTGCACTACTGCAAGCTCAGTCTAAGATCTCTGTGGGGTAGCAGTAAGTATTGCTCAACTACCAGTCACTCCATGAGATGCCACGAGATGGTAGTAAAGGCTTGAACTCTCACTTGGTGTAATCTTACTTGATGATGACCAAGTTGGGGGTCCACTAGTGAATTTGAGGCACATAATTCCAATAGGTAAATGCCATAAATTGTCCAAAACAAATACACATGTATCAGACTCAAGTCACTTAGGAAAATAGGGCATGTGAGACTTCCCACTAAACCAATTCAAAATTTATAAGGTGTAAATATATGGCTCTTTTAGCACTACAATTAAGGTTTAAATCACAAATATATAAGCAAGATGTAGCATAGATTCCAACAATTGTAATCTATAAATCAAGCACTACTGAAAAGACAACAAAAAGAGAGATTGCAGCAGAAATCTTGATTGAAAGATAAGATTGTTATTTAAAAATCAACAAAAGGAAAATATTAAACTTTTATAACACTATAGAACACCTAACCACCTAGTATACAAAGCAATGTTTTTATATAGATCTTGATCATGGGATATCCATCAAAGCATAACAACAAGGATTTTTTGTCATATATTGTAGTTGCAAGTGCCCTGCTAGACATACATGAAAATGCGGAAGTTTAGACAATTTGTATCAAGCCAAATGTCAAAAAGTATAGTTAGAAAGACAAATCCTTATAGTTGGACCTCAAATTGGACAAAGCATATTTATGATTTAATCTTTAGAATGTAGGAACTTTCCTCATCGAAGCTTCACGAACTCAAATTGGATCTCCAATTGGACCAGTAGATTTATTATTTTATCTTTAGAATGCAGGAACTTTCTCCATTCGATATTCATGACCTCAAATTCAATAAAAAATTGGATAAGAAAATTTATGATTATCTCTTTCCACCAACACTTGTATTCCTATACTCAGGTTTTGCTTCTAAGAAAAAAAACCTAGAAGTGTTTCAAACTAGCTAAAAGTGCTCTCCAATCTGGTTATGTCACTGATAGAAATCCAATTTTTCCTGAACCATCCATACCCAAATGTTGCATCACAATATATTCTTTCTACACATAAAAATTCCACATATTAACCACTTCTAATTAAAAAATTTAATCATCACAAAACCATAATTAATAAATCATTTTAGTTTTGGAAAGAATCCGATGTCATTTACTATCAAAACAAAAGTTGTATAAATCATTACAAATCCATGAAGCCTCCTAAATGTAGCTTAAAGCAAGTTTATAGGATGGGTTTCAGCATAATAAGCTTTCTACTACAAATCTTAATGAATGTATTCTAAGTAGAAAAAAAATTCTTCACACTCAAAGTAATGTAGTCAAACATTTATTCCAAAAGTATGTTAGTAGGAGTTAACTAAAAATAGAATGATTTTTTTCTTGGTTTCTTTTATCAATATTCCACATGGAAATGGAATAATCAGTAATAAACCCTAACAATAAAAAATGAAGTAAAGGTTCAAGAAAGGAAATTCCAATGTACTATTATGTAAAGGTGATGAAGGAACTTATATGGGCATGACCTACATACAAATCCCTACCATTGAATTGCGATCCATCCAAAGAGAAAATAAACAATGTAATGATTTGAGAAATATAAGTCCAAAGGGTTATGCTGTAATGGTAATAAAATCACCATAAGAGCACAACTGAGGAACAAGTTCTTGTGACTATAATATGTGATCCATAACTCTATTGGTCATGTGGTACAATTGTGCTATAAAAAATACAGGATGCATTCATGTGTGACCCAAGTTTAATGTGGCTATGCTGTGATAGAAATGGAGGCACTCATATGAGAACAATTCATGTACAAATTAATCAATGTCATCACAATTAGATGTCAATCATCATTGGGTGCATTCAGGTTGACTCAAGTTTAACAGGTTACAATGTAATGATAGCATGATCCAAGAGAAATTACCTCTTGTTGCAATAAAGAGCCTATAACTTTGGTTGATGTGCAGAGTGGTTGTGTTATATCAATTATGTAGTGCATTCAAGCACAACCCATGTTTAATGGGCTATTCTAGAGAGTGATCAATATTTTCTAAACCTTATGAATGTTACTTAAAAGTGTACAACTTAAACTACAGATCAAGTTTGTTACATACTTGAATGCAATCTTGGGTTACCACAAAGTATAATGATGTGATATGCTAATAACCATTATGGGAATTATTAAAGCAAGACCCATGCTATATAGGATACATTTCCCTGATCAGGTTTACATACCTTAATGATCAAACACAAGCTTCCCACACACTCTAGGATACAATCCAAGATCATACCACACCCTGTCAAGACAACTAATTTTTTGACCCAAGATTTAAGGTTGTTTTTTAATACCGACAAAAGCATTGGTAAGAGCATGACTAGGGTACAAACCATAGGTCTCTGTAGAAACATAAACCATAACTCTAGTAGATTATTGAGGTTGCAATACTAAAAATATTGAGACATTGTAGCCAATATCAAGCACACTATGTAGCTCAGTGGCATTTGTAAATGAAATCTATGGTAAGGAGAATGACAATCACTTGAGTTGTGATAGTCAAAAAGAGGTTGAGCAGTGACAAGATAATAAAGCTCAAACCTTGCATACTAAAGTGGAGACTTTAATAGTGAGTTTCCTTACCCCCTTGCTTTCCTTAAGGTTTTTTCGAATTCTATTGATAGTGTTAGACAAGGAAAATGCAATCAGGGAATGACTACCCAAATGAAGTAATATTGGTAATCACAAGCTCAATGTTTCTTCTTATCCATTGTATAATGGAGGTAGTGGATTGCATGTTTGAGTAGTGTTTTGAGACTCATCAAAGATGGGAGAATAGTTAATAATACCTTGTGGACTATGAATTAGTGACAATAAGGTTGAAGGATCTTAAGACCCATAATACCATGAAATAATGAGTCCCCTGTAGTAAGTAAGTAGGAAGTCTATAAGACATAGTTTGATTTTATAAAAGGATGATCATGAAAGGAATCTTCAAGTGACATTGAGTGAGCTATTTGAGATTGCAGTTGAGGGTGCAATATCCAGTCTTAAAGGTAGTTATCATAGCAGTAAATGTGCAATAAAATCAAAGCCTACACAACAAACAATTCATAATGTTATCTTACATAATGCCTTGAGTTTGAAGACAAAAATATCATTGTATCTTGATGAAAGTAGTGAACTTAATGGTCAATCATTGGAAATTGTGATTTTAAAACATGCTCTTGTGCTTATGGAGGCAACATTTTAAGCAAGGCAGCGAGTGGTGGTTTGGAACAATGGTAGGTATGAAGGACTTGTTGTATATGCATACTATGTAGTCTAGCTTAAGACAATGTTCTTAGAAGAGATTGAAGGTGGATTATGGAACTCAAGAGTTACCATGATAAATATTAAAACAAAGGAAAATCTATTTACAAGCCACTTCCATTAAGATATTAAAGATGTCACATGCAAAACCCTAGTAGCTGGAGTAATGAATACAATGCCAAATAGGGCAGTGAGCTGGGGAAGATTTAGGAGATCTCCACATTATCTAATCACGGGAAAATACATCATTTATTTATTTTTTAAAATTAAAAGAAATCATTCTAAACCCTATATAGGATACATTGATACTTCAAAAGCATATGAGGGAATGTGATATTATGAAAATGTATGTCAATTAAATACCTAGATTACAAATAGTAGTGTGAACAATGTAACCCTTGTTGAGCAGAGCAAGAATGAGATAAGCATCAATGAATCCTATGCCTCCTATCATGTACATATCCTTACCATTCTCTATCATTCTTTACTAAAACAATTCTCCATTTTGGTGGGCTACGCTTGAAAATAAGGTTTTGAAAAAGGTTTTAGAGTATGTTTATTAAAATCAAATCTCTATTTTGGCAGGCTATTTCTAAAGATAAGATTTCGATGAAAGTTCTAGAGTATGTTTATTAGAGTATTTTGGCAGGGTATTGATTCTTGATTCCTTAAATTATTTGCTAAATAAATGACTAAATATTTAGTCATTTTTATTTGTACGACTAAATAATTTTTTAGTTAGCCAAATTAGTCATTTATTTACTCATTTATAGCTCAGTTGCAAAAATAAAGTAGAATTTTAGTTGTTGTGACTAAATTTTTTAATCATGTAGTCATTTATTTATGATTTATTCTACTAGTGAATGCTAAGTTATTGAGATATCATGCCAAACCAAGAACAAAAGAACTATGGACAATTAGTAATGTTGATCATGAAGCAATATTGGATACGTTGAAGGTACAAGATGACCCTTCAAGCACACTCGAGTAGCATATCTATCTCATACCATATGAGACAAGTATGATAATTTTCATGTCTTATTATTATTCATGTTTAATTTTAACCATTGTTGAATCAAAAATAGGTTAGAGTTTATGCGTCTTAACAATTCTTAACAAATGTAGGTCTTTTTGGTAGACAATACTATTGCGTCAACATTTTGCTTTAACATTTTGGAGACAATAAATGTAATTTATAAGGAGGTATCTTCTTGATATACTTCTACCTCTTGATTTAAAAGCATTTGAAAAATACCAACAATCACTAATTGATTTTTTTAGGCTCACAAGTTTATACTAGAGGCATTTTTATGTAAGCTATTAATAATCCATACAAGGAAATGAAAATAGACCTTCCCTAGCATTTACCTGTCTAGCTTGACATGTCCATGTTGTCCATTTGTCATAAATATTAAAAAAATCATATATTTTTGCATTTTTTGGTCTTAGGCCTCCTTAGAGACTACCTCAGAAAAAGCACCCCAAAATGATCAGGTGACTTTGGCAATGAAAAAAAAACTTTACATAGCATTTACCTACCTACCTCAATGTGCTCATGCAACCCATTTGTTAAAAATACTAAAAAATTAACAATTTTGCACTTTTTGCTCTTAGGGATCTTTAAAGACTACCCCAGATTACTGCACTTTGGAATCATGGGGGGACTTGTGAAACATAAGGAGGACTTCCCTAGCATTTACCTACTGACCTTGATATGTTGGTATACTTGGTTTTTCTTCATGATGCACAAAATAAAAAATGCTTCTTTCCATTTTTGCACTACTTTCCACTAACAATTTTTGAAAGAATGCATTTGACACCATAACACACAAATGGTGTTAAGTTGACCAAAACTGAGAGAGTTTGGCGTGAAGGGACTTGATATCCACCTATAGGTCCATACAAATCATTCCTACATACCACAAGCTCCCAAAATTACTTCGCCATAGTTTGACAATTTTTTACTTTTAGTGCTCTTTAGAGACTACCCCAAAAAGAGCACCATAGAATGATTGGGTGACTTCGGCAACAAAAAGAGACCTTCCCTAGTATTTACATTCCTACCTATTGTTTGAAAAATTTATCACCTCAATTTATATTCATTTTTCCCACAATGATGACAACTTGACCAACAATTGAGTCACTTGCAATGATAGCTGCAAGTGCTCTCTGCTTATTTTACAAGATGCAACTACCTTTGGATGGTTTGCAATGAATGAGAAGACAAGGTATGCTTTTAACTTGAAAGTAGAAAAGGTGAACTAGTACTTACCCATAACCATGAAAGAAAATGCGATAGATGATTTAGAATGAAATGAATGAAGACAAACAATACAAAGCCCATTTATCCCACACCCATGAACAATATTTTAGGGAAAGAAAGAACAACAAAATATTTTCAGAAGCTAATTTAATCCAAATCCAAAGTTTAAGAACTAAACGTGAATACAACTTACTATAACAGAATGACATTGAAGAATAACCACAAGGAAACATAGTTCATTACCATTTAAAGAAAACATTAAAGTATTCAAAGATTCAAAAATATCTTCTTTATTTCCCCATAGCCAAAACATGAGTTCACATGGGCGGGGGCCCTAGCTCGGTTGGCTAAGTAATTCCGTTGCGGCTCTGCTGGTCACGAGTTCTAGTCTCCCCCCGTCCCGTGGTACCGGAGGGCGTGTCGTGCCAACACCGCCGGTCACGTTAAAAAGTTTACCAGGCGCACTGCAGTTTATAGGGGGTTGTGCTACCCGATTCCTGCAATCTAAAAAAAAATAAAATAAAAAAAACATGAGTTAACATATTGTATATTTATGTACAATGAAAATTACATGAAAAGATCTTCAAACTTCTCCCCTATTCCCCCAAAACTAATTATTCCTAGTTTTTCAAAAAAATTCATCTTTTATAGAGTTTTCCCACAAACCAAAATGTATCGTAACTATTCACAATGGTCTTTGAAGTAATCGTCTTCCAGAAAGTGACATTGAATAGAAATAGTTACGTTATGCCAAAATTGGGTTAGCAACACTAATTAAAAAAAGATGCCATGCAAAAAAAGAAAATTAAACTGTCATGGGTGGTCAAGCGTTCTCCATATCTAGTTGTATCTCCATTAAAAGGTTGTGCAGCTTAGCTTGTTCCTCCTCCTCTTCTAAGACGAAGATCACCCTGTGATATTGAGCGTAGCTGGTTTTTTCCTTCCAAGAAAGTGTGCACAATTGGGAAATGATATCAATTTGTTCTTCCTCAGGCCAATTCAAGTCTAGATGTAGAACAAGCATAGGCTTATCATCCCACATTTCATTGGTTGTAGGAAGCTCCATTTTGAATTTTCCTTCATTGATAAGAAAACAAATTCAATAGTACAACCACCTTTCTTTGTAAACAGTCTTATTTAATTATGCCGGTAGGTAATGATGTCTTTTAATATGTTAGTATCATGTCGCTATGTTAGCGAATTTCTGTTACACTTGCCATTTAAGAGGTCTAATTAATGCACTATTAGTTGAGGGTCGTACCTTAAGATTGAGCTCATATTTCATAGCTCCTAAAAAGATAGTCACAAGATACTCCATACAAGTAATTAAATGGGCTGTGGTGTTCAAAAACCAAGGAGATCACCTAAAAAGACACAGGATCGCAAAAAACCAAACCATAGAACTGCATGTCATGGGTTCTAAGTTTTTGAGAATTTTTGACACACCAATCACTTGGGCAACGATGGGGAGAAAGAAAGATTGGGTCATCAGGTTATTTTGCAACTTTCGAACTGTTAGGTCTCAAAAACGTTGAATTGAAACCACAAGAGGTTTGCAATCTCTTGATACTTTTTTGGCTAACATACAAGACCAATTAATGCAATTGTATCTTCTTCTCTTCAAGTTTTTCCAGACCTAGTGGGTATACCTATATGGATGAGCAGATTTAGGTGATGTATTTCCTATTTTGGAAATCTATCCATGATGGAAATTGGGAGTGGAGAGATGAAAGCTTACTAACTACCCCTACTAAAATTTGAGATGTGAATATTTTGAATAAGATTTTATGAAATTCTAGAATGGAATTGGTGTGACTAGTGCCTACTTCTATTGGGATAATGGAGTCAAGATTTGTATGATATATGAGTCCTATTTCTAGATACAATTCAAATTGTTTGGCACTTTTATAAGTTTATTCTTGACATAAACATGCGAAGATACAATTATCAAGTTCTTATTGATCCAAATGTCCTTTTCCAGATTACTGCAATTAATTAAAAGAGTTTAATCCTTCCTTGAAGGTGCTAGTTAATTGAACCACACAAGAGTAGCAAGTGTGATTTGATAAATTAAAAATATTCTTGATACAACAATTTAAATAATAGGGAAATAACAACCTTGGAGACAACCTAATAATATTTCTAATAAATTCAACAAACATCTGGCACCATAATTGGATCACCAAATTTATGCGTTCCTCTCACTTATATAATTTGAAAAGATTTTACAATATACAACATGATGTTATGTTTTGGCAATAGTTCACCCTATCCAACTACCTAACTCCTAATTCCTCCTAAAATCTCAACCTGATCCAATAGATTTCATTTGGCATATATACATTATATCTTCAATAGTTTTGATCCTTTGTTGTGTGTCAGCTGCAACTCCTCATTATATTTTAATTAATTGCCTTTGGAAACTTAAAATATTTTAATCTTTGTTATATTTGTCTCTCGTAAAAATTATTTCACAATAAACTTTAATTCCTTTGCTGGAAATCTTCACTTTTTGACCCAAAAATGTTTACCCGCTCTCATATCTCCTTTGGTGAAAATGTGAAATATTGTTTTCCACTATAGTCATGCTTTATTAATCTTTTGTTTATACGTTATGATCGTATGCATTCACTACATCGGGGTAACATATGGCATCGAGGAGACATATTTTATCTTACATTGATATCAAGGAGTCTCTTTGATGCATATTGCTATAGGAAGATTGTATTGGTGAGACCTCAAACCACTCTTACAGATATCAATTAGACTTTAAAAAATTATTACAGATATCAGTGAGACTTCATACCATTGTTGCCGATTGGTGAGACTTCAAACCAACTCTTGTCGATCGGCATGACATATGAAGTTGGAAAGAGAAGGAAAACTCACTCTGATAGAACATGTCTTCCCAACTTGTTTCACTTTGTTTTGTCAGTGAGACAAAGTGAATGTCTTGCCGATGAGGGTCCATCGACATGACATGTATGCTCGGGATGACTTGAGGATTTCATTCCGATAGTGTTGTTCTTGTCGATCGGTGAGACTTGAAACCAAATCTTGTCAATCAGTGAGACTACAAGCCACTCTTACAGATCAATGAGAATATGGGCCACTCTTGCAGATTGGTGAGACTACATTTGGTCTCTCTGATGGAATTTTTCTTTGCTACACAGTGACCAAAATGAGTTAGGTAGCCTCCAGAATTGATTTTGAAAAAATACCAAATGATATCATAAAGCCCTAAAAATTCACATGAAGGTATATTTTGGTGGGGAGAATTTGATGCCCCAATCCATTTTTAATAATATATTTTCAGTTTCTTAATATTTTTCTCCAAATTTAGTCACTTTAACAAATCTAACACTGTGTAAACAACAAACTTTCACAAAACCCTTCAACTTGGCGTTTTGAAACCCTGTCAAAACTGATCGTACGAAGTTGAAAATAGGTGTGCACACTCCCATATGCCATATGAACATGCTTGTAAGGTTATTTTGAGTGAAATTGTATTGATTTCATTTTGTGATTTTTCAAAGTGAGCCACTTGAGCATTATTTTCAACTGTACTTTTGAGTGTTAAAATCAAAATTTTGAACACAGGAACCTAAAATTTGCATGAAATTTTAGGCTCCAATGATGGCTCCATCTGGGGATGTATGCCCTTTGTGGGCATAGAAAGAATCCAGGTCTCTGGGAGAGAAAACCAAGTGTTGTATTTATTGAGCATTCAATTCAAACCTTTTTTTTGTCATGAACTGATATGGTTTTAAAAAATTTACACCACAACTGATGGCACAAGGCCACCAAAAAGGAAGGCACCTATTGTCCCATGTCATACACCTTGTTTTGATACGATTTCATCATATTCCTCTTGAAAACATTCATGCAATCTACCCTATCACTACCATTGAAAACTTTTAAAATAACTTTGCTTTCATTGCTACTCTCATTTCTTTGTCTATTATGTAGTTCATAAACTCCATTATCATGTGATAATTTTTTTCCATCCTTATCATACAAAATGTATTCACATTCATTGGAACACTTCTTATTCTTTTTCTCACTATCATGTATTACTAAATGATATCTCGGTTGTATTGAACATGCAACATTTGAATGCCATTCTTGTAAGTCTTAAAATTCTATCATATCAACATCTTTTGGAATAATCAGATCTGAAATATTTTCCACTTCTTCAATATCACTAATTGGTAATGACACAAATTTATATTCCACACAACCATCATTATGTATATTGGAATCAATTAAAGTTGAGCATTTATTATCCATGATGTGCAAACCATTGTTGTTCTCAAAGATTTGTGATTTTGTTTTATACATTCCTTCTTCAACTGAGGAAAACATAGAATCTTTATCAACTTCAAGAATTTTTTCATTATTGTCACACAAAGTACTTTCACTATCAAAGGAAATGTGTGTTGGACATTCAATTTCAACATCATTCATTTGCGCATATCTTTGATACTCCACAGTCAGAAAATTTGAAATTTACTCACTGTTGAGTGAGCATGTTTCATCATCCACCATATTGTTGTTGTATTCTTTATTCTTCTCATTATTGCAAAAAAATTCAAGATCACCAAGAAACATTAAATAAGATGTATTATCAGCACAGTCATGTACTTCACAAGCTGATGTAAAATCTTGATTATCTAAAAATGCTTCATCCTCATCATGCAGGCTATTATAGCAATTATTTTCACTTGCAAACCCATCCTCCATGAGATGATCACAACCCATCCTTAATGAGATGATAAACATCATTGCTTTCTTCATTATTCTAGGGCATATTGTCTTCTATTTCAACTTCTAATTCTTCATTGCTATGGAAAATACATGGTTGCACCTCCACATCATCTGAATCATGGCTGATATATTACTTAGTCAAAGTGTTTCTAGCAATATCCTCAATGCTACAATCATCCTCCAAGGTGGAAAATTGGGCCTCATCAATTTCATCTTCGTTCAAATATGAAATATCATCATTGAGACTTTTATTTGCACACGTTTCTTCTATTGGCTGCATTGTTTGATCCCTTTCTCCATACTCATCAATAATACAACTATTGGATTCAACATTGATAGTGTCCTCATACCTTTTCTTGTCTACAATGTCAATAAATTCATCTATTTTATTATAAGCTACTGGTACCCATGATTTAGGCTAATAAATTGAATTGGGCTCATATACTTTCATGAACTGCTCAATGAAATCATACCTACTAGGTGGGAAATTAATAGGTATTTGCTTACAAATATCTGCCATTCTTTTGAACAAAGAGCACCGAAATTATCCATTTTGTCTCCTTATACCAAGAAAGACATCCAACAGACTTTTGCTTCTCTCTCAAATACATAAAC
The DNA here is from genome assembly GCA_007258455.2 of Sequoia sempervirens. Classification (NCBI taxonomy): domain Eukaryota; kingdom Viridiplantae; phylum Streptophyta; class Pinopsida; order Cupressales; family Cupressaceae; genus Sequoia; species Sequoia sempervirens. The sequence continues at coordinate 547,496,567 of VDFB02000015.1, forward strand.
ATTCATCATTTTTCTTCATAGATTGTTGATTTTGATATGTACCTTGTTGTAGATTTTGACTTACACTTCTATGTGGGTTGGGATTGTGTTGCACTTGACATTGATCATATTGATAATCTTGATAGCTTACCAGTCTTTGTCTAGGAGGGACTGGATAAGCATTTATTTGTTTTGATGGTTGTGGTGAATAAATGTTATGTTGTGAATAAAGTGCACTACCTCCATTGTAAAGATTCCCAATTGTATTATCAGACACTTGTGGGGTCCAATGCTTGCTTGCATTTCTATATTCATTCTTATTGCAAAATGGTATATTTTGTGGTGTATTTGGAACATTTTTTACTTTCCATTGTAGCAGTTGTTGGTTCAATTGTAGCTGTTGTTTTTTCAATTCTTTCAACTCTCTTATTGGCTGCTGCCTTCTCACTTCTTCTAACATTTTGACAAGAAAATTGGAAAAGTATTACTTGTTCTAGAATGTCTATACATTATCTATCAATTTTAAATAGAGTTGCCACCTACTTTTTCAAAAGTAGGAAAATGATTCTTTTGAAATTATTTTTGATTTTCCCTAGCGGAATCTCCTCACTCCAAATGTGATATTTCTATTGACTCTTTAAATGGAAAGGCTGGAATTGAATTTTATATAGTTTGTTCCCCAACAAAGTTGCAAAACTATTAGGTCTCAAAAAAATTGGGTTGAAACCACAAGAGGTTTCCAAGCACTTGATATGTTTTTGTCAAATGTACAAGACCAATTAATGCAATTGTATCTTCTCTTCAGGTTCTACCAAACCTAGGTGGGTATACCTATATGGATGAGAAGATTTAGGTGATGTGTTTCCTATTTTGGCAATCTATTCATGATGGAAATTGGGAGTGGAGAGATGAAAGCTTACTAACTACCCCTACTGAAATTTGAGATGTGAATATTTCAAATAAGATTTTATGAAATTCTAGAATGGAATTGGTGTGACCAGTGCCTACTTCTGTTGGGCTAATGGAGTCAAGATTTGTATGATATGTGAGTCCTTTTTTTGGATACAATTCAAATTGTTTGGCACTTTTATAAGTTTATGCTTGACATAAACATGTGAAGATACAATTATCAAGTTCTTCTTATTGATCCAAATGTCCTTTTCCAAATTACTGTGATTAATTAAAAGAGTTTAATCCTTCCTTGAAGGAGCCAATTAATTGAACCACACAAGAGCAGTAAGTGTGCTTTGATAAATTAAAAATATTCTTGATACATCAATTTAAATAATAGGGAAATGACAACATTGGAGACAGCCAAATAATATTTCTAATAAATTCAACAAACAACTAACACCATAATTGGATCACCAAATTTATGCGTTCCTCTCCATTATATAATTTGAAAAGATTTTACAATATACAACATGATGTTCTATTTTGGCAATAGTTCACCCTATCCAACTACCTAACTCCTAATTCCTCCTAAAATCTCACCCTGATCCAATAGATTTCATTTGGAATATATACATTATATCTTCAATAGTTGTGATACTTTGTTGTGTGTCAGCTGCAACTCCTCATTATAGGGTGGCTTTAGAATAGTGGTTTACACTTTATAAGAGGAAAGAAATTTCACATTTTTTCCTTTCACCATATTGAATGGGTTTGGCCGAACCCATGGTTTGATCGAACCAATGAAAACCCAAATAAAAAAAATATTTAAATAGGTTCGGTTGAACATGGATTCGACCAAACCCCCTTAATATGACAAAAAAAAAAAATTGTTTCATTTTAACATGTCACTTTTACTTTGTTCTTTTATCAGTCACTGTCCCTAGTGCGTGCGGCGAACAGAGACCGTGACGGCGACCAAACAAGGTTTTTCTTTTCAGCGAAAGCAAATTTCCATTCGTCTCTTCAAAGTTCATCATTCCAGTTTGCATATCGAGCACTATTGAGCAGTAAGTATTTAAAATTCAATTTTTTTAGAGTTCAAAATGCATCTATTTGATTAATTTCAAAACTCTAAATGCAATTTTTTAAAAATTTGTTGAATTCAAATTGCATTTGTTTGAAAGTTTTTAAAGCATTTTCAATATAGTATTTTGCTTCCCCGTTTTGCATATATTTTTGTCTTGTTAAACACCTTTCAAGAGAAAAATGAATATCAAAACTATCAACTATCTGTTAAGGGATGAGAGGTCTATAATTCAAAACTACACCCCTTGAACTTCTTTATGTTGATTGAATTTTTCAATGCATCTACAACATTATTTCAAGTATCAGAATGCTCCAACATCACCTCCCCATCATCTACCATTTCATAGTGGACACCTTAACTATCATCCAAATAATAACACAACAAATAAACTAAACACATATGTACTAGAAAAACCAAGTTGCATTTTTATTTGCAAATGTTTAGCCATTAACTTGAGCCTAGACTAGACTTGGCTTCAAACATATCAAGGATATAGATCCAAATGTTATTCTTTTAATTTTGTTTCTTTGGCACACACATTTATATATCCAAATTTAAATATGGTCCTAAGTTGAAATACTTCCAATTAGTTATTTCTCAACAATTTGAACATGAAATATTAAAATTTTAGAGCTACAGTGTTATATAAAAGAAATTTTTCTAATTCATTTAGATATCGATCCATATGTATCATAGATCAACATATGATTTGATCATTAGAGTATTACATCAACTTTTAAGATTACAAGTATAAAATACCTAGGCACTTGCATTTATATTTGGCATGTATTTTAACTTGTTCAATTTTTTTAAATCAATCCAAGGGTTTGAGCAAGGAAAAATGAGTTTCCTCCCAGAGTTAGTGCAAAAAAACATTATAATGGCTCTCAACATAGTCTAAGAAATGGAGATAAATAAATTCCTAAAGACTAGAAGTGTAGGGGTCAAGGTCACAAAATAATTTTAAAACTACAAATTTAGGGTCAAACTTGTAGATGAAAATGTAAATTCCATACATGTAGGAGTGAACCATGAAAGTCATATCTTGGTTTGTTAAGGTGTCATAATATTAAATCTTATAAAAAATCAAGAATCATATCATTGATTATGTACATTACAATAAAATATCTCCATATAACAAATGAAGCTAAAAACCCTAACCCTCTTTGTCAATTCTATAGTGTGCTTGTCTAGTATTTTTAATTTCAATTGTATGTTCGAAGGTAATTTGTGTGTTTACTTATTGTATTTATTTATCCTAGCTAATTAGAAAAGAAAACTCTAAAGAAATTATTTTCTTTTCATTTTGGCAAAGCCATTTAATTTGGTATGTCCTACGATTTGGCCATAAAGGTTTTCTTAAATCTTATTTAGTTTTTAGATTTAAGTGCTTTCTCATTGTCTAATTTCTTAATCAAATCTAAACATTGTTTGATCCTTATTTCCTTCTAATACCAAAATCATCCTCTTTTCCTAGTAAGAAGTCATAGTTCAATCCCACCATGGTTGTGAATCAAGCTAAAATTGGTATGATTGGGAATATGCATGATACTAAATTTATCATAATGGAGAAGAATCATTTGACCATGAGGCCCTTGTTGAGAAAATGGTAATCAAGATATAGCTTTGATGCACACAACCTTTCTTTGGATCTTGCAAATTTGGCTAGTAATATTAATCCTAGTACAATGATTGATCTCCTTCATATACTATGTTGATTAATAAGCCATGTGGAAAGAAAGTACTTAAAGTTAAATAGGTAAAAGGATAATCTCAACAATCCCTTTGAGTGATGTGCCATTTTCCCTCCATCCCAAGCTTCTTCTTCATGTATTCCTCCTTATTGTTTTACTCCTATCTATCTTATGCAATTTATTTCTCCTTCCACCAAATTCTCCTAAATTTATCCTCTCCTTTTTCCTAGATCTCTCTCATGCTACTTATTATGATGCACATAGTTCTCTTTGTCTCCACATTAGTTCTCATTAGTTTTGTTTACACTTCCCATGTTCCCCTCAATGATATTCCTATGCAAGTCTTTGTCACTCCACACTCATTTATTATGTCACGACAAATTTATACACCACCTTCCATTTCTCATCTTGCCACTTTCATTCATGTCCTTAATCCTAGTGTGCCTCTATCTACCCTTGACATTAATGTTTAAATGCTTTTTGAGATGAAAAGTAATGTTGATTCCTTACCTAATGGAAACAAGAAAAGACATATATATAAAAATCAAACACAGTTCAATTTCTATTGAAAATTTTACATATCCATGTTTTGTTGGATTTTTGGATCCTAGATTTGAGATGCACAATGTTAAAGGAGATCCCATGACACATTCAAGGTTCTTTAGTGCTACATATTTGGATTTTGTGTATGTTGATAAGTTATTGGCTAAGTTCTTCCCATGAAATTTAAAATATTATGCTATTAAATGATTGTATTATCTTCCATTTGGGTCTATTTTTTAATATTGAAATTGGTAAATGCAAATATTGGGAATGTTGGATTGAAGTTTATTATTTTAGATTTTTTGACTGTAAACAAGGATCTACAAAGTATATACATTCTTAACATTTGCATGTGCAAGTGAGAGAATGTTAAGAACTAAAAGTTGTTAGAGGCTACCACACTTAATTATGGATCTTCTAATGCTTCATCTACATCATCCTACCATTATAAATTTGAAAAGAAAAATTATTTCCAAAAGGATAGTAAAAAATAATGGAAATGACCATTGTACAAACTATACATTATAAATGTTTCTAATATTATGACTCTAAAGCCTCCAACTTTTTCCTTTGTAAAATGTGCTTCAAAATTTACTTAGTGCAAACATGATTACACTTCCTCCTATTAGGCCATTAGATAAATATAAGGTTATTCCCAAAAGATATAATGAGAAAGAATTTTGTTATTAAATTGTAGAGTTAATTGTAATTATACTCAACATTTTATGGGATTAAGGAATAATTGATTAAGGATTTGATTGATAAAAAAAAATTAGGTTGAGGGGGTTAATATTGGAGTCAATCCTTCAATTGTTCCTCCTAATGAAAATTTAAATATTTTATACTAAATAAATCTAATAAAATGGTTTTATATGAGGGTCATGAGATTGAGGTACATATACATGTTGACGAGCTTGAAATCATTGATTCACCTACATGTGAGGAATGATTTTTTGGTATTAATAAAAATTATAAGGGTACTTATTCTTCTTCTTATGTACTAGTGATTGGCATTTATAGAAATTTCTATGGACTAACCAGTATTCAAACTTAGGACCTCCCATTTGGTGTTAGGATGCCCTACTATTGAGCTAATGGCTCACATTGTGATGAGTCCTTTTATGGCTTAGGTGTGTATCATTTCTCCAACACACTCCCTTGAGCCGCAACACAGGTGTCAAATTCACCTAGCTTGGCTCTAATACCATGTTGAAATTTCCATGAACTAGTTAGGATGCAAATCTCCACCACTAAGCTACCCACCCACTTTATGACAAGTCAATTTACAGTTTAGGTATGCTAATTTTTTTGACACCTTTTTCACATTGTGAGATATTACCAAATAATTATAATGTTCCTTTGGTTTTGTGTGGATCATGAACCATGTAAGGGTGTGTTTATTGATCTTAGTCACCAATAAAATGTATGCATTGAATAATTTTTGTTTTATCATCATTTTATAAACAAGCATATGCATATTTGACGGTTTCTTTAAAATTGACTAATGATATGTTGATTGAAACTATAGGATACATTATTTTACCTTTATTTTGTGGTCTAAAAGATGAGGGAAGTTCTTATTCTATGTCATAATATTTCTTCTTTAGATGTATCTCATATTTTACTTGGGTATCCATGGATAAAGCAATATCAAGCAACATCATCTATGTCATGCCATCAAGGTATCAAATATGTTCACACTAGTAAAGAGGTTACAATTGCAAGAGATCCGTATATGCCTTTATTTTAGATTAAGTCATTTAACCTTAAATAATTTTAAGAACATACCTAAGGATCCTCTATATAAGTGCAAGGATTCTTTGCCTAATTTGTAAAAATTTCAAAGGAATAACAATGGTGGGAAAATCAAGACAAGATGCAACAATTTAGAATTCCTAAAGGGTTTACAATTATTAGAGCCAAAGTAGGTTATATGTAGGTTTTATATATTATAAAATGAT
>VDFB02000015.1:547502824-547543116 GCA_007258455.2 Sequoia sempervirens
AAAACTAAGGAAATTTTCGAAACATGTTTTTGTAGTTGACTTTCTAGGTATGACACCCCCAAGCCAAATCCAAGGGCAACCCTGAGGGAAATCCCAAGGTTGTAGATTTTGTTGGACAAAATGGATATCCATTACGTTTAGTGTTTTTAAAATATTTTGTATATATATAATATATATAATGTATTATTAATATATAATAAATATATATTATATATTAATAATACATTACATATTATATATATTATATATATTAATAATACATTATATATTATAAATTATATAATATCTAGGTAGGGTGGGAGGGATAGAGTGTACACCCCATCTTATTGTTAATGAGTCACTTTTACCATCATAGGCAAATAGGATGATGAATGCAATCATGATTTTGATATGTTTGTTAAATGAAGGAAATACTGGAATAGGTATTAATGATGTTATTACTTTGAAAGAGTAATTATGTTTACATTGATGAAGACCATGTATTGCTATATGAATATGCTAATGTTTTATGATGCATGTGTGTAATTCCCCACTAAGGGACCCGATGGATCAACACAAAAGTCCACAAATAACATGCCAATATATACAAAGAAACTAAAGTGACACCACTAATGCACCTCAAAAAAATAACATGGATAACATCATTACATTAACATCATATCATAATCACATTATGACCTAAAAGTAACATTAATTGTAGCCCACTTACACACCTATCCACCATGGTCCCCTAACGTTGCTACTACAACACATCTACACTAACTAAACCTACAAAAAGACATGATACACTAAGAACACATCCAAACAATTTTTTTGAGTGTAAATTAAATCTCATACATCAAATTACATATGATAACACAACTTGATTATAATTAAACCTCATCTAACACTATGCCAATATGAACCTATTCCTAATCAACATCATGAAATAGGTGCATAAAGATATATCACATCTACTACTAAATTAAGTTTATATGCATAATAAATACAAAATTTCTATGTGAACCCTTCCATTACATAATAAACAACAATAAATATATCTTCAAGATTACCTCAACTCATTTACCTTTCCTTTACAAGAATGATACAATGTACAAGATACATTCATGTGAGGGGTATATATATAAGATACATATTGGACACAATTTTCTTAGAAATATCATATGCACATAAATCCAACTCTAGAATGAAGTAGAAGGAAAGACTCTCCATGTTGCACACAAACTATACCACCTAAACCCGAATGGATGGTTGGAAAATACCACCCTACCATGTGGAACCCTAAGGCCCACTCCCTCAGTGCTAGGAGACAACACTAGGCCCCACACACAAGCAATCAATAGAAATAACAAGTGGCTGACACTAAACATCCAAAGGAGACTACCTAAAACAAAAAATAACTAAAATCACAAAGACTTTCAGATACTTCCAGAGGTTCAACACATAACACAAATAGATAGGAGACCCAAAAGCTGATCATTATGCCACAACACATACAATGAAGCAAATTACATCATTTGCACAATATTATAACATGATAACCAAAATTTAATTTATTTTTCTTAGTAGTTCATAATCAAGACCAACAATGCATATCCTTGGTACAATTGATCCTTACAGAGAACAAAAGACCCAACACAAAATTTTACAAATAGGAAGGGATTATCAACATACATATAGTAACACATTCAAGCACAAATGAAACAATAGAATACAAATTAAAAGATAGAGCTATATCCTCCTATACAACCTTCAGAACTGAACTAATTCCCTCTTGACAATAGTCAAGTCCACTAGACATAAAACAACCATAAAACAATCAAATCAACTCAAAATCCAAATTTGTAAAAAATTCATTTCAGATTTGACCCTCTACTACTCAGTAGCATGGGAAGAATTGACCAAAAATGAATCAAAAATTTTAAATATGCGAAACAACAAATGAATCCCTTAAAAACCCTCTTTTTAGCATACCTAATTACAGTCAAACATCAAAATGAGAAAACCTAGCATATAAAAGCATTTCATAACTTGAAAGAAACACTTCAAATCATTCAAATAACGTATTCTATAAAATACATATATATCTCTATGAATTTAAAATGCAAACTATAAATTAAGTACAAAACCTACCTCAAAACATGAAAATTTTAAATGCAAGATGCTAAAAATTGAAGAAGTTTTCCAAACCCGAATCTCTAATCCAAAGCACGATTAGAAATCATATTCCAGATAATTTAGCAGCAAATCCATTCCTCTCAAATCATAATTGAATTCCAAATCACTCTCCAAATTTTGATTTAAAACCACTCTAAATTTTCCAAAAACCTTTGAAAATTACTTCAAAACCATGTAAAATCTCTCCATTTTCTCTCTATTCTCAAACCCCCCAAAAATCTCTTTAAAATCCTCTAAATTTCATGCACAAAAAAAAGTGAAAGTCCAATTTCCCAAATTTTCCCTTAAAAAAACTAATTAAATTCAAAAAAAGAAATAAAAACAAAAAAGAAAGTAACTTTCTTTCTTTTCCCCAAAATAACTCTTCTTTTCCAAAATAAAACAAGGAAATAACACCCTCTCATAAAATAAAATATTAAAATATTAAATTAAAGCACCTATCCTCATCCTACTAATGAAATAATTAAAATAAAATAAATAATCAAATTAACTCACATAATTAACTCATTTGTTTAGGGTTTCCCACCAAATAAACCAAATAAATTCAAAACATTATTAAAGACAAAAGAGCCTCCTTAAAAATAGCCACTCCACCAAAAAGTAAATCAAAACACAAATATAACATATGATTACATATTAAAATTTAAATATTTACCAATAAACATATTAATATTTAATAAATAACATTAGAATATGATGATATTTATAGCCTTATTTTCATAAAACATAATACACAGTCATAATAATATTAATAACCAATATTCACTCACACCAAAGAATAATCGTAGCAATACATACACATATATATAATAACATTAAATCACACTTTAACACCCACATGACAACTATAGTTACCAACAAAATAAGTGATCTAGAAGCTAACTTCACTTAAATAGGTCATAATCAGAGACCAAGCATAAACCACAAAATAAATTCTTACTAAAAGGAGACATTCACATGAAAACATACATAATGAGAATGATCACAATAGTGACTAACTTGACTTACCAAAGGACTTAGCACCATTTGAACTGAATCCATACTCAAACCTAGACATTAGAGTCACATAATCACACAACCCAACAAAAACATTCACACAAGTGCAACACTCCAACCATAGGGTGTGGGAGATTAGGCATTGTCCCATGAAAACCCAGAAAGGTGGTCACACATTGAATCAATTGTCCCTAATTGGAGATAGTGGCTAGGGTTAGGGTATAACTTAGGCATAGATGTTATCTCCTCAACCACCATTGGGATTAGAAACACACTCAGACCTGCTAATTCAGGTGGAGACGCAGCCTAGTACCTGTTCCCTCAAACATACAAGTTAGAGCACATGTACATAGTAGACAAAATATTAGGAAGGGAACTCTAGCAATTGTATCTCATTCCTGTATGTCCCCCATACATCCAATGGTATGATTCTTCCCTTTCCACCTATCCTAACAACATACTACTGCATCACCTAACTATCCAAATACATCTTTGCATAATAATAATAACATAACAATATGCATCATACTCATAAAAATACTAATAGAAGTTCATGTTCCATCTGCAACCACAACACTTGAAAACAAGTCAATACCTCTTAATGATAATAAATATAATCATAATCATAATCAAAATATCATATCGTCATGATAATAATATGTTAGAATCATGTGAAAATCCTAAGAATAATCAAAGCACTTCCATAGCACAAATATGCCCATAGCTTGCATTCTGCATCTTTAGGTTCCTTAGCTAGACTACCTGCACATCCAAAGTGAGAATGGAGGGGCACTACAATGTGGATTTACTTTGAACAGCTAACTACCATGGGAATGTGTTAAGTTGGATGTAGGTTCATATTCAATCCTCTAGGAGTGAGGGGAAGTATCACTCAGGAGAAGAACTTGGTTGAGTAACTAGTAATGAAACCTAACTGAGCTTACATGTTGGGGAAATATATCTCAAACTTGCAATTATATAAAGGTTATTTTTGAGAGGATATATATATATATATATATATATATATATATATATATATATATATATATATATATATATATATATATATATATATATTTCCTAGTTACTCCGATAGGTGTAATATACAATAGCATCAAGGGGGAGGAGTGGGATGCATGTAAATAATTTTTTGTTAACTTTTTCATGAAACTACTAAAATGGCTGACATACATTAGATAAATGATACATTATAAATCTAATGGTGGATATTTTGTTGGCCTATCTTTCCGTAGAATGTAATCCTATTTTATGAGGGTGTTATATTATGACTGCGAGAGAGACGATGATGTATTCTAAGAGTCTAATAGGGTAAAAGCACAACCCTGTGTCACACTTTATAAAGGAATCGGCCAACAGCAAAAAAAATTCTGAACTTCAACCACATAAAAGTGGTCTTTATGTTTTGAATTTCAAAATGGTGTAAACTAATGAAATGTAGAAATTTTGATGAAGTTTATTGTTGTAATTTTTAAAATTAAAAAAAAAAAAATTTTCATTATGTTTTTTTATCAATTTAAGGACAAATTTTGGAATGCTGAAAATTTCAGAAAAGAGTGACTTCACGGGCCGTCAAGAAACAAATTGAAAAAAACTTTATTTCTCCCTATTTTTTTTTTCTCCAAATAGGTAACTTCAATATCTTGTGCATGGAAAAAGAAAAATCAAATTTTGATGTATATTTTTCTTGTAATAACGTTTTAAAGTAAAACATGTCAAAATTTGACAGTTTTCACAGGCCGTCAACTATTTTCAAAATTTTAAATCATTTTCAAAAAAATAATTATACCCTTTTGAAGAAGACTCTCTCCTCTTGTGCCCCATATAAGATTTAATTTTTTTTAATAAATTTTACTATCTTGTTTTTAATTTGTAATCAACTTCCTTTTTCATTTTGAAAACCTACTTGCATTATTTTAAAAATAAAATATATTAAAACTAATAAAAATATTTTAAAAATTATATATTTGGATTCTCCACTCCGAGCTCTACAAAAGAGTATTTTTTGTTTTTGCAAAAAAATAATTCTGACTAAGGAAATACTTAGCTAAAGTTGAAAGTTTCAGAAAATTTTGAAAAAAGCTGAGTTGGCTGCCAACTAGGATGCCACATAGACAGTTTTGGTAGAAACAGTTTCTATAGAAAGGGTTTCGGCCGAAACCCTTTCTATAGAAACTGTTTCTACCGAAACCCTTTCTATAGAAACCCCGCACATTAAAAAATTCAATTTCGAAGGCAGTTTTAAAGCGGGAAGAGGAAAATTTTGATCTTTTTGGATTCGGGCGAAACTTATTCGACCGAAACCTATGTGCCACATAATATGCCACATGGTTTCGGTCGAAACCTAATCGGGCGAAACCTTTCCAACTGAAAATATTTCGCTCGGAACTATTTATTTGGCCGAATGTGTGACACAACTTTGTGCTTTTACCCAATAGTAGTCATGCTCTCTTTTGATCTCTGAGTGGTGATGCTCTTGTGAGAAGCTTGCTTTGCAAGTATATTGTAATCTTTGTGATTTATTGAATAATATATTGGGAGGATTTTAGAGTGTGGGGTTTTTCTCCTAAAAGTAATTTCCCTACATAAATCACTATGTCATGGTATGCATGATATTTATGTTTATTTTTGTTTAAGTTTCTATAACTTTTAAAGATCTATAATTTTTTTGCATTATTCTCCTTTCAAGATTAGTGTAGGAAGTTGTTCCACTACCTTAGCTTCCTTACAAGTGGTATCAAAGCTTGATAATCTTTGGTTTCAATTATGGGTTGTGTTGTTTGAAATAATCTGGATTTGAGTGGGAGCTTGTGCAAAAGATACTTTGTGATCTTGTTGCAGGAATTTTCAGATGGCAAGTTCATCAAGAAGAATAGAGGTGGATAAATTTTTTGGAAATAATTTTGAGATGTGGAAGCTGAAGATGGAGGATCTATTGATAGATCGAGATATGTGGGATACTATTGATGAAAATGTTTCAAGGCTTGCAAATCCCACTCAAGCTACTCAATATGATGTTATGGACCGTAAAACCAAGGGTCTAATCAGATTGTGTTTGGAAAAATCTATTTTAATTAATGTCCATGAGAAGACCTCTGCATAGAAACTGTGGAAGAAACTTGGTGAGATGTATCAAGCCAAATATTTAGTGAACAATATTTTCTTGAGGAAGAAGTTGTATTCCTTGAGAATGAAGAGGGTGGATGAATCATAGATCACCTAGAAGCATTCAATATGCTAGTGGCTCAATTAGCATTAGTTGGTGTCAAAATGGATGAGGAAAAATATCAGATCTTGCTTTGTTCTTTGCCTGATTGGTGGGATTCTCTTGTTATGGCTATTGAAAGAACTTCTGTTATTTTGAAGACTAAAGATGTGGTGAGTTCTTTGCTTTCTGAACAGATGAGGAGGAAGGTATCCATCACTACCAAGGAGGCCCTAAATGTTCGTGGAAAACCCAAGGAAAAAGGAAAGAAGAATGAAAAGCATGACAAATCCAAGTCTAAGGGGAGATTTAAATCTCCTGGAAAGTCCAAAGTTATTTGTTGGAACTGTGGTAAGCCTAGACATGTTTGTAAGGAATGCAAAGAAGAAAAGAAGAAGAAAAAGAAGAAATTTGATTATGATTCTGAGTCCGAAAAGGAAGATTGCAACACATTCATTACATATTTGGAAACTCATGTAGGTAATGATGCATGGTTAATTGACTCAGGTGCATCTTTCCATATGACCTTTAATAAATATTGGTTTTTTGAATATGAATAATTTGATGGAGGTAAGGTGTACCTGGGTGATGATTCTCATTTAGACATTGTTCGCCATAGTAAAGTTAAAATCAAATTTCCTGATGGTAGAATAAAAAGGATTAATGGTGTATTGCATATCCCTGCATTAGCATGAAAGTTTTTATTTGTGAGTAAACTAATAGATGTGGGTGTGTAGGTAGCATTTTATGATGCAGGATGCCAGATGGTTAGAGGGGTTATGGTGATTGCCAGAGGTGTTAGATATAGCACATTGTATAAGCTTGATGCATGCACTATTGAGTGTAATAGTACTTCTATGAAAAAAAAATTTATGGAAGAAGTGAGGGTTTCACCTTCAGCAGATGGTCATGGCTTTTGGGTACCCAAGGGTGCTCTTTCTTCTGAAACAAAGTTACCTACAGAGAAAACTATGTTATGGCACTAGAGACTTGTCCATTGGAGAAAATGGGTCTAAGAACCTTGAAAAATAAAAATATTGTTGAAGGTTTTTCTAATTTTAATCTTATTCATTCTAATGTGTTTGGTCTTGTAGATGTCCCTTCAATTGGTAAATCCACATATTATGTTTCATTTATTGATGATTATAGTAGGACATGGGTATATTTTCTAAATAGTAAATCTGAATTTTTTAGTCAATTTAAAGAATTTAAAGCAATGGTTGAATTGTAGATTGGAAATAAAATAAAATGTTTGGACTGATATTGGTGGTGAATTTTTCCCTAATTATTTTGATAGATTCTATAAAGATTATGGTATTTATAGATAGAAGACAACTTCGTATTCTCCATAATAGAATGGAGTTGCAGAAATAATGAATAGGGCATTGATGGAGAAGGCTAGGAGTATGCTGAGTGGTACTGGCCTAGAACAAAGGTTTTGGGCTAAAGTTGTTGCCATTGACTGTTACCTGATTAACAAGTCTCCTACATTAGCTCTTGTTGATAAGACACTTATAGAGGCATAGTTAGGCCACAAGCCTTCATTAAGATATCCTATAGTTTTTGGTTGTGATGCATATGCACATGTGCTAAAGGAGAAACACACAAATTTAGTAAAAAAGGCTATGAAATGTATCTTCATTAGATACAATTATGGTGTGAAAGGATACAAGCTTTGGGAACTTATTTTACAAAAGGTAATATATAGTAGACATGTCATTTTTAGAGAACCTAAGCCTTCTTCTATTACATTGCAGCCAGAACAAAGTATACATGAAGATGTGATTCAATTTCCTTCTACACCTAAGAAAGTTGAATCGAGGCCCAATGATAGACAAGAAGTTGAGGAGAGCTCATCTAGTTTTGGATCTTCAGAAGAGGAGGAAGAACCTCCAACTCAACGTGTTCGTAGGTCTACAAGGAATAGAGAACCACCTAAAAGGTATACAATTGATGATTGGAGATTTATTTTTGCTTTGAATACTAACATGGATGAACCCAAATTTGTAGAAGAAGCATTAGGTATGAATGATGAAAAATCCGTGAAGATTGCTATGGATGAAGAAATGACATCTTTGAGAAAGAATGATACATGGGATCTTGTACCTTTGCCTGAAGGATAAAAATATATTGGTTGCAAATGGGTGTTCAAGAAAAAGATTTGTTCAGATGGAGGTATTGAGAAGTACAAAGCAAGGTTGGTTGTAAATGGTTACTCTCAAGTTGAGGGTGTTGATTATGGTGAGATATTCTCTCCTATTGCAAAGATGACATCCATTATATTTTTGCTTTCTATTGCTATTGCTTATGGTTTAGATGTTGAACAAATGGATGTGAAAACTACTTTTCTTCATGGTGACTTGGAGGAAGATATTTATGACACAACACTACTTGGTGAAAGGTAAAAGTAAGTTGGTTTGCTAATTGAAGAAATATTTATATGGCTTAAAAAAAAAGTCCTAGGATTTGGTACCAGAAATTTGATATATATGTGTTGATTTTGGGATTTGAGCATTCTAAATCAAATCATTGTGTTTATTATAAAATTTATGGTGATCATTTGTTGTTTATTGTATTATATGTTGATATGTTATTTATTGGCAAATGGAAAGGTATGATTTTAGAACTAAAATCTCAACTTACTGTTAAATTTGAAATGAAAAATCTTGGTACAACTAGGCACATTCTTGGGATAGAAATTAAAAGAGATAGAGTGAATAGAAAGCTATGGTTTGGCCACAGTATGCCAATTTAATTTTATAGAGATTTAACATGTAAGATTGTAGACCATTGTGTTCTCCCCTTTTTGTTGGAACAAAGTTATCTATTTTAGATTTTCCAACATCTCCATCAAAGATGGAAGACATGAGAAAAGTGCCTTACCAAAGTGCAATTGGAAGTTTGATGTATGCTATGGTTTGTACTAGACTAAACATTGCCCAAGTAGTGGGATTTCTTTCTAGATATATGTTTAATCCTGGTAGAGTTCATTGGGATGTAGATAAAAGAGTCTTCAAATATTTGCACCGTATTCAAATTATTCCTTGTGTTATCATAGTAATATGACTAAAGATGAGATTTCCCTTGATATTCATGGTTATGTGGATTAAAACTGGGCAGGTGATATTGATAGTAGACGATCCACCAATGCTTATGTGTTTACTTTATTTGGTGGTTCAATTAGTTGGATGAGTAAGCAATAGGTTGTAGTTGCTTTGTCCATTACTGAAGTAGAGTATATAGCAGCTACTCATGCTTGTAAAGAAGCCATTTGGCTTAAGAGATTGTGTTCAAATATTGGAATAAAACAAGGTGCAGTGACAATTTATTGTGACAATTAGAGTGTGATATGTCTAGCCAAGAACCTGAAATTTCATGCCAGGACCAAGCACATTGTGTCCAATATCATTTTGTTAGAGATATGGTTGAAGATGGTAGGGTGAAGTTGGTTAAGGTAGAGACTTTGATGAATGTTGCTGATTATTTAACTAAGCCTATGAGCACAAAGAAGTTCAGATGGTGTTAAGAGATTATGGTTCCTTTGACCCCTAGCAATTAAGATACAATGTTTACTCCATCCCATTTCTCTTACAAGGTGTTCAACAAGTGGGAGATTTGTTGTGAAAATACATCTCAACCTGACAATTATATAAAGGTTATTGTTAATAAGATATATATATTTCCTAGTTACACTGATAGGTGTAATATATAATGGAATCAAGGGGGAGGAGTGGGATGCGTGTAAAGAATTTTTTGTTAACATTTTTAGGAAACTACTAAAATAGTCAACATACATTACATAAATGAGACATTGTAAATCTAGACCGTTAATTATTAGGTTTTAGATCTAATGGTGGATATTTTGTTGGCTTGGCTTTCCCTAGAATGTAACCCTATTTTATGAGGGTGTTGTATTATGACTGTGAGAGAGCTGGTGATGTATTCTGAGAGTCTGATAGTAGTCATTTTTTTCTCTTGATCTCTGAGTGGTGATACTCCTTTGAGAAGCTTGCTTTGCAAGTATATTGTAATCTTTGTGATTTAATGAATAATATATTAGGTGGCTTTTGGAGTGTGGGGTTTCTATCCCAAATGGTTTTCCCCACGTAAATCACTTTGTCATGGTATGCATGATATTTATGTTTATTTATGTTTAATTTTTTGTAATTGTTAAAGATTTGTAATTTTTTTGTATTATTCTCCTCTCAAGATTAGTGTAGGAATTTGTTCTGCTACCTTAGCTTCCTTACATTACACACATGCTCATATTAGAATGGTTGAGTCTAGTCATAGTGTTGAGAATTGGTAAGTCATCCTTTAGTATGATGTTTTTGCATTAGTAAGGATCTTGATTTCTATTGAGTGCATTCTTGGATGATGTTTATGTGTTTGGAGTTTATGGGTTCTTCTTTATATTACTATGCTTGATTGATGAGGTGAACATACGTTGAATGTATGCATATGCATGTTGATGATAGACCATACACATGAAGGAACATGTACATGAGAATAAATAGGTATAAATACCTATGCACACTTATGAACGGGTTTCTTATGAGCATGGTGTTATTAAAGGGACAATGCAACATGTATGCATATATGTATATATAGATCACATGTATATTTCCTATCATCCTATCAATAAGATAATAATTGTATATGTGTTTTATTGCGTAATTGGATGGATATATATATAGAAGATATATACATATATACATATGCATACATGTGTCGATATATACATATGAGTGACAAATAGAAATGTCCATATAGATATATCAATATATGTATACATACGTATACATGTACGAAGAGGTATATATATATACAAACAATATTATATATGATTGTAAACTTGATCTTATTCATTTGAATATCAAATGTATACATATTTACTTGACATGGAATATATATATATATATATATATATATATATATATTAGAATATATACATATATAGCATCAAAGCTATTCATTGATATATATAAAGTATTTGAGGCCAATTTATACATATGTTATGCAAAGAATAAGGGCCGATTCATATAAGCATATGTTTGGCTGCTAAATGAGAAGTATTGTGCACTATATAGTAAGCACTCAAATGGATATTAAGGAACATTTAAATTGACAGATTAAGTGCAAAGGAAATGTGAAAATATAACTTGATGTGTAAAGTGTTTAATACACATGAATAAGGATAAAGACCACAAAATAATGACGTGCTTGGTCAAATTTATTCTATGCATTATAACTATGGAGTTGATTCATCCTTTACATGTCGATTTAATAGTCTATGACTAAGTCGACTATGATATGTGTTGCCTAATAGATATTGATTATTTCTTGGGAAAACCCATGGCCAAAAGAATAGGAAGATGGTTGAAACTTGGTGCCATAATATGAATACCCTATTTTTTTGTAGAAGTCTTTCTCTCTAGCAATTTTATTCTCATCTTTTGAGCATGTGCATATTTGAAATATTCTTGTATTGCTATCATACAAGGAGGTTAATCTGTAGATTACTAAGTTGAATATTAACTTAGAATGTTGCCACCTTTTTACTGTATGAGATGAGTCAACTTGCATGGTTGAGTGGTGTCGACTGGTTTACCACATCCTTAGACATCAATGTCTCATTATTTTGTATAAATAGATGAGCCAGCTCTGTCATTTGGGATGTACATTTTATAGTGTAGACACATAAAAATGACCTAGGCTGACAAGCTCTATTGTCGCCATTTTCTTCCTAACATAATTAAAATATTTTAATTTTATGTCCTTGGTCCACTTTCGACTATTAATTAAATAATTCATAATTATTTAAGTAATTCATGTCTTTATTTTTCTTGATTATTTAAGTAAATAAATTTTATTTAATTATTTAAATGTGTCACTAATTGTCTAATGTCTTTCCATAATTAAATGAATTCTCCTTGTCAGTCAACCCTTGATTTTATTTTCTCAAATTGAATCTTGTCCATTCATTTCAAATTTGACCTAATGTTTCCTTAATCCTAATTGTGGGTTGTCATATTGAATCTTGTCCATTTATTCTAGGGCACTTGTCAAACTTCAATCTTGTCAATTCATTCAAAATTGATTTTTTTATAAAATGACAAATTTTCTCTCATTTTGTCACTTCATCTCATGCTATCTTGTCATTTTAGCTTGTCTTAGGCATACTTCATCTTTCATTGGAATTTTGGCATATTTTATTCATAGTTCATAGTTGCTTACTAGTTGCATAGTATTGCATTTCATATCAAATCCTTCAACATTTTACTTTGGTCTTGGCATTGTCACATATTGCTCACACAAAATTTGAGGGAAAAGTACATATTACAACAAATAGAGGTGTAATGGAGGTCAATCATGGAGGTTAAATAATTAAGGTGATATCTCTCTTTGTTTTTGATGTTTTCCTCCTTTGTGCTTCATTATTTACTTTGGGTTTGATTTATTTAGTTACTAATATGCTAACCTAGATATTTCCCATAGTTACATTGGTGAACCCGATGCGAAAATCATGACTTTTTGTTTTTCTCATATGTTTTTTTTTGTTTTTCAAGTACAATGATAGAAATCTACATTCGCAGTTCTAGAACTGCAAATGTTGTGTCGTGAGGCACTCAAAAAGTAGAATGATGCATACGTAGATTTGAACCACATTAGATATATCTAGAGATTCATTCACCTAGATTCTAATGCATTCGACATCTAGTTCGACACATTTGAGGACCACGACACATCTATTTTGCATACTGAGGCATTCGACTAACAAAACATAACATATAGACTCTAGCCACATTTACTGTGTAGAGTGACGCATTCGCTCTACTACGACACAATCATTTGGTAAGTTTTTTCTTTTGATTTTTTTCTTTATAATTTTCCTAATTTCTCTTTGCAATCTATTAGTGTAGGGGTTTTTTTGGTTACTAATTTGTTATTGTAGCATGTGGCTTTGAATTTTCATGGTTCTAAGGCATCTTTTTGAGACTACTAACAAGTGGTTTTTTAGGTTTGAATGTCCAAGGATTTTTGTTTTTGAAAACCTCTTACGTTTGTTTTAGATTAGAAAAAATTTCCATTGGTGCTCTAAAAAGAACATTCACTTGTCCCACTTAGATTTAATTAGGGTTTTTAAAGAACTTTGCTTGATTGTGCTTGAAGGTGGTAGGTGATTATGCTCTTACCTTTTGAAAACTAGGTGATCAAAAAACCAGACCCATCTATTTTATTTTTTGAACCTTAGAGGGGCTTGCCTCAAAAGAGGGAATGACTCCAATTAGTTTTTCACTTGAGCCGGTATATAAAAGGATGAATCTAAATTGTCAAGTTCTCACAGTATGTAGGCCTTAGCTATGTAGTGCCTTTCAAAAATGGGAACCTACATGTTCTTTTAAAGGTATAAGAACCCCTAGTAGATTGGTTAAAGCCTTAAGTGGCTTGCTATATGCTCACGAGGTGCTGTGTCCCCAAGTATTCACTAGAACCCTTTTGTGTAGTGGCCAAAATCCCTTCTATTTGCTAGCACAACAACGGTCGTTGTGAAGGCATCCACATTCTCACAATTCTTAGTAGAGGTGATCAACCCACCATGGGAGTTTTATGGGGGTTGGAAGCTTGGTTGACCTAAGAAGTGAGTGCAATGTAAGGGGGATCCCATGTGGCCAAGCTTCTGGATTCATCCGCTAAGAATAAGTGCGGTTGGGGAAACCCATGTGGAATCTAGCAAATATAGTTCTTGCCTAACCTAGGGTTGTAATTGTCTTCTTTGTGCATGATCAAGACAAAATATTGTGATTTCTAAGTGTTTTTTGAAACATTCAAACAAACACCATTTCACAGATCTGGAAACAAACATTCAACTTGAGACAATTTTAAAATCTTGCCAAAAATTACAAACAAACTTGACTTATTCTGTTGTAATGCATCTACTAAAACACATTTGATTTTATGTGCCACATTTTCCATTTTCTGTGATGCAATCACTTTGAAAATTTGCATTTGCTATTTCTAGCCACACATTTTCCTGTCCTAAACCGCATTCGCTTAACTAAAAGCCACAATTGCTTTTCTGAGTCACATTTTCCTTTTGTAAAACCATATTCATTGAAACTATGATGCATTTGCTAAAATGCAACACATTCACAACCTACAATGATGCATTTTCCTGACAAAAATTAAAAAACTATTGCAAACCAAAACTCGAGACAAAACTTGTCCAAGCTGTCACTAAACATCTTTTTTCTAGTAGCCTCTATCCAAAATCAGAAAGAAAATTGCTCAAATATTCCATCATTTGCATCTTTAGCTTGGATTTTCCCATAGGGTTAACTTTGCAAAATTTTAGTTGCATCCTTTAAGGTCCATCATCTTCATTTTCAATCATAAAATAGTCCTTAGATCCTTATTTCATTTGTAGAATTTGGCTTAGGAAACCTTACCATAATTTTCAAAATCATTGCCTTCAAGAGTAGGTTGTCATTGGACTTAGTCAACATCCTTTCTTTTACTCATTTCCCTTTTTGTGAGACTTTCAAAAGACTAGTTAGGAAACCTCACTTTGTCACTTTGTCACCTTGTCCTTTAATCACATTAATAAGTCCATTGAAGACCCAAATTGAGACATAGATCAAGCTTAGGGTGGTTAAGTATCTCCTTTTCCAAATCACTTAGATCTTTGCATTTTCATACCTTAGTCCTCATTTTGCATATCTTATTCCAAAACTCCAAAAAAAATTTGGTGTCATACCTTTCATAATTAGTCCTCATTATCTTTTTGCATTTTTCATTTCCTTTAGACAACATTGGCATATTGCATATCTTATTCAAAAATCCAAAAACATAGTCCTCATTATCCTTTTGCATGTGTCATTTCCTTTAGACAAAATTTTCATATTGCATCTCCTTATTGTCAACAAAATACAAAAAAATACTTTTCATTTGCATCCCTTATTCAAGAAAAATCAAAAAACATAGTGTCATCATCTAGTTGTCATTTTTCATCCCCTTTCCAATTTGAGCAATACCTTATATGGTTGAGACTAGGATTCAAAGAAAAAGAAGACAAATGGATAATTTTGGACAAGACAACAACAACACTTACATCTTTTCCAATGAAATGAATCAAAACATAAACCAAGACACATCTTTTATAAATCCTTTTAGTGAAATGAACATGCCATCTTTGTCATGTAACCACTTTGAATCATTCATGCATAGAGATGAACATGGACATGTGTATATGGAAGACCTAGAAGGTGTAGCACAAAATATTGAAGTAGCCTCCTTTGTAGAAGAATTAGTCTTACATGACTCGCAAAGATACCTAGCCGTGCTCTTGGACCAAGGGGATAAATTACCACATGGCTTTGACATAAACACTTTAAGAGCAACATCACTTGATCACAATGCCAACAATAATCATGCCAACAATTTTTCCAACACTAGTCAACCTCAAAACAATGCAAGCAATACCTTTGTTGGTGCCACTTCACAAATTTCCACAAGTACTATCAATGCTACCTCTAATGACATATCCAATCAAAAAATTTCCAACTCAATCAATGTGACATCCATTGGAGGGACACTAACTATGTCACAAGCCATGTCACAATCAATGCCTACAATGACAACAACATCCTCATAGTTAATTGGAGTTACCTTTGGGTCCTCATCAATGGAGGAAAGCTCTTCAAATCCTCTATTTGGAGCTTTATCTAGTGCTATGGGAGCATCATCATCAAATCCTTTCATGGGGTCTTCATTCAATCCCTTTGGAGGAAGTAAATAATGTATTTTCATTAGAGGACCATGCAACCAAATGTCAACATGTCATCACAACTTAATACTTATACCTCCCAAGGACAAAACACGAACATTTCCCATGGGAAATTCTACCAATCTGGACAAGGATTTGGGCACCAAAATAGTCAAGGCTAACACATCCCACAAATATCGACTAGCATGGCGGGAGGACATATTCCTACATATGCATCACATATTCACACTCATCAACATGTCCCTAATCAAAAATTTCAATTCCAACAACATTCAAATTAGAACACATCATACATCTCATAGCAACACATCCCACAACAACATCAAAACATCTCATCCCAACAACTTGGCACTCATGGAATACCCATCACTCGCATGTGTGATGCAACAAACAATCCTATAATTGACGCTTTGAAAATTCAAGTGGAAAACTTGAAAAAAAGAATAGAGACCATGCAAATGTCTAACAAAAGGTCACACATGTCATATGACCTATGTACATATCCTTTTGACACAAGTCTATACATGCCACCATTCCCTGCTGGATACGTGGCACCAAACTTTACTAAATACAAAGGAAAGACAAACCCCAGTGACCACATTCAAGAATTTACAACCAATTTCCTAGAAATTTCCTATGAACATACATAATTGATGAGAATTTTCCCTAAGATTCTTGTAGGCCCTACACTTGAATGGTTTTCCACTTTACAAAAAGGAATAAAATCATGGGATGAACTTGCAGATAGATTTGTGGAAAATTATGCTTATAACATTGATACTGATACTTCCATCACCAATTTATGCATACTTACACAAGAGGATGCTAGTGATACTTTCATCCCATTCTTCCAAAGATGGAGAAGTATAGCAAGTCATTGTCATATTGACATACTTGAGAAAGAAAAAGTTGACATGTTTGTCCAAACACTCCTAGGACCATTGAAATATGGCTTGCAAGTCCATTGCTATACAATGTTCACAAACTTAGTTGAGAGAGGTGTCCAACTTGAGGAGGCCCTTGTGTCTAAATTAGAACTAAAATATGGTCCTAAGAACACAAACACAAACCCATCCATAGACAAGAATAAATACTGGGTCAAGAACAAACACATTACCAATGATGGTGTTGTTGACGCCAAGGAAGTAAACACAATGGGTCTTGTCCTCACCCTTAAAGGAGATTCACCACAAAATACACAAATAATCACATCAACACCTACTACCAATGCTATCTAGAATAATCAAAATAATTAAAACAATCAAAATAGTCAACAACAAGGACAACCTCGTCAAACTAGGCAATTCCCAAAGAGACACATATACTACCTTGTGTGAGCCGATCAAAGATGTCCTTAAAAAGCTCCTTCAAAATGGTGTCATCAGATTAGAAGACCCTAAACCATATGACCCAGGACAGTTTAAGCCATCATAGTGGGACGATAATGCTTTCTATGATTATCATCATACTAAAGGACATAAAACCTCTTCTTGTTGACAATTGAGAAATTTGGTACAAGACCTTAATGAAAATCATACAATTGAACTAGGTGGACAACAATTTGCATCTAATGCAAACCATACTATTCACAAGAATCCACTGCAGGACCATGGTTTGAATAATCCCTAAATGTTAGGTCCCAAGAATAGTAATAATCGTGCCAATTATACTCGCACCGCATTCAACTATTCAAGAGGAACTATTATCAACCATGTTTGAACTGATGATGAATATGTCAATACCATAACTGTCAAAAGAGCACTTGAATGCAATGTCACTACCCATGGTGGAAAATTCACCATAACAGGTCCTCTTCCTAGGCATCCTAGAATCACAATACTTGGTCCATCTACTAAGCAATCACAACCTAAGGGACACTTTAACCTCATTTATCAACTAGGTAAAACCCCTGCGCAAATTTCTGGTGTTGCTTCACATCTCTCCCATGCATAAGGCTATACATGATAAAACCTTGCAAGAGTCCTTTGTCCCTCAAGACATTAATGTCAACCATTTTGAAGCCATGGTGGGATACCTCACTACACCCCTTCATGTAACATTTTCAAATCAAGAATATTTGTCACCAAGGTCCAATCATAACGATGGATTACATATTGAAGTCTTTGTCCATAAGCATAAGGTCAGATGAGTTTTAGTAGATGGCGAAGGATGACTAAACATATGCTCCTTAAAACTGGTTAAGGCTCTAGTATTTTCTAATGCTTGCATAGACATTACAAAGAGTATCATTATAAAGGCGTATGATGATGAGGAACACTCCTCTTGGGGCATTATCACACTCCCTATTAGAGTTGGGCCAGTCATTGTAGACACAACTTGCCAAGTCCTGGATCTTGAATTACCCTATAACATCTTGCTTGGCTGACCTTGGATTCATGCCCTAAAAGATGTTCCATCAACATACTACCAATCTATGAATTTTCCTTTTGACGACACATAAATCACCATATATGGAGAGCTTGATTCTTTTTAATATTGCACCAATCTAAGGGGTATTTCAGAAAATCAAGTGCCTATCAACTGACAAGCTCCAAGTTCCTCTTCTTCCAAATTCATTGACCCTTCCATACTTTCCTCATCATCCATGTCCACTCCTTCCATGTCTTCCGCCACACCATCATCCTCCTCGCCTCCTAAGGTTAAGTCCAATGTCAAGATCCATGACCTAGGCTATGGAGAATTCAAATTGAATACAACATATTGCATCACAAAAATACCCAAGTCTCCTAAGGTCTATGGTCGGCCTTGTTTAAGAATGGAACCTAAAGAAAATTTTAAAGTTCCACTGACAACAATTTTCATAAAATGGGGAGACATGAACAATGAAGACACTAAGGATATATCAAGATGGATTTACAAAGAAATGGAAATATACCTCCCTTACCAGTCCAAATATATGACAAAGGATATGACATGATAAAGGAAAAAGTCTATGATGGAACTGATGGCCTTGACATAAATAAAATTGGGTGAAGGGAACCTATAGTGCCTTCCCAAAGACCAAAACTTCTTGGGTTAGGGTATGGGATACTCGGAAATGACAATCGACATACCCATGGAATTTCAAGTGAGAGCGTGAATGCTTCAAAAAGTATTGAGCCTATTGAGGAATCCCTTACCGAAAATCACTCCCATGAATTGGAATTTGACTCCCAACGATCCCTAAGTGACTAGTGCCTCGATGAATTGTTCCTTGAACCTGGACAACTTACTTCTAAACGAAGATTTTGGAAAATGTTTGAGATTGATCCAACATCGAATATTGACAATCCTAAGATCCCAAGGAAATGAGAAGGATGGGATAGACTCTTTTGCCCAAGGAAAAATGGCAAGTTTGATTCATCTTCCAGTCCTATTAGCCATAACCCCAACATATCTGTCTAGCCATTTGAAAATAATGACCATCATTTGGATTCATTTGAATTGCCACATGACACTACCAACCCCAATGATAGTCCTTTTGTCCCTTATTTTGACATTGAGTATGAATCAAGTGAAGGAGAATATTGGATAGAGTTTGACTGGGAGTTGGATGATGATAATTTTATATTTAATGTATTTGAATCTATCTGCATGCTTTTCACATCCTCCCCACAATTCACCAATATTGATGATGGTATCACCTTAGTCTACTCGCAACTAATTGATTGGGATCAACAAGGCCCTGCCAGTTATGGACATATTTCAGAATGATGAGGCCATTGCAGAATTCATGGGATTATGTGAGGGAATACTAAGTGGAGATCACAAGTTTGGATTTTTTATTGACCTAGATTGTGTAGCTTACTTCGATGAGACTGCTCCATCCTCTAAATAAAAAATGAAAAATAAAAATAAAACAAAAATTAACATGTCTTTAGGTGAAAACTGAAAGGCACCTTCTAATGATAAAAAAGTTAAAATAAAGGACGTATCTACAGGTGAAAACCTCTTTGAGGCACCCAAAGATGGAGGATTGGATTTTCTTCCTATGACTCAAGAAAGATCAACAATGCTCATAGAGGACACCATGAAAGTCAACATATCTATAACAAAAGATCTTAAAATTGTCCTCTTTGCAACATCCTTGACAGAAGAAGAGAAACTAAAATTCCACAAATTCTTTTTGAGAACGTAAGATTAATTTTGCATGGTCCTATGCTAATATGCCTAGGTTAGATCCATAACTAGTCTTAAACCATTTACCATTACTTCTAGACACCAGGCCAGTAAAACATAAGCTGCATAAAATGCATCCTCAGATCACCTTGCTAGTTAAAGTAGAACTCAAGAAATTGCTAGATGTGGGATTCATATGGTCAATAGAGTATGCTGAGTGGATATCCAATCTTGTACTATTCACAAATCCAAATGGTTAGATCCACATCTACAAATATTTTAGAGAATTGAACAAAGCATGTTCAAAGGATGACTTTCCATTACCAAACATAGGCATCATAGTGGACCTTATTGCAGGATATGAGATGTCGTCCCTCATGGATGATTTCTTAGGTTATAATTAGATTTGTATTGCCCCTAAAGATCAGCATAAAACAACATTCACATGCCCTTAGCATACATACTATTGGAACATCACGCCTTTTGGTCTAAAAAATGTAGGCACCACATATCAAAGAGCTATGACAACAATATTCCATGACATGATGTACAAGCTAATGGAAGATTATGTTGAGACCTTTTGGAAAAATCCTTAAAGCGAAAAAGATCATTTGAATGTGTTAGACAAAATATTCAAGAGACTGGTAGAGTACAAAGTTCACCTAAATCATAAGAAATGTATCTTTGGCATAACATCAAGGAAAGTTTTGGGATACATAGTTTCTCAAAGGGGGATTAAAGTAGATCGAACCAAAGTGAAATCCATATTAGACATGCCCCCTCCAAAATGAATAAGTGAACTCATGACATTGCAAGGAAGGTTACAATCTACTTGATGCTTCATAACACAATTAGCTAACAAGTGTCAACCATTTAAGTATCTTCTATGCGAGGGTATCCTCTTTGTGTGGACAGATAGATGTCAAGAGGCCTTCCAACTAATAAAGGATTATCTATTGTCAACACCTATTTTAATGTCACCTATCGAAGGAAAACCTTTGATTCTATACATTTCTGCAACAACTTCAACACTGGGGGCATTACTGGCACAAAATGGCCATGATGAAAAGGAAAGGGCCATATATTACATTAGTCGAACACTAGTCAGATATGAGCTAAACTACACATCCATTGAATGTGCTTTCCTAGCGGTTTTCTTCATTGCCCAAAAGCTAAGGCATTACATGTTGAATCACATGACACATCTAGTAGCAAAGATTGATCCCCTAAAATATCTCCTAAGTCACGTAGCATTGATAGGACATTTGGAAAAATGGGTCATGATCTTGAGTGAGTATAACATCCAATATGTGGAATGAAAGGCTATAAAGGAACAAGTGATAACTGACCAATTAGTAGACACACCTATACAAGGTGATCACCCCCTGGTGGTAGACTTTCCTGATGAGTCCATATTTCATGTAGAGCCTATGTCACCTTGGAAAATTTATTTTGATGAGTCTCATACTAGTCATGGCTCAGGCACAGGAATAATGTTCATCACACCCCAAGGAGACCCCATCCTGAAGTCATTTCACATTGCTTTTCCATGTACAAATAATATTGCCGAATATGAAGCACTTGTCACAAGGCTCCGAATGGCTATCAAGTGGAAAATATAAGCACTTCATGCTTTTGGAGATTCTCAGTTGGTCATCAACCATGTTATAGAAAAAAAGACACCAAGGATGACAAGTTAATGCCCTATGAGTGCATGGTGGATAAATTTCATGAATATTTTTATAAGCTTTATTTTAAATAGATTCTAAGGGCACAAAACAAGGCAACAAATAAAATGGCTACAATTG
The DNA here is from genome assembly GCA_007258455.2 of Sequoia sempervirens. Taxonomy (NCBI): domain Eukaryota; kingdom Viridiplantae; phylum Streptophyta; class Pinopsida; order Cupressales; family Cupressaceae; genus Sequoia; species Sequoia sempervirens. Next base: position 547,524,936 of record VDFB02000015.1, read on the forward strand.
GATCACTCCTAGACATTCCAAGTAATGTTCCTCAATTTGAGTTCTTGGTGGAACAAATTTTGGTTCATGTATATGATATTTTAGAATCAGAGATGGTTTGCGAGCTTGTTGGTCTCAATTATCCATGGTATCAAGACATTGATGACTATCTAAAGTCTCAAACCCTTCCCCTAGCCTATCCAACAACCAATGAAAGTCCTTTATCTAAAAGTCCATCCAATACACCATCATCAGTGACACCCTATACCGTTGAAGCTTTGACAATACCCTTCTTCTGTGTCTCAGAACTAATGAAGCACAAACAACCTTAAATGAGGTACATGAGGGTATATGTGGATCTCATTCAAGTGGTCCTACTTTAGCCAAGAAGATAACGAGACTTGGGTATTATTGGCCAACTATAGAAAAGGATGCACTTGAGTTTGTTAGGACTTGTCGCCAATGCTAGATACATAGTGATTTGATTCATGCACCAACATAGGAACTTCAAGCAATTACTTCTTCATGGCCCTTCACACAATGGGGACTTGACTTCATGGGAAAAATCCATCCTACCTCTTCCATCAGCCACAAATTCATCATCACTGCTACTGAGTACTTCACTAAGTGGATCAAAGCCATCCCCCTTACATACATAACCAACAAACAAATTTCCAAATTTATCCTCAACTATATCATTTTTTGGTATGGTATTCCACAGTCCATCATCACAAACAATGGATGTCCTTTCAAAAATCAAGATGTCCAAAAGTTATGTGAATGCTTCCACATGCAACACCATTTCTCCACGCCATACTACCCACAAGGAAATGGTCAAGCTAAGGCATCCAATAAAACCATCATCAAAATTCTTAAGACAGGCAATGGCATTGGCCATGACTAGCACATCCAACTTAACCTTGCTCTATGGGCTTACCACACCAGCATCCACACACCTACATGAGCCACTCTATTCACCTTGGTCTTTGGAGTTGAATCCATATTGCCTATCAAGGTTGAAATTCCATCCTCAAGAGTCTCCATGAAGGGTCTGATTGATGATGAAGAATACAGACAATCATGACTACATGAGCTGGAAATGTTAGATGAAAGAAGACATAATGCCTTAAATCACCTACAAGCATATCGAAACCATCTCTGTCACAATTACAAGAGTCATGTTAAGAAAGTTTGACATTGGTGATTTGGTCCTTATGCAAAATCCTAAAAATTGGTCTGACAGAGAAAAGCCTGACAAGTTTGAACCATATTGGCTGGGTCCTTACATTATCACGTCCTCTTTTGGTTCTAGGGCATATCAGCTAGCTACTCCAGAAAATGAACAATTAACAAAGCTTATCAATAGTCTACATATTTGAAAGTTCTATGCATAACATCAAAAAGTTTGGCTGAAAACCATAAAAATACAAAAAAAATTGAAAAATATAAAAAATCGTCACCTTGATGAAAACCTGACAAATAGGCATTTTGGTGACACAAAAAAAAGAAAAAGAAAAATATAGTAAAGATAAATAATTCATCCAATAGTGAAAACTTGATAAACAGGTTCTATGGATAAGTACCATGGTGAAAACTTGGCAAACAGGCACCATGTGTAGTTAGTTTTTCTCTACCCTCTACTATCACTCTATCTACCTTAGCCCATAATAGAACACCCACTTTTTTGGCACCACCTTGACTGCCCCATCACGAGACCCTACCATTCCTTTCATGGTTGACAATGGTTGACATCACGTCCTGCATACTGCCCATCCATCACCCCAAGCATGTCCTTTCTGCATCTTTTAAACTTGACTAGTCTGGGACCTGACTGGGGGCATTCCTTTATCACCTAACTGTAGTAGGTATCACATATGATTTTTCCAATTGAAAATATCCTAAAAAAAGACAAAAACATCATAAAATGTCTTGAAAATAGACAAAAATCATAAAATGTCATGAAAAAACACAATTTTTTTTGAAAAATGTCCAAAAAAAAGACTAAAATATTCTAAAATATCCTAAAAAAAGAAAAAAAATTTCCTAAAAAAGACCTAAAACTTGAAAAACATCTTGAAGAAATACAAAAAAATGAAAATATCTCAAAAAAATAGAGTCGTATCTTGTCAAGTCAGTCATGTCAGTTAGTCTTTGTCATTTGTCAAACTACGTTGTCTTTGCACATTTTCTACATAGGCAAGGCTCATCTTTGAGCCCCCGAGACATTAGGTTAGTCCTTTTATGTTTTTCAAAATAAAAATCATGACTCAATCTTTGGTCATCAAGCATTGGTCATGTTGAACTACAAGGTCTCTAAGTGTATGGCATAGGCAAGGCCATCTGTCGATGAGCCCCTGAGGCTGCACTAGGTCAGTCCATTAGGGTTCATTGCATTGGAACACATGTCAAATGTCTTTAAGTGAGACAAAATTATTTTAAATTAGTCAAACTCCTAAACCAAACTTTGACAACCAATTAACCAACATGTCAATCACATCGGCATGTCAACATCAACATGTAGTCAATTCTGTCAACACAAGTCAATTTGGTCAAAACAAGTCAACTCTTTCACCAAAAGTCAAAATGTAGTCAACTTCGGTCAAACTCAGTCAACTTTGGTCAAAACTCCATCAAAATAGGTAACAACCAGCTCTTGGTCATTCTTCAGATATTTCCTTCTGAAGGATTCCCTTTGTCATTTATTTATACCTTAGGATGTGTCCTTCCTAGGTATCATCACTATCATCTGGCACTTTGAGGGATCCTCTTGACATTTGAGGATCAATCCTCTTGACATCGACATTATTCAGGATGTTTCCTTCTTGAATTTGGAAAATTTTAACATTCGACACCTTGACACCATCAAACATGACATCTTCAGCATCCGACACCGTCAAACCTGACATCTTGACATTAAAACTTTCAACATTCAGACACACTTGGAAAACTCTTGCCAAACATTATCTTGACATTTATTCCTTTGATCTTTCATCATGTTAATAGTTTCTCCATGATGTCCTGGCAATAGGATTTAGAGAAGCAATGGTGTTTCATGATGATTGACTTGTCTTTTCTCTTTTCACAAAAGTCATGTCACTAGTTCCTCAAGGATGTCCTGGTAACAAGATTTAGAGGAGCAACAACATTTCATGATTTGTCTATCTTGACTATCTTATGCTTATGGTTGGTTGTGACAAAAAGACTAGGGCAATTACACTCTTAGGAGTCATGATCATCTGTGTATGCGACTACTTGTCCCATGTGATGGTGTGACCTTGCACACCTTGATCTATGTCATATCATGGTTTTTGTTGGCCATTACAATAATCCACCCACTGATGATTAAGAGTAATAATTTTTAAGTCCTATGGTAACATATTGAAGGATTCGGTCTTCGCGCTAACATTCATCTCCTTCTATCTTTTCATCTCATCTTGTCCATCTCACGATGATATCCTGTGACATACAAAAACATAAGTGCATACATGATCATATATGAATTGTATTATGTTAATATATACAACATCCATATCATTAAACCACATATATTACATCATAATATTGCATTGTGCATACATATATAGTTGTTCACTAACACATACATAGTCACAAACATGGCATCCATTACAATCCTACATTATGCATCCATATCATCATCATTAAAACATAACATCGTCATGGCATATAAGCATAAATAACCATCACATGATCCTGGAATATCATCATAAGTAGATATCATAAAATTTATACATGGCATAGCATACAAAAGACATCATCGTAGGAATCATAAATGCATAAATCACATCATATAGTCACCATAACTGCATCATCATAGTCATCATCAAATAAGTATATATCATAAACATCATCATCACATAATGCATCATCACATAACATAAACCATATAGGCCACATCAAAATTGCAACACATATATAATCTCAAAAATATATAATGTCGCAAGATAAAGTCATGAGATATCCCAAAAATAGAGCTCGCAGGCTCGATAGTCAACATATAAAGTGTCATAACATAAAAGTTTGAAACATAAAATCAATAGGATAATAATGTTAAGTGTCCTAGGATGTGATTTCCTCATCCCCCTGTGGAGAAGAGTGTGGTGACCAATGACCTATAGTTGACATTGACATAAACTATGGGGATGTGGTAACCATCTATGAGGCCAACAAAACTAACACTGATGGCATCATCTCTATAGTAACATGAGGTTGTGAGGCTGCGACAACGTGCATCTATGAGGTGGATGGATCTATCACTGGTGGCTAGTGATGCACTGATCTGTGCCCTAACCCAACTAATCCATTGCTATGACTAGACCTGTGCCCTGAAGAATGTATGTGGGAGTGATGGGACTTGTGACTTGATGTGTGCCTTGAGGAAGTCAAGCCACCCACATTGAACTCGCTGCGACTGGTCCCTGACCCTTTCCCTGTCTTGTTGGATGATCTAGATAATCCATAATCCCTTTGATTAGTTGGTATTGTGCACTCATATAACATTCGGTACTTTCCTCTACTCGTGTGACATTGGCAAGCTCTCTAGCCACATCTGCAACTAACCCTGTATATAGCTACGTAAACTAACTTCACCAACTCTTCGTCTTTTGCTATCAGATCTCAACCTAGTCCCTCTCAACCTGAGTCACCTTGAGCTCTAATTTTAGGGCCCTTAACTCTGAGGTGGCCTCATCCAACCTCCTCTGCATGTCTACCAATCGCTGATCTACGGTGGCATCTCATGACAATAGTGGCACACTCAATACATCTAGGTCTTCATCAATCATCTGCTCTTAGAGCTACCTCTTCACCTCATCCATCTCCTCCCCAATGTTTAGATCCTCCTCATCATCAGTGTCCTCCTCATCCCAAATGACTCCCTCCTCTCCTCGCTCAACCTCAAGTGCCTCCACCTCCAGTTGTACCACCTCTACCTCCTCCTATACTCAGACATCCTCTGCTACATGCACCTCCTATCTCCTCTCCTCCTCATGTCTCCCCTCCTCTTGTTTGATCTCATCCTCCTGTCTCAGCCCCTCATCTCTCTCCTCCTCATCTGGCACCTTGGGGATAACATCTATGACTTCTCTCTCCACTCACTATCTCACCCTCCTTAGTTGTCTCCCTGCATCTCCTCCTCTCCTCCATCTACCACCATCTCCCTCTCCTACATCATCTCCTTCTTCATACCCTCCACCTCTCCCACCATATCCTCTCCCTCCATCTCCTTTTCCACCATCCCCCTAGCCTCTATCTCTGCCTCTCCCTCTCCCTCTATGGATTCCTTGTTGTACTCATGGAATAATAGATCTTTGGTTGTTAGGTGAAGGTGCATCAAGATCTGTCAGGGGAATTAGCTTGGGAGTCTGCTACCACAAGTCATAATCTGTGGTCATCCCTAGACTTTCTGCTCCTCAACTCCATCCCCATGGTTGTGCCACCAATCCATCAATCTGCTACTAAGCAAAGGGCACTAATATAGCTAGACCCCATGCAGGCTATTGGGATGATCTAGCATACTTTGTTGTCCCCATGGGCACACCCTGCTAGTCTCCAAACTATTGAAGAACCTGTTGGGGTAGGTACATCTCAATGATCAACTAGCTTTGTATAGTGTGACCAATCAAGTACCAAAAGTGTCTACAATATGGCAAATGGTCTCCCTTGCAGGCCCATGGTGTGCAAATATCTATATGACTTCTAGACAAATCTAGTCATAGTGTCTATCTTGTGTCGCCTGAAGCTTGTCTCTCTGACCTTGGTCTGTTGTAATGCTCTTGCATATAGATATACATACGACATCCCATCTGCTAATTGTGGCCTCTGAATAGATGGCTTGAAGATGAGAATATACTCCCATGCCCAAATCATGAGTACTTTCATGCCACAACTAATGCTACTCCCACTCCTATAGGATACCTTGTGTAACTGGTGGTATAACATGCCCAAAAGACAAGGCCCCTGTGCAAAAAAAAATTGTCCTATTGCATCTAGACTAGCACATCGCCCCATTTGATCGGGAATCCATGTCCCTGATGATCTATAATCAGGACCCTGATAATGAATGTACACAACATAGTGTCCCACCATGGGTAGTGCTCGGCAAGGTACTCCCACTGAATCTCAAATCTATTGACACCGAGGCCCATGCCATCATTTGCCTCATACAACTTTGTCATGCCCTACACACCCCGTTGAAGATCGTAAACCACCCACTTTGCTCTGATTGGAATATGTAAAATCTGGTACATGTCCTCCAAAGTGATCTTTGCCTCTCCTATCAGCAAGTGGAAGGAACAAGTCTTAGAGTGCAATCTCTTGGCCAGTGCTGTCAATAGTCCCCTATTAGCCCGAATAATGGGAATATATTTGACATAGTATAATCCTAGTTGCATCAACCATATTCGCTCTTGGTCTATTAGCTGGTCCTGAAATGTATATGTCAATGGCCTAAACTCTCGAGTGTAGATCGGTGCTACTCGTTTCTACACATGCAAAAACGAGAGTTAAATTATTCTTGAAAATCATTATTACCATCTATCTAGCTAAACATAAGCAAAAAAATGTGTCTAAAGCTAAGTCAACCCTGGGCAAAGTCAAATGCGCTACATTGACTTCATTTGCATCGCAATTTGGTGTTTGCATCTTTTTGTACAACAACTACATCACACTATGGAACTTGCATCGTTTGGCATCACAAATGCATCATCCTCAGTCCATTGCATCACTAATAATCACATGTGTCATTGTCAAAAAATATGCATCACTCGGCTTCGCATATGTGTTGGAATCTTTTGAATGCGTCATTATGCCTTTCATTTGCACTGCAAGACGACGAATGCGTCTCAAAATTTGGTGAATGCGTTACACTAAAATGGAAACCTAACAGACTGCTGGATTTTGCATTGCAATGCATCAAATGTATTGAACGCGACTTCAAATGCGAATTACACGAATGCATATGTGTCGCGACACATTTTTCTAACTACCCTAAAACCCTAAAAATGCATGAAAATTGATAAAATTACAAAGTGGGTGTGAGGTACTTACCCGCGGGTCCACGCCCTCTAGCCGTCAAAATTTCCTAACAATGTAGTTATAGTGCTCTATGACTAGAATCACCATGTTTGTGCGTGCTCTCCTCGCTCTGAGCTCTCCAAATTTGCAAGTGTGAATGTGAAGATGAATTGACTTTCACCCCATTTTCAACTGATTTATAGGTCAAAGTGGAAATTTTCAACCTTTTTATTATTGGAGGCTCTTTTGACCAACTTTGACCAACCTTTTGGCCACCTTAAACATGTCAAAATTTGAAATCGCTTGTGCCATTGCTTTTTTGGTCATCAAATTAACTTATCGAGACAATTTCCAAATTTTTCTGTCGCCGGGCCAAAATTTGAAAATTTTCCCGAGGGGGCATAAATACTCCGTACCTTCACTGGGGGATGTTTCTTATTGGAGTTTCTTTGTTATAATGCGATAGGTTGCATTATGAAAAAGAGGGGAAATTAAATAATTCATAATTATTTAATTAATTCATGTCTTTATTCTTCTTGATTATTTAAATAAATAAATTTTATTGATTTATTTAAATGTGACACTAATTGTCTAATGTCTTTCCTTAATTAAATAAATTCTCCTTGTCACATGCATTGTCAACCCTTGATTTGATTTTCTCAAATTGAATCTTGACCACTCATTTCAAATTTGACCTAATGTTTCCCTAACCCTAATTGTGGGTTGTCATATTGAATCTTTTCCATTGATTCTAGGGTACTTGTCAATCTTCAATCTTTTCCATTCATTCAAAATTGCATTTTTAATAAAATGGAAAATTTTCTCTCATTTTGTCACTTCATCTCATGCTATCTCATGCTCATGCTATATTGTCATTTTAGCTCTTGTCTTAGGCATACTTAATCTTTCATTAGAATTTTGGCATATTTTAGTCATAGTTCATAGTTGCTTACTAGTTGCATAGTATTGCATTTCATATCAAATCCTTCAACATTTCTCTTTGGTCTTGGAATTGTCACATATTGCTCACAAAAAAATTGACAGAAAACTAATAGCAGCAAATAGAGAATGTGTAATGGAGGTCAATCATGGAGGTTGAAGACTCAAGGTGATATCTCTCTTTGTTTTTCATGTTTTCCTCCTTTGTGCTTCATTATTTACTTTGTGTTTGATTTATTTACTAATTTGCTAACCTAGATATTTCCCATAGTTACATGTAGCTTTATTCTGTTGCTTATATTTTGTAGCTGCATTTCTAGAGATAGAGTTATTTTGTGAGATATTGCATTGAGTGAATATAGCAAATTGAGGAGGAGTCTAGCAAGCTGTCATTGGAAGGCTAAGAATCAGATTAGTCTATTGGATTAAGTGATCAATAGGCATGAGAATCTATTCTCATTTTATTTGTCTTTTGTTATGAAAGAATAAATGTCTTGATTGATTTGTTTGGAATTACGTGCTCCAAGAATGCTTGCACTAGTGATACGTACTATTTTCTTATGGAAAGGAAAATAATCTATTTATGATTTCCTTATGAATGTTTTATATACTCCATAGAAGGGAGTGATTATTTATCAATAGTATTTTATACTAGATTTGGTGAAACAATGAATAGCTTGAGGGAGTGATTAATACTCTTGTATACCATATATGGGAACTCAAATGTTTGATTATATGGGAAAAACAGGTTTTGAAGGGACCCAAAACCATTTACAAATTAAGGTACAAAATGCTGCTCAAGAAATGCTACAATAAGACACTAGTAGCAACCCAATACCCAAAACAAAAATGCTACTTGAAAGATTAAATAATAAACTATCAACAACACCCAACAACTACAAAATGACAAAACAATAGGAAAGAAATCGAGACCCAACAACAACCATACAAACAAACAAACAAATAAACAAGACACTATTTCATACTGCTTAAGGTGTTAGTCAAATCAAGTTCCTGGCTTCTATGCATTTCAATCATGTCCAACAACTCTTTCTTCTTAGCTTCAAATGACTTCTTCTAGTTAGCTGACCCTCTAACAATAGGGCCTTTACCATCAACTTTCACACCTTTTTTCCCTTTACCTTTGGCTGAGTGATCCTTCTCCATTAACTCAAAAAAATATAGTTGGTCCTCCCTAAGCTCACTAATTTTTTGAAACAAGACTTTTAAAGAGTCACTATTCTTCATTGAAATGTGACAAGCATGGAGAAGCTTCTTTATATCCACATTGGTATCCAATATCTTGGCTTTTAAACTAACCAAGTGCTCTTCACATAGGGATTTGAAATCATGGTAAGAACCCTTAAGATACAATTGTGTCAATTAGAATATCTGAAGCCGAGCCTTTTGAAACATTCTTCAAATTCTCCTTCAAACCCCTTATTTTAATGTTTACCTTATTAAACTCATAAAGAGTCCATTTTGCTAATTTGAAAGTGCTAGTGGCCCTTGACCTTTCCATGTCAAGTAGCTCAAAAATAGAGGTGGAATCATCATTGAGATAGGAAAAGTCTTCAAAAAGGGGATTTACCTTTAGAGGCTCTAACTTTGCATGCTTTTGCTCAGCGTCCTCCTCATCCTGAACCTTATTCTCCCCCTCCAGATCCTCATCGGGAGTGCTATGAATTGGGGAGTCATCTATTTCAATCATCTTCTCTACAAAATCCTTCTCATAGAGCACCGTAGTGTTCTTTGCTAAATATTTCAAGGCTGGGTTCTTCAACTTGGAAATGCATTTGGAAACCCTTCTTGGCTAATACTTAGCCTCCGTTGTCAACACATTTTCTTGTAGTCCCTCCTATTTACCACCAACCTCAACTTCTCCCTAGCCAACATCCAAATCTTCATTCTTAGGTGTGGAATCACCAAATCCCACCTTTGTATCCTCACTATTAGATTGGGAAATTGACTCATTCAGAATAAGGAACTTAGCTACCCAATTGCTTTTAAAGTTACCCTTCTTCCTCTTTTTCGAGGAGGTAGCCATAGGGGTTGGGGGCCCTTCCTCCTCTTCATTCCACTCCTCTTCCTCAACAATGTTGGTATCTGATCTAGAAGAACTAGAGGTTTCACTCAAAAACTTCTCCTTACCCTTAATAGCAGGGGTAGGGATAAGAGATTTAATGTGCTCCATGATTAAAAGAACAAGACCCTCATGGAAGACTGGAGCTCTCCTATTTTCTAAGTGAGCATAAATAGAGACCTCCATGGATGACAACAAAAAAAATGGAAAGGAAATAAACAACCCATGTATGAAATGGTTTAAGAGAGAAAAATGGTGGCCAAGGATTGTAGTGAACTTGCCTTCCAAAGTCACATACCGCATTATCACCTCCGTAATATTCACCCATACCTTCTTTATGGACTTTCGCTCATAGCCTAAACTTTCCATCTTGACAAGTTTTTTTTGTTCATCATCTTTGAAGAATTGAGCCATTGCTTCCTCATTACTCTTGTTGTCCTTATACAACCAACCATCAGCAACTCAATCATAGTAGCAATTAGCTCCTCATTGATGTCAACTGCCAAGCTCTTTAACTAGAGTTTGCGGTTATGCCAACAAGAAACAAACTCTAGTGAAGCATTCGGGTCATGCCCATGCAACCTTTCTAAGAATGACATAAAATTCCCATGTTGGAGAATCCTCCAAATTTTACCCATCTTCCTCAGTCTCGCATAAAAATGTGACTCAATTCTACTCCTTTTGCCACCCATTTCCTCAAATACCTAAAGAAGAAAACCCTTGCAATTATCATTCGACTGAAAGCCAACAAGCCAAACAAAACCCACAAAGCGTGTGAGTTAGGAATTGGTACTAAAGATTAAATGAGGCCACTACATAGACATAAGCAAAGCCATCATTTCTCATTAATATCCTAGCTTTCTTATGAAGGAGAGATCCCTCCTCCCAAGTACGATACTTATTTAACCTAACAACCTCATTGGAAAAAAAATCTACCAATGAATTACCTTTTTGAAAATGCGAGATATGCAAGTCTCTTCACAAGAACTTAACATTACTATAGCATCCTTTATTAATTGATCAACATTCCAGCTGAGCTTATGGGTGCCATGTAGATAATTGATGATGTTTAAAGAATCACCTTCTACCCATATTTTAGAGTAACCCCTATCCACAACATATTTGATGCTTATGAATGCAGCCTCTGCCTCAACACAATGATTTGTCTAATTTCCCAATGAAAATGCCACCGTACCTAAGATCCTACCATCCTCATTCCACAACACCCCCCCATAACTTGCAGGCCTAAGGTTACCCTTGGCCTCCTCATCAAAAGTAACATTAACCCACCCTGAAGGTGGTGGCCTCCACTTAGTGCTTAATCTAGCATTTAAGCTAGACTTAGAGATCATAGAAGGAACAAAGGGGATCTTCCAATTAGAAATCACCAATAAGTCATACCCAGCCAAGCAAGCAGAAGGGGCACAACAAGGTGACCCAGACCCAATGAGAGCAATATTATCCAATATCGCTCAATGAATCTTGATGAAAAGATTGCTAACTTTGAGCTTAGAATCATGAAAGATTATATTATTATGTTCTTTCCATATTCCCCACACAATATGTGGGTCCATAAGATCCCAAAGCCATTGAAGAATAGAGGAGGTGGAGGGACACTTCCACTGGTCAACAAAGTTACGAAGGGATTCTGGAAAGACCCAATCTAGATTCCAAAGACCAAGAAAATTACTCCAAAGAAGAGAGGATAATTCACACTGAAGGAAAATATGGAAAATATTCCCAACATTATCTTTGTAAAGAACACATCTATTCAAAATTGCAAATCCCCTATTACAAAGATTATCCTATATTAAAACTTTACCTTGCATGAGCAACCAGAAGAATACATTCACTTTGGGGATCAACATCTTGTTCCATAATTTCCCCCATGAAGGAAAAGAATCAAGATTTTCCAGTGAATTAACAAAGGTAGAGGCCACCAAAAAATTACCATTAGCACAAGGAGCCCAAACAACCCTATCCGATCTAGGAAAAATGGGGATACAAACATTGCACAAGAAGTACTTTAAAACCTTCAACGACAGGTCCTAATCTTGGAAATTCTTCCACTCCCCATTTTGAAAATAGTCAGGCACCCTAATTCCAAAGAGATGTTTGCAAATAGGAACAATAGGAGGGCCCCATGGGAAATTGATCAAAGGTTTAATATCACACCAAGCATCCTCCTAAAAGAGAATTTTGGTACCATCATCCAACAACCACCTAACACTGTTTGCAATCAAATCCATACAAGGTAAGATATTTCTCCAAAATAAAGAACTAGAAGGGATATCATGAAATGTCAACATATTCTAGGATCTCCCAAAGCCATGTAGATATTTGTTTTGAGCTAGAGAGGCCCAACCATCTTCCCTATTGAGGAGCCTCTAAACATTCTTCGACAATAGTGCCTTATTGAATGCTTTTAAGTTTCGGATGCTAAGACCACCCCATTTCTTTGGATTGAAAACTAAATCCCAATCCATAAGAGGAATTCTAGCTTTGGATTCAACACCCGACCACAAAAATCTTCTCATGATCTGTTCCATTTTCTCCTCAAATTTGACTGGAATTCTAAAAAGACTCATTGCATATAGAGGAAAATTCTAAAGAGTGGATCAAATGAGTTGTACCTTTCTCGCCTGACTGAGAAGTGCCCCTTTCCAACCCACTATATTTCTACTATACTTGTCCAACAAACCCAGCTAGGAGGCCTCTGAAATCTTGGAAATACACAAAGGAATCCTTAAGTAGGTAGACGAAAGCTCACCCCTATTTCAAGAAAGAATCTTGGAAAAATTTAATTGTAGAGCTTCGGGGGTGTTAAGGAAAAAAATGGCTTTTAGGAAGATTAGTACGTTGTCTAGAAGCCTTGTCATAAGCTTCAATCAACCCCTTCATAGTTTTGACTTCATGAACAAAGGATTCACCCATCAGAATAGTGTCATCAACAAATTGTTGATGAGTAACAAGTTCACATTTGGAAGAAGGGGAAAGGCCTTTCAATGACCTGGTCAACAAAGCCTTTTGGATATTTCTACCAAGACTCTTTTCCATCAAGATGAAAAGTAGTAGAGAAATAGGATCTCCCTGCCTCAAACCATGCAAAATCTAGAAAAAAGGAGAAGGAGAACCATTCACCAACACAAAAAGGGGTTGAGATGAGTTGTTCAACAAGCTGAAGAAACTTTAGAAAAATCCAAAGCATTCCAAAACTACCATAAAAAACCTCTAGTTTACCCTATCATAAGCCTTGAGGAGATCCAGTTTCAGGAAGAAGCCTAACCTCTTGTTAGCATTAAGAGAATGAAAAAATTCATGAACAATTATTATAGATTCTAGGATCTGACGTCCCTTAAAAAAACCACTTTGATGTTTTGAGATTAGATCAAGGAGACACTTTTGCAATCTAGTGGCAAGCACATTCAATTTTTTTTTATAGATGGAGTTAGAGAGACTGATCGATCGATACTCACCAAAGCTATTAGCATCAACAAACTTGGGGATCAGGACAATGAAGGTCACATTCAACTCTCTTAGCAATCTTCTAGAAACAAAGAATTCCTTAGTGGCATTAATCACATCTTCCACTACAATCTCCTAGCATGACTAAAAGAACATAAAAGGAAAGCCATCAGGACCAAGGGCCTTATTCCCTTTAAAAGAAAAGGTTGCATCCTTGATTTCCAAAGTAGAGGGGATGGTGGTAAGCTCCCTATTTAGGATATTTGAAACCAGATCAAGGATAACTTCCAAAGAAGCCTCCACACTATTTTGGTCCCACACAAGATCATTGCTAAGCAGATGCTCAAAGAAATTAGCAGTCACTCTCCTAATAGCCTCCTCATCCTCCAACAACATACCATGAGCCATAATTGAGGAAATCCTAATGGACAACTTATTCCTAAGGGAAATAAGGTGAAGGAACTTGGAGTTTTGGTTCCCAGATTTTAACCAAATTGCACTAGATCTCTGCCTCCAAAAATATTCCTCTTTTGCAACAATGCCATGAAGCTGAGCAAGAAGACTATCCTCCTACAATTGGAGAACCTAGGATAAACCATTTGACTGAATGGATTCTTGAACACTATCTAGGCTTTGAATAATATAATTCTTAGAGTAAAAAATATGACCAAATGACTCTCTATTCCATTTCTTGAGATTTCTCTTCACAAAAGTCAACTTTGGCTACTTTGAACATTGCATTGCCATCAATATTCACTTGCCACCATTTCTTAATGCAATCCATAAACCTAGGATCCCTCAACCACATAGCTTCAAACCAAAAAGAAAAATTCTTCTTACCCCCAAGTCTATTGGTCACAAAAGAGACAGGGAAGTGGTCTAACTTGCATCTCATAATCGTGGATTGGGAACAAGAAAAATACACAAACCACAAAGCTGACATGAAGGCTCTATCCAGCCTAACTTGAATATTTTCAGCACCAACACACCTATTGGACCATGTAAACTTGGCCCTTGTCATCAATGAACATTCTTAAATCTAGACGACTATCAGGATTGGCTTATGATCCACCCACTTTCTCATTATCACAAAGGGGAGTGTTGAAGTCTCCTATAACTAGCCAAGGGTTATCTAGAAAATTAGTTCGAAGACAACCAAGATCATCCCATAATTTCTTCCTAGCCCTCTTTAGATTAGGAGCATACACATTGGAGATAACCCAAGAGCAAGTTTCCCTAATCAAAATAAACTTCATCTCCACATGGTTAAAACCTTTTGCAATCACGATACCTTTAATCTACTTAGCATTCCAAAAGGTAGCAATGCCACCCGAAGCTCCCTCAAAGCTAACCCCATGAAAGCCACAATCCTTAAAGAAGAACTTCTTTAAAGCTTCCAACTTATTAGTTTACATTTTCATCTCTTGAATCAACAAAATGTTCGGCTTATGGTCCCAGACCAAGTTCTTGAGGAGGTCCTGCTTGTGCAAATTATTCAACCCCCTAATATTCCAAGAAATAATCTTCATTTGCACAAGGAGGGGGTGCTCTTCGAGCATAATTCAAAGAGGGTTTTATGAATCCCTTCTACAATATCCTGCTTACAATCCCTCTCCTTGCTTTTCTATAGAGAAGGTCTCCCTTGACCCCTCTTTTTAGACCCATGATCTACTTTTTTCCTTCTTGTGGTAAGACCTTTGTGGGGTTGAGGGGGAGGAGAAGTAGAGGACTTCTTATTTAGGCCCCTCACTGGAATATAACCTTCTTCATCCTTACTCCCTATATTTTCAACCACCAAAGTGCCCTTTCCACCCACAATCCTAGATGCACAATTTGGTGGAGAGGATGGGGCAATAATAGGCTCCAAAAAAGTATGTTTAGGGGATTAGAAAGTATCTAAAACATGATCCACATCTTGATCCACAAACTATCCAAAAACTTCATCCACAAACTTCTTAATCTCCTTGTCATCCTTAGGATGAGGGACAAAGTGATCGTCAATATTAGCTTCACCCTCCATGACTTTTCCAACTATTGAATCACCCTGCTCTGGTGGAGACAAAGTACCCTTGGCCACCTTAACCTTCCAAACTTTAGTTTTAGGAAAAACCTTAAGCAGAACCACCTTAGCAGGGCAGTCCTTAGCCCAGTGACCTACTTTTTTGCTTTTGAAGCACGTAAATGAAGGATTTTCAAAGAAAATTTGTTTCTTCCAAGAGCCCACCTTTGAGTTAAGGTGAAAAAATTTAGGCATCACAACATCTTGGTCAATCATAACACAAAATCTTGCTTCAACCAGACACCTTCTAGAGAAAGTGGCCTCGTCAATAGAGAATAACTATCCAAATGAGTTAGCCACTACCTTAAACACTTCTACATCCAAATATTCCAAAGGAACATTTGAAAGCTTCACCCACACTAGGGATGAATGAAAAAGGCACTTAGAGAGATCCATCCCAGGCTCCCAGGGATGTAACACCAAGGTAAGACGTCCGAAAGACCATGATCATTTTGCAAAAAAATTCTCTCAAGTCTTCATCATAGGAAAAGGAAAAGGAAAAAAATCCTTTAGCCATAGTCGTAACTTCAACCTAACCTTTCAGAGTCCACTTCTTATGAACCCAGGTGTAGACCTCCTCAATGTTAGGTCTAGGACCTAAAAAACTGCATACTAGAGAAAATTCCATTCTCACTATATTTTTGTCCACAAGAGAGTCCACAATGGACAAGGAAAAGCCACCTTCAACATTAGAAGAAAACACTGATATAGACACAATGCCTTTACTTTTAAGTTTTGAGGAGAAAAGGTCTACCCATCTCTACCCGAGAAAATGTGACTACCCCACCAGTTGGCGATATGAAACTAGAACATGCACAATATGAGGATTTCTCGGATTAACCACAGATGATTTCCCATTTGGGACCCACATGTTATCACTAGAAGCCACATGACCACCAGGGGCCTTTGGAAGTTCCTTTGTTGATGGAAATAAAACAAAAGATTCCTTGGAAGCCTCAATCATACACTTATGCTCAGAGTTCACATCTTTGACCACATCCACATCGCATGATCCATCCTTCCCAGCAACAACAATAAAAAGCACGAAATCCATAGACTGATCAAACTAGAAGTCACCATGATTTCTAGGGATTGAGTTCAAATTCAAATCACTCAATCCCACCTCCTAATTGGTCTTCTCTACAATGGTCTTATCCACAATGGTATGCTCCATTCAATTTTTTGATTTCATATGGAACTCAAATGTTATTTCTATACATGTACCTGTAGTAATACTACATGTATATTGTGAAACGTATCAACATCATGAAGTAACTTGAAATTGTAGCTTATTATGCTAGGAAACCTTGGGAATGATAGGGTTAGCTTTGCAACAAAAGTGAAGGTATGAAAAATATGATGTGACTTTATGTAAACGACATCAATTATCTTTGCTTGAATGATCACTTGATTATACTTTACAATCAAATGAAACCCTAGGTATAGAATAACCTATTTGGGTTGAGAAGTTTATTTGATTAAAGAATGAAATATTAGGTTAAGGTTCACCTACCGGGTTGGGATATGTACTTGATTACCCTTTGAAACCAATAGGTTGAGAATAACCTACTTGGATGGTTTATGTAGTTGAGCTTTGTTAAAATACTTAGGTTTAGATTAACCTACACAATCAGACTAATTGTTGATTATAGATTATATTCAGGATTAGGGTATACTAAGGTTGATACTCACCTATGTGGTTAAGTAGATCACTTGAGTTTATGAGATACTATATGTTTGGATACATAGGTGGGATTACCTATTGAGTTAGAGTTTCTACTTGATTAGTTTATTTACACTCTTGATATGAAGTCATATCATTGACAAGATTCTACTCTTTTGAATAGCTCTTTTTATTAATGAGATTACACTCTCAAATGGAATTGTCTATTTATATGATTATTCTTTGATTGAGGTCATTCATTGATGTGGCTATACTCCTTATGGGAACCACTTATTAATGTGATATATTACTGAATGGTTCAGTTATTCATGAATATTTAATCTATGATTAGATGAAGCTTCTGTAGCTATACTTTTGATTATAAAGTTATACTTGGGACTAGGTTTTCTTTTGAAGAGAATAGCTTGTTATGAAAAGTTAGTTTGTAGACTAGAAAAGCTCATATGTTATACTTGGGATTGGAATATCCTTTGAAGGGGGAAACTTATGCTTATGATTTATTGGTAGAGATACCATTGAGTTTTGGGAAAATGGGTATAGGTTATTTCTGAGGTTAGGGATTACCTATAGAAGAAAATTACCTAAGAATAGTATATGAATGGTCATAATCCAAACTAAGCTATATAAGTGTATGTGAATAGGAAGACTATCATTCGAAGTACTGGGTGAGAATACTTTGGCCAAAGTAGTGTAATTTTCCACTGATTGCAATGTTAGTTCACAGTGTTCCTTTTATGCATTCTAATTTAGGATTTTCATACTCGTAGGGGTAATGACCATATGATTAGGTTTTAGTTTGCAAGACACAACACTAAGCTTAGAAAAGCTAACCAATCTCTTTGTTGAAGGTTAGGGCCATCTTACCATATGTGGTAGATGTGTGGGGGACTGCATTTGAGTTCATGGTTAGTGGAAAAGCACTTAAGTGATGCTTCTCCTC
>VDFB02000015.1:547545604-547572128 GCA_007258455.2 Sequoia sempervirens
ATCTAGGTAGGGTGGGAAGGATAGAGGGAGGGAGAGGGAGTGAGAGAGATCTATCTAGCTAGGGTGGGAGGGATAGAGGGAGGGAGAGATCTGAGAGAGAGAGAGGATGGAAGGGATAAAGGGAGGGAGAGATAGATGGATTGGGATCAATTTGAGTCAAGTGAGTAAGTAGATACATGGATTCCATAGTACCTAACCCATTTATTTGTAGCACAATCCTCTTTAGAAGATGAAATAGAAAGTTTAGTTGACTATGACCATCTTTTAGATCTTGTACAACCATGACATGTCTATGTAGTTGTTACATTGTAGGGGAATGAAGAGAGATCAGACTATTAGTTGGCATGATGTGTACATGGAAAGAAAAAACTAACACAACTGATGACAAATGATGGTGGGTTCATGCATCCTATAGGATATGTTGTTGTTGCTGCCAAAACTTGGTTGCAAACATATAGGATTAGAAAGAATGACATACCTGCATTTGAAGACTACGAGAAACACAAAACCATTCTCGTGTATTTTCACCTTGTTATAGTAACAAACCACTAGTAACAAAATAACAATATATGACTATAAAAAATACTAAAAATTGCTTATAAATGACTACATATGGTCATGTGACCATTAGTAGTTTATTGCCAGTCATTTATAACGTGACTAGATTGATGACTAAACCATTTTTAGTCATTTATTGGTTGTTTTGATTGATCGATTTGGTAGTATATTTAGTCATTGATTGTTGTAATCTAGTCACTTATTTAGTCATTTTTTATTCATTGATATATTTAGTCATTGATTGCTACAATTTGGTCACTTATTCAGTCATTTTTATTCATTGATTTTTGTCCATTGGCAGTGTATTTAGTCATTAATTTTAATAATCATTTTGATCAATTTGGTAGTATATTTAGTCATATTTATTCACTGTTCACTAATTTCTATCAATTGGTAGTATATTTAGTCATTTTTATTTCATAGGTCATATATTTAGTCATATTTATTCACTGTTCACTGATTTCTATCAATTGGTAGTATATTTAGTCAATTTAATTATTAATTGACATCAATTAGTAGTATATTTTGTTATGTAATAACTTGCACAATAGAAGAATATGATATGAAATATGCTGCAAATACTTGATAATAATTGAGAATAACAAGCCACTTCGAGGGGGAAAACCTCCAAATATCTCTAATGAAAACACACTTCACAACTTGATGATGAAATAAGACTCACAACCTCCTATATATACCTATTTATGCGAAGGATATCACCTAGGACGACTTAGACACACCTATATAAGACTTAGGCTGACCTAAACAACTAAATAACAATATACTAATGATAATATGACTTAATAAAGAGTTAAGATAGCCACAAGCTGACTATTCATAACCCAATGTATAATAATATTAAGGGCGTAGCATGCCCCCCTTATTCAAAGAAGCATTGTCCTCAATGTTAATCAAGTTTGGAAACTTTTGAATGAACTTGTCTTCCCATGTGGCATCTTCAACTGGTAAATTCTTCCATTGGATGAGATACTCAGTGATAGTTCTATTCTTCAGCTTCTTTGTGCGTGTTTGACGAATGCACTCTGGTTCCAAAATGATTCTCCCTTCTTCATCTAGCTCAGGAAGTGTTGTTTGAGTGGGAATATTATTCCCAATTACCTTCTTCAAATAGGAAACATGAAAAACTAGATGTATCTTTGTTGTAGGTGGCAACTCAAGCTTGTAGGCAACACTACCGATCTTCTGCATGATTTGGTATGGACCATAATACTTTGGTGACAACTTATTATTATTTCTTTGCTGCTTTAGTGAGATTTGATTATAAGGCTACAATCGCAAGAAGACCCAATCCCCAACTTCAAAACTTCTTTCACTACGATGTTGGTTTGCCTGTTGTTTCATTCGATTTTGTGCCATGGCTAAATTCTCCTTGAGTCATGAAAGTATTTGTTGTTGATGAAGCAAGTGGTCTTCTACTACACGAACTCTTAGGGGACATACCAATTGATGATGTGATGGAAGGAGGATGATATCCATAATGTGCCAAAATGGACATTTTTGATGAGCTATGAAAGTGTTATACCACCATTCCGCAAGTGGTAGCCAATCTACCCACTGGGATTGTTTCTCTGAAGTGAAACAGCGTAGATATCCTTCCAAACACTTAACAACCTTTGTTTCCCATCTGATTGAGGGTGGTATGAAGAGCTAAGAGCCAATTGAGTACCCGAACATGAGAATAAATCTTTCCAAAAGTTACTAGTGAAGATAGGATCACGATCACTAACAATAACTTTAGGTGTACCATGTAGCTTTTGGATATTCTCCAAAAAATATTTAGCCACTGCACTTGCTGTAAAAGGATGTGCTAATGCAATGAAATGTGCATATTTAGTGAGCCGATCAATCACCACCATGATGACATTATGACCTTTAGATTTGGGAAGCCATGTGATGAAGTCCATGGATATCTCTTCCCAACGCTGGCAAGGAATAGATAAGGGTTGCAAGAGACCTGGTGTCTTAATTATCTCCCCTTTATGTCTTTGACACACCAAACATTCAGCCACAAATTTTTGAACATCACCCTTTAGCCCTTCACAAAAGAAATCTTGCTTGACTTGATGATATGTCTTCAAAAATCCTGAATGACCACCCACTGGAGACTCATGCAACTCTGTGAGAATCTTGATTTTAAGGTTGGAATTCTTGCAGAGATACAAATGCTCTTTATACCAAAGAGTATCTCCCTTCTAACAAAACTTATTTGAACTACTAGGATCACTTTTTAATTGCTCGATGAGATTACTTGTCGCAACATCATTTTGCCACTCTACTTTGGCTTCCTCCACCAAATTTGCTTGTAATATTGAAAGGGAACACACTAAGGCTTCATCTTTCTCATCCTTCCTTAACAGTGCATCTGCGACAATATTTTCTTTCCCTTTCTTATATACAATCTCAAAGTCATATCCTAACATCTTAGTGACCCATTTTTGTTGCTCTTCAGAAGATAGTCATTGTTCCAAAAAATATTTTAGGCTATCATGATCTGTCTTAACCTTGAAATGTCTACCCAATAGATAAGGCTGCCATTGTTTCACTACATGGAGTATTGCTAGTATTTCCTTCTCATAAATAGGTTTTAGTAGATTCTCACCTTTTAATTGACGACTCTCAAAAGCAATTGGTCGACCTTCTTGCATAAGCACCGCTTCTATCCCATTTCTAGAAGCATCACATTCCACAATGAATTCCTTGGTGAAGTCAGGAGTGGAAAGTATTGGAGTTGTACACATAGCCTTCTTCAATCTCTCAAATGCTGTATTGGCAGACTCGTTCCAATGAAAAGAATCTTTCTTCAATAGAGTGGTGAGAGGTGCTGCTATACTACCATAATTCTTCACAAATCTTCTATAGTACCCTGTCAATCCCTAGAATCCTCTCAGTTTCTTAGTGGTTTTTGGAATAGGCCATTCCATGATAGCCTTAATTTTGTTAGGGTCCACCTTTAATCCTTCATGTGAAACTATGTGTCCCAAATAATCCACCTCTGTAAGACCAAAAGCACACTTGGATGGCTTAGCATAGAGTTTATGATCTTCAAGTATTTGTAATGCTTGGTCCACATGTTGCAAATGTTCTTCCCAAGTCTTGCTGTAAATCAATATATCATCAAAGAATACTAACACAAACTTTCTCAAGAACCTCTTAAAAATGGAATTCATCAAACTTTAGAATGTAGATGGTGCATTGGTAAGACCAAATGGTATCACCAAAAATTCATAATGACCCTCATGAGTTTGAAGTGCTATCTTACAAATATCCTCCTCCTTAATACGAATTTGGTGATAACCAGATCTAAGATCTAACTTGGTAAAAAACATAGCTCCATTTAATTCATCTAGCAAATCATTAATGACTGGAATTGGAAACTTATCTTTAATGGTGTACATGTTGAGCACTCTATAATTTGGACACATGCACCAAGTATCATCCTTCTTACGTACCATCACCACCGGTGAGGAGTAAGCACTTTGGCTATGCCTAATGATTCCTGCCTCTAGCATCTCTTCAACAATTTTTCTATCTCACTCTTTTGTACGTGTGGATACCTGTAAGGCCTGATGTTCGGTGGTTGGATCCCTGGGACTAAATATATGGCATGATCATGATCCCTCTTAGGAGGAAGTCCTTTAGGCATATCTCTAAGAACAACTGAGTGACGATCAATTATACCTTGCAAATCTGGATCAGTGGGAGTAATAGATTGAGATACTTCTAATGAACATAGTTGGGCCACAAATCCATCCACTCCTTTCTTAAGAAACTTTTGCATTTGATGAGAGCTTACCATTTGTTGAGATTTTTCCTTCAACCCCCTTAGCTCTACTAGCCTTCCTTCTGATTGAAATCTCATGAATAGTTCTTGGAAGTTCATCCCAATTGTTCCTAATGTAGTAAGCCATTGTACTCCCAAAACAATATCTGCTGCACCCATGGATATTGCATACATTGGGGTATCAAGTTGATAATCTCCCATGGATAATTTAATGCTATGAAACTTCCCTAAACATCTAACTGTACCACCATCTGCAATCAAAACCTAAAACTTTGGAGCTAGATATATAAAACAATTTAGACGAGTAGCTAACTTTTGTTGATGAAATTATGAGTACTACGAGTTGATCAACACTATTACCTTCGCTTCTTTAGGAACCCCACCACCTTGAGAGTTTGTGGAGCATTGAAACCTGAGAGTGCATGACAAGAAATGATTGGTTGAGAATCATGTGATTCCTCATTTGACTCCCTTTCATCTTCTAGTATGGGTTCCTCCTCTTCTTCCTCATTGGGACCTTCAATATAAAACAATTTCTTTTCACTACATTTATGTCCTCAACTGTATTTGCTATCACAATTGAAACACAAGACTTTTGATATTTTCTCCTCAATTTGTTGTGGATTCAACTTAGTAGGTTGTGTTGAATATCCTTTCTCTCTTTTCACATTAGCCCCTTGCTTCTTAGGAATCAAATATTTCTGCTCTACCCTACATGCTAAGATAAAAGACTCATTTATGGAACTAGGGCTAAACATGCGTAACTCATGTTGAATGTGATCCTTGAGACAACCCAAGAATAAGTCATTCAAGTTTTCCTCCATAATTGAATCCACCCTTAAGGATAGATTTTGGAATTGTTGAATATAATCCTTAACTGATCCTTTTTGTTGAAGTTTAGCTAGCTGGCTGAAGAAGTTGTCTGTGATGCTATTGCTATATTGTGCTTGGAGTTCCTCTGTAAAAATTGACCATGAGACGGTGAGCCCATTTTTACCTCGATGAGTGTAAATCCAATGATACCAAATGAATTGATTTGGTTCTAAATATAAGGAAGCCATCGTGACCTTTTGTCCATTTGGGATTTGGTGTACTTCAAAAAAATTCTCCATTTGGTTTATCCATGTTAGAGGATCCTTACCATCAAAATTGCGCATATCCACCTTTGGAAATAAATTCCTAGATCCCATAGGAGTACTAAAGCTTGTGTTAGTAGTAGGTGACCTAGAATTCTCACCTTGGCCGCTTGAGAACTCCTTTCTTGATTCAGCTATGTAGGTGCTTAACATGTTTCGCATGTCCAACATATCTCCTCTTAGGTCACACATATCCATCTTAATTGAGGAAATTTCTTCCTTGACCTTATTTATTTCTTCATTTTGAGTAATATCCTCGATTGTTTCACCATCCTTATCAGGAGTCTTCCCCGGAGTGATAGCATTCTTTTTACCCCTTGTTGCAGGCCCCGTCATGATGGAAACCACTAATGTTGAAATAAATCACACAAATTAAACTTAAATTATCTCAAATTTTTATTGTAATATCCTTTGGTATTTCTTCAAAAACCCAATAAAAATCAAACTCCGATTCAACAAGATGTGTGAGATATGTAGATTCCAAAAAAATAGTGTAGAAACCCTAATTCTGCAATAATTCACTTAATTCTACTCCAATTCTTATAAAATCTGGACTGTATCTTCATCAATATGTTCTTCAAAAACCCTTTAAAAATCAAAAAAAATTTCGCCAAAATTTGAAATATATGCTCTTCCCAAAATCGCCTCCAAAATTGAGAAAAACCTTGCCTCTATGGTGCCAAGATCATGCTCTGATACCACTTGTTATGTAATAAATTGCACAATAGAAGAATATGATATGAAATATGCTGCAAATACTTGATAATAACTGAGAATAACAAGCCACTTCGAGGGGGAAAACCTCCAAATATCTCTAATGAGAACACACTTCACAACTTGATGATGAAATAAGACTCACAACCTCCTATATATACCTATTTATGCCAAGGATATCACCTAGGCCGACTTAGACACACCTATATAAGACTTAGGCCGACCTAAACAACTTAATAACAATATACTAATGATAATATGACTTAATAAAGAGTTAAGATAGCCACAAGCCGACTATTCATAACCCAATGTACAATAATATTAAGGGCGTAGCATATTTAGTCATTTTAATTAACTGATATTTGAGGATTTAAACATAAAACCCAAAAATACAAATCAATCATCAATTTCACACAATAAGACAACCATTGAGAAGGAAAAATTAATGAACTTTATTAATAAAAGAAAGGTGTTCTAGTTACAACTTAGAAATAGAGTATTACAATTTTTACTTTTAGTCACAAGACTAAAAATCTAAGTTACAATATTGCACAAAAATGACTGCAACTAAGAAAATTTTTCAAAAATCTTTTGTAATGATGGAAATGCATGCTTGGAGCCCTTGAATGCAAGCACATACCCCTTTCATCTCTTAAAATTTCTACAATTGGGCAATATTCCTGGAGAAAGGTGTAACATGTAGAATCCAAGAAAGAGAGTATTGATCATGTCCCATATATGGAGCTCTCTCCTTCAATGCAGTGAATAATAACCCAACTAGAATCTTTCCTCCTTTATATGCAATGTGCCATCTAATATGAGCAACAAGGTATGCCTTTTTTTCCATGAATGAAGCTATGCCTCAATACAACCAACAAAATTACTATTAGTCTCAATTTAGAAAGAATAAAAGTGCATTGTCTATTGCAAGTTTACAAAAGTAAGTCCAAACAGAACAAAAAGATAAATCAATTAAAAAATCATAGGAGACAGATTACATCCACAAACATGGGAGATCTATGCAAAATTGGAGAAATTGGCTTGGAAAATGAAGGAAATAGGGTATTTCCAGATTCAAGACTTTTACTTAATGTTGTGGAATAGAAGAAAAAATAATCATTTATCTACCACCATGCTGAAAAGCTAGCAATTGCATTTGGTTTGTTAAACATGGCCCCTAGTACAACTATTAGAGTTGTTAAAAACCTTTGAGTATGTTCTGATTTTCACACTACATCTAAATTCATCTGCAAAATTGTTGCAAGAGAAATTATTCTAAGAGATGTGAACCATTTCCATCATTTTAAATAGGGACAATGTTCTTGTGGAGAATATTGGTGATGCTAAATGAAACAATCTGAAACATAGGCTTGCACTATAATAATGTGCTCTACATCAAATATTCAAAGGGACACCCATCAAATCATAACAATAGGGATTTTTTTGTCATATGTTGTAGTTACAAGTGCCTTGCTAGACATACATGAAATTCTAAGGGATTTTTTTATGGCTAGACTAATAAAATCCTATTGTAGGGGATACTCCAAGTACATATGGCCCAATTCTAATGACAACTATTATTAAAGCTAAAATATAGCTTTGTATCAATGGGGATATATGGATCTTGTTGCCACTAATCTGCCCAAAGAAAGCCATATGCTAATATTTGACTTCTGAAATATACTTAGATATTTTATTTATTGTTTCATGTACCTCCAAATAGGTGCACTAGATCCTTGAAGGGGATTAACACAAATTTATTCAAAAAGAAAAAGAGACTAATTCTATATGATTTGGTTGATAATTAATCCCAATGCTGATAACAATCAATCTCAACTTTGCAAAATACACATCATCATTAACTAATAAGTTCTTAAAAAAATGTTAGGATGCACCCTTCCAAGGGTTAGACCTCTCCAAAATTTCAAAATAATTGCAATTCTTTTGAAAATTTGGAGAGGTTTGTCCCTTGGAAGGGTGCACCCTAACATTTTTAAAAGAAATTATTAGTTAATGATGCTATGTATTTTTTAAAGCTGAGATTGATCGTTATCAACATTGGGATGAATTATAAAGAAAAGTCATATAGAATTAGTCTCTTTTACCTGCTGAATAAATTTGTGTTAATCCCATTCAAGGATCTGGTGCATCTATTTGGAGGCACATGAAACAAGAAATCAAATATTTAAGAAAATGTAGCCAGTGGGTATAAATCCCAACTCCTCAACCTTTGAAAGCGTCCTTCCTACATATGTGTGAATTGGAGCTTTAGATGAGGAAGTTCTTTCAAATCCAATAGAATAATCATTACAAGTCATTGAAGCTAACAAAAAGGAGACCAATATATAAATGATTAAAAAAAAGAATACAATCAAAATACTAAAAGCAATAAGTAGAATCTTATTGCAAAACAACCATCTTTGTAGATTCCATTGCATCATTAACCGTTTAACCGTCAATAACTCATTGTCCTGCCAAAGACATCTAGTCATCCACCGTCCACTGCTACACCGCTATTCACAAACTAGCCTATTGTGGTACGGCAGTGTTTTTTGCTCTACCTCATCAAGCATCATACACCATTGCAGTGTGATGATGACTATACCACACCATCATAAGATACCTTTGACCATCATTGTAGGGTAGTGGTAACCGTTGCTATACCACACTAGTCAACATGGAAGCACTGCGGGGTGGTGGTAACATCGCACTACTGCAAGCTCAGTCTAAGAACTCTGTGGGGTAGCAGTAAGTATTGCTTAACTACCAATCACTCCATGAGATGTCACGAGATGGCAGTAAAGGCTTGAACTCTCACTTGGTGTAATCTTACTTGATGACGACCAAGTTGGGGGTCCACTAGTGAATTTGAGGCACATAATTCCAACAGGAAAATGCCATAAATTGTCCAAAACAAATACACATGTATCAAACTCAAGTCACTTAGGAAAATAGGGCATGTGAGACTTCCCACTAAACCAATTCAAAATTTATAATGTGTAAATATATGGCTCTTTTAGCACTACAATTAAGGTTTAAATCACAAATATATAAGCAAGATGTTGCATAGATTTCAACAATTGCAATCTATAAATCAAGCACTACTAAAAAGACAACAAAAAGAGAGATTGCAACAGAAATCTTGACTGAAAGATAAGACTATTATTTAAAAATCAACAAAAGGAAAATATTAAACTTTTATAACACTATAGAACACCTAACCACCTAGTATACAAAGCAACCTTTTTATATAGATCTTGATCATGGGATATCCATCAAAGCATAACAACAAGGATTTTTTGTCATATATTGTAGTTGCAAGTGCCCTGCTAGACATACATGAAAATGTGGAAGCTTAGACAATTTGTATCAAGCCAAATGTCAAAAAGTATAGTTAGAAAGAAAAATCCTTATAGTTGGACCTCAAATTGGACCAAGCATATTTATGATTTAATCTTTAGAATGTAGGAACTTTCCTTGTCGAAGCTTCACAACCTCAAATTGGATCTCCAATTGGACTAGTAGATTTATTATTTTATCTTTAGAATGCAGGAACTTTCTCTGTTCGATATTCACGATCTCAAATTCAATCAAAAAATGGATAAGAAAATTTATGATCATCTCTTTCCACCAACGCTTGTATTCCTATACTCAGGTTTTTCTTCTGAGCAAAAAAACCTGGAAGTGTTTCAAACTAGTTGAAAGTGCTCTCCAATTTGGTTATGTCACTGATAGCAATCCAATTTTTCTTGAACCATCCATACCCAAATGTTGCATCACAATATATTCTTTCTACACATAAAAATTCCACATATTAACCACTTCTAATTAAAAAATTTAATCATCATAAAACCATAATTAATAAATCATTTTAGTTTTGGAAAGAATCTGATGTCATTTTCTATCAAAAAAAAAGTTGTATAAATCATTAAAAATCCATGAAGCCTCCTAAATGTAGCTTAAAGCAAGTTTATATGATGGGTTTCAACATAATAAGCTTTCTACTACAAATCTTAATGAATGTATTCTAAGTAGAAAAAAAATTCTTTACACTCAAAGTAATGTAGTCAAACATTTATTCCAAAAGTATGTTAGTAGGAGATAACTAAAAATAGAATGATTTTTTCTTGGTTTCTTTTATCAATATTCCACGTGGAAATGGAATAATCACTAAGAAACCCTAACAATAAAAAATGAAGTAAAGGTTCAAGAAAGGAAATTCCAATGTACTATTATGTAAAGGTGATGAAGGCACTTATATGAGCATGACCTACATACTAATCCCTACCATTGAATTGCGATCCATCCAAAGAGAAAATAAACAATGTAAGGATTTGAGCAATATAAGTCCAAAGGGTTATGTTGTAATGGTAATAAAATCACCATAAGAGCACAACTGAGGAACAAGTTCTTGTGACTATAATATGTGATCCATAACTCTATTAGTCATGTGGTACAATTGTGCTATAAAAAATACAGGATGCATTCATGTGTGACCCAAGTTTAATGTGGCTATGTTGTGATAGAAATGGAGGCACTCATATGAGCACAATTCATGTACAAATTAATCAATGTCATCACAATTAGGTGTCAATCATCATTGGGTGCATTCAAGTTGACTCAAGTTTAATAGGTTACAATGTAATGATAGCATGATCCAAGAGAAATTACCTCTTGTTGCAATAAAGATCTTATAACTTTGGTTGATGTACAAAGTGGTTGTGTTATATCAATTATGTAGTCCATTCAAGCACAACCCATGTTTAATGGGCCATTCTAGAGAGTGATCAATATTTTCTAAACCTTATGAATGTTACATAAAAGTGTACAACTTAAACTACAGATCAAGTTTGTTACATACTTGAATGCAATCTTGGGTTACCACAAAGTATAATGATATAATATGCTAATAACCATTATGGGAATTATTAAAGCAAGACCCATGCTATATAGGATACATTTCCCTGATCAGATTTACATACCTTAATGATCAAACACAAGCTTCCCACACACTCTAGGATACAATCCAAGATCATACCAAACCCTATCAAGACAACTAATTTTTTGACCCAAGATTTAAGGTTATTTTTTAATACCGACAAAAGCATTGGTAAGAACATGACTAGGGTACAAACCCTAGGCCTCTGTAGAAACATAAACCATAGCTCTAGTAGATTATTGAGGTTGCACTACTAGAAAGATTGAGATATTGTAGCCAATATCAAGCACACTGTTTAGCTCAGTGACATTTGTAAATGAAATTTATGTTAAGGAGAATGGCGATCACTTGAGGTGTGATAGTCAAAAAGAGGTTAAGCAGTGACAAGATAATAAAGCTCAAACCTTGCATAGTAAAGTGGAGATTTTAATAGTGAGTATCCTTACCCCCTTGCTATCTTTAAGGTTTTTTCAAATTCTATTGATAGTGTTAGACAAGGAAAATGCAATCAGGGAATGACTACCCAAATGAAGTAATAGTGGTAATCACAAGCTCAATGTTTCTTCTTATCCATTGTATAATGGAGGTAGTGGATTTCATGTTTGAGTAGTGTTTTGAGACTCATCAAAGATGGGAGAATAGTTAATAATACCTTGTGGACTGTGAATTAGTGACAATAAGGTTGAAGGATCTTAAGACCCATAATACCATGAAATAATGAGTCCCCTGTAGTAAGTAGGTAGTCTATAAGACATAGTTTGATTTTATAGAAGGATGATCATGAAAGGAATCTTCAAGTGATAGTGAGTGAGCTATTTGAGATTGTAGTTGAGGGTGCAAGATCTAGTCTTAAAGGTAGTTATCATAACAGTAAATGTGCAATAAAATCAAACCCTACACAACAAACAATTCATAATGTTATCTTACATAATGCCTTGAGTTTGAAGACAAAAATATCATTGTATCTTGATGAAAGTAGTGACATTAATGGTCAATCATTGGAAATTATGATTTTAAAACATGCTATTATGCTTATGGAGGCAACATTTTAAGCAAGGTAGCGAGTGGTGGTTTGAAACAATGGTAGGTATGAAGGACTTGTTGTATATGCATACTATGCAATCTAGCTTAAAACAATGTTCTTAGAAGAGATTGAAGGTGGATTATGGAACTCAAGAGTTACCATGATAAATATTAAAACAAAGGAAAATCTATTTAAAAGCCACTTCCATTAAGATATTAAAGATGTCACATGCAAAACCCTAGTAGCTGGAGTAATGAATACAATGCCAAATAGGGCAGTGAGCTGGGGAAGATTTAGGAGATCTCCACATTATCTAATCACAGGAAAATACATCATTTATTTATTTTTTAAAATTAAAAGAAATCATTCTAAACCCTATATAGGATACATTCTAAACCCTATATAGGATACATTGATACTTCAAAAGCATCTGAAGGAATTTGATATTATGCAAATGTATGTCAATTAAATACCTAGATTACAAATAGTAATGTGAACAATGTAACCCTTGTTGTGCAGAGCAGGAATGAGATAAGCATCAATGAATCCTATGCCTCCTATCATGTACATATCCTTACCATTCTCTGTCATTCTTTACTGAAACACTTCTCCATTTTGGTGGGCTACACTTGAAAATAAGGTTTTGAAAAAGGTTTTAGAGTATGTTTATTAAAATCAAATCTCTATTTTGGCGGGCTATTTCTAAAGATAAGATTTCGATGAAAGTTCTAGAGTATTTTGGCAGGGTATTGATTCTTGGTTCCTTAAATTATTTTCTAAATAAATGACTAAATATTTAGTCATTTTTATTTGTACGACTAAATAATTTTTTAGTCAGCCAAATTAGTCATTTATTTACTCATTTATAGCTTAGTTGCAAAAAAAAAGTAGAATTTTAGTTGTTGTGACTAAAATTTTTAGTCACGTAGTCATTTATTTACCATTTATTCTACTAGTGAATGCTAAGTTATTGAGATATCATGCCAAACCAAGAACAAAAGAACTATGGACAGTTAGTAATGTTGATCATGAAGCAATATTGGATACTTTGAAGGTAAGCAATGACCCTTCAAGCACACTTGAGTAGCATATCTATCTCATACCATATGGGACAAGTATGATAATTTTCATGTCTTATTATTATTCATGTTTAATTTTAACCATTGTTGAATCAAAAATAGGTTAGAGTTTATGTGTCTTAACAATTCTTAACAAATGTAGGTCTTTTTGGTAAACAATACTATTACGTCAACATTTTGCTTTAACATTTTGGAGACATTAAATGTAATTTATAAGGAGGTATCTTCTTGATATACTTCTACCTCTTGATTTAAAAGCATTTGAAAAATACCAACAATCACTAATTGATTTTTTTAGGCTCACAAGTTTATACTAGAGGAATTTTTATGTAAGCTATTAATAATCCATAAAAGGAAATGAAAATAGACCTTCCCTAGCATTTACCTGTCTAGCTTGACGTTTCCATGTTGTCCATTTGTCAAAAATATTAAAAATATTATATTTTTTTTACATTTTTTGCTCTTAGGGCTCCTTAGAGACTACCTCAGAAGAAGCACCCCAAAATGATCAGGTGACTTTGGCAATCAAAAAAAACTTTACATAGAATTTACCTACCTACCTCAATGTGTTCATGCTACCCATTTGTTAAAAATACTAAAAATTTAACAATTTTGCACCTTTTGCTCTTAGGGATCTTTAAAGACTACCCCAGATTACTGCACTATGGAATCATGGGGGGACTTGTGAAACATAAGGAGGAATTCCCTAGCATTTACCTACTGACCTTGATGTGTTGGTATACTTGGCTTTTCTTCATGATGCACAAAATAAGAAATGCTTCTTTCCATTTTTGCACTACTTTCCATTGACAATTTTTGAAAGAATGCATTTGACACCATAACACACAAATGGTGTTAAGTTGACCAAAAATGAGAGAGTTTGGTGTGAAGGGACTTGATATCCACCTATAGGTCCATACAAATCATTCCTACATTCCACAAGCTACCAAAATGACTTCGCCATAGTTTGATAATTTTTTGCTTTTAGGGCTCTTTAGAGACTACCCCAAAAAAAGCACCATAGAATGATTGGGTGACTTCAGCAACAAAAAGAGACCTTCCCTAGTATTTACCTTCCTACCTATTGTTTGAAAAATTTATCACCTCAATTTATATTCATTTTTCCCACAACGATGACAACTTGACCAATAGTTGAGTCACTTGCAATGATAGCTACAAGTGTTCTATGCTTATTTTACAAGACATAGCTACCTTTGGATGGTTTACAATGAATGAGAAGACAAGGTATGCTTTTAACTTGAAAGTAGAAAAGATGAACTAGTATTTACCCATAACCATGAAAGCAAATGTGATGGATGATTTAGAATGAAATTAATGAAGACAAAAGATACAAAGCCCATTTATCCCACACCCATGAACAATATTTCAGGGAAAGAAAGAACAACAAAATATTTTCAGAAGCTAATTTAATCCAAATCCAAAGTTTAAGAACTAAACGTGAATACAACTTACTATAATAGAATGACATTGAAGAATAACCACAAGGAAACATAGTTCATTACCATTTAAAGAAAACATTAAAGTATTCAAAGATTCAAAAATATCTTCTTTATTTCCCCATAGCCAAAACATGAGTTCGCATATTGTATATTTATGTACAATGAAAATTGCATGAAAAAATATTCAAACTTCTCCCCTATTCCCCCAAAACTAATTATTCCTAGTTTTTCAAAAATTTCCATCTTTTATAGAGTTTTCCCACAAACCAAAATGTATCATAACTATTCACAATGATCTTTGAAGTAATCGTCTTCAAGAAAGTGACATTGAATAGAAATAGTTATGTTATGCCAAAATTGGGTTAGCACCACTAATTGAAAAAAGATGCCATGCAAAAAAATAAAATTAAATTGTCACGGGTGGTTAGGTGTTCTCCATATCTAGTCGTATGTCCATTAAAAGGTTGTGCAACTCAGCTCGTTCCTCCTCCTCTTCTACGACGAAGATCACCCTGTGATATTGAGCGTAGTTGGTTTTTTCCTTCCAAGAAAGTGTGCACAATTGGGAAATGATATCAATTTGTTCTTCCTCAGGCCAATTCAAGTCTAGTTGTAGAACAAGCATAGGCTCATCATCCCACATTTCATTGGTTGTAGGAAGCCCCATTTTGAATTTTCCTTTGTTGATAAGAAAACAAAATTCAATAGTACAACCACCTTTCTTTGTAAATAGTCTTATTTAATTATGCCAGTAGGTAATGATGTCTTTTAATATGTCAGTATCATGTCGCTATGTTAGCGAATTTTTGTTACACTTTCCATTTAAGACGTCTAATTAATGCACCATTAGTGGAGGGTCGTACCTTAAGATTGAGCTCATATTTCATAACTCCTAAAAAGATAGTCACAAGATACTCCATACAAGTAATTAAATGGGTTGGCGGTGTTCAAAAACCAAGGAGATCACCTAAAAAGACACAGGATCGCATAAAAACCAAACCATAGAACCACATGTCATGGGTTCTAAGTTTTTGAGAATTTTTGACACACCAATCTCTTGGGCAAGGATGGGGAGAAAGAAAGATCGGGTCATCAGGTTATTTTGCAACTTTCGAACTGTTCGGTCTCAAAAACACTGGGTTGAAACCACAAGAGGTTTCCAATCTCTTGATACTTTTTTGGCTAACATACAAGACCAATTAATAAAATTGTATCTTCTTTTCTTCAGGTTCTGCCAAACCTAGGTGGGTACACCTATATGGATGAGCAGATTTAGGTGATGTGTTTCCTATTTTGGAAATCTATCTGTGATGGCAATTGGGAGTGGATAGATGAAAGCTTACTAACTACCCCTACTAAAATTTGAGATGTGAATATTTCGAATAAGATTTTATGAAATTTTAGAATGGAATTGGTGTGACTAGTGCCTACTTCTATTGGGATAATGGAGTCAAGATTTGTATGATATATAAGTCCTATTTCTAGATACAATTCAAATTGTTTGGCACTTTTATAAGTTTATGCTTGACATAAACATGTGAAGATACAATTATCAAGTTCTTATTGATCCAAATGTCCTTTTCCAGATTACTGCGATTAATTAAAAGAGTTTAATCCTTCCTTGAAGGAGCTAGTTAATTGAACCACACAAGAGTAGCAAGTGTGCTTTGATAAATTAAAAATATTCTTGATACAACAATTTAAATAATAGGGAAATAATACCCTTGGAGACAACCTAATAATATTTTTAATAAATTCAACAAACAACTAACACCATAATTGGATCACCAAATTTATGCATTCCTCTCCATTATATAATTTGAAAATATTTTACAATATACAACATGATGTTCTATTTTGGCAATAGTTCACCCTATCCAACTACCTAACTCCTAATTCCTCCTAAAATCTCATCCTGATCCAATAGATTTCATTTGGCATATATACATTATATCTTCAATAGTTTTGATCCTTTGTTTTGTGTCAGCTGCAACTCCTCATTATATTTTAATTAATTGCCTTTGGAAAATTAAAATATTTTAATCTTCATTATATTTGTCTCTCATAAAAATTATTTCACAATAAACTTTAATTCCTTTGCTGGCAATCGTCACTTTTTGACCCAAAAATGTTTACCCGCTCTCATATCTCCTTTGGTGAAAATGTGAAATATTGTTTTCCACTATAGTCATGCTTTATTAATCTTTTGTTTGTACACTATGATCATATGTGTTCACTACATCGGGGTAACATATGGCATCGAGGAGACATATTTTATCTTACATTGATATCAAGGAGTCTCTCTAATGAAAATTGTTGTAGGAAGATTGTATTAGTGAGACCTCAAACCACTCTTACAGATATCAATTAGACTTTAAACCATTCTTACAGATATCAGTGAGACTTCATACCATTCTTGCTGATTGGTGAGACTTCAAACCAACTCTTGTCAATCGGCATGACATATGAAGTCAGAAAGAGAAGGAAAACTCACTCTGATAGAACATGTCTCCCCAACATGTT
This sequence comes from Sequoia sempervirens, assembly GCA_007258455.2. Lineage (NCBI taxonomy): Eukaryota > Viridiplantae > Streptophyta > Pinopsida > Cupressales > Cupressaceae > Sequoia > Sequoia sempervirens. The sequence continues at coordinate 547,562,840 of VDFB02000015.1, forward strand.
TCATTTTGTTTTATTTGTGAGACAAAGTGAATGTATTTCTGATGAGGGTCCATCGACATGGCATGTATGCTTGGGATAACTTGAGGATTTCATTCTGATAGTGTTGTTCTTGTCAATCGGTGAGACTTCAAACCAAATCTTGTCAATCAGTGAGACTACAAGCCACTCTTGTAGATCGATGAGACTACGGGCCACTCTTGCAGACTGGTGAGACTACATTTGGTCTCTCTGATGGAATTTTTCCTTGCCACACAGTGACCAAAATGAGTCAGGTAGCCTTTGGAATTGATTTTGAAAAAATACCAAATGATATCCTAAAGCCCTGAAAATTTTGGTGGGGAGAATTTGATGCACCAATCCATTTGTAATAATATATTTTCAGTTGCTTATTATTATTCTCCAAATTTAGTCACTTTAACAAATCTAACATTGTGTAAACAACAAACTTTCGCAAAACCCTTCAACTTGGCCTTTTGAAAACCTGTCAAAACTAATCGTACAAAGCTGAAAATTGGTGTGCACACTCCCATATGTCATATGAACATGCTTGCAAGGTTATTTTGTGTGAAATTGTATTGATTTCATTTTGTGATTTTTTAAAGTGAGCCACTTGAGCATATTTTTCAACTGTAGTTTTGAGTGTTAAAATCAAAATTTTGAACACGGGAACTTAAAATTTGCATGAAATTTTAGGCTCCAACAATGGCTCCATCTGGGGATGTATGCCCCTTGTGGGCATAGAAAGAATCCAAGTCTCTGGGAGAGAAAACCAAGTGTTGTATCTATTGAGCATTCAATTCAAACCCCTTTTTTTTTGTCATGAACTGATATGGTTTTAAAAAAAATTACACAACTGATGGCACAAGGCCACCAAAAAGAAAGGCACCTATTTTCCCATGTCATACACCTTGTTTTGATATGAGTTCATCATATTCCTCTTGAAAACATTCATGCAATCTACCCTATCACTGCCATTGAAAACTTTTAAAATAACTTTGCTTTCATTGCTGCTCTCATTTCTTTGTCTATTATGTAGTTCATAAACTCCATTATCATGTGATAAATTTTTTCCAACCTTATCATACAAAATGTATTCGCATTCATTGGAACACTTCTTATTCTTTTTCTCACTATCATGTATTACTAAATGATATCTCGGTTGTATTGAACATGCAAAATTTGAATGCCATTCTTGTAAGTCTTAAAATTCTATCTTATCAACATCTTTTGGAATAATCAGATCTGAAATATTTTCCACTTCTTCGATATCACTAATTAGCAGTGACAAAAATTTATATTCCACACAACCATCATTATGTATATTTGAATCAATCAAAGTTGAGCATTTATTATCCATGATGTGCAAACCATTATTGTTCTCAAAGATTTGTGATTCTATTTTATACATTCCTTCTTCAACTAAGGAAAACATATAATCTTTATCAACTTCAAGAATTTTTTCATTATTATCACACAAAGTACTTTCACTATCAAAGGAAATGTGTGTTGGACATTCAATTTCAACATCATTCATGTGCGCATATCTTTGATACTCCACAGTCAGAAAATTTGAAATTTACTCACTATTGAGTGAGCATGTTTCATCATCCACCATATTGTTGTTGTATTCTTTATTCTTCTTATCATTGCAAAAACACTCAAGATCACCAAGAAACATTAAATAAGATGTATTATTAGCACATTCATGTACTTCACAAGCTGATGTAACATCTTGACTATCTAAAAATGCTTCATCCTCATCATGCAGGCTATTATAGCAATTATTTTCACTTGCAAACCCATCCTCCATGAGAAGATCAACATCATTGCTTTCTTCATTATTGTAGGTCATATTGTCTTCTATTTCAACTTCTAATTCTTCATTTCTATGGCAAATACATGGTTGCACCTCCACATCATCTGAATCATGGCTGATATATTACTTAGGAAAAGTGTTTCTAGCAATATCCTCAATGCTACAATCATCCTCCAAGGTGGAAAATTGGGCCTCATCAATTTCATCTTCATTCAAATATGAAATATCATCATTGAGACTTTTATTTGCACACGTTTCTTCTATTGGCTGCATTGTTTGATCCATTTCTCCATATTCATCAATAATACAACTATTGGATTCAACATTGATAGTGTCCTCATACCCTTTCTTGTCTACAATGTCAATAAATTCATCTATTTTATTATAAGCTACTGGTACCCATGATTCAGGCTAATAAATTGAATTGGGCTCATATACTTTCATGAACTGCTCAATGAACTCATACCTACTAGGTGGGAAATTAATAGGTATTTGCTTACAAATATCTGCCATTCTTCTGAACAAAGAACACCCAAATTATCCATTTTGTCTCCTTATACCAAGAAAGGCATCCAACAGACTTTTGCTTCTCTCTCAAATACGTAAACATTCATCATTTTTCTTCATAGATTGTTGATTCTGATATGTACCTTGCTGCAAATTTTGACTTACAATTCTATGTGGGTTGGGATTGTGTTGCACTTGACATTGATCATATTGATAATCTTGATAGCTTACCAGTCTTTGTCTAGGAGGGACTGGATAAGCATTTATTTGTTTTGATGGTTGTGGTGAATAAATGTTATGCTGTGAATAAAGTGCACTACCTCCATTGTAAAGATTCCCAATTGTATTATCAGACACTTGTGGGGTCCAATGCCTCCTTGCATTTCTATATTCATTCTTATTGCAAAATGGTATATTTTGTGGTGTATTTGGAACATTTTTGACTTTCCATTGTAGCAATTGTTGGTTCAATTGTAGCTGTTGTTTTTTCAATTCTTTCAACTCTCTTATTGGCTGCTGCCTTCTCACTTCTTCTGACATTTTGATGAGAAAATTGGAAAAGTATTACTTGTTCCAGAATGTCTATACATTATCTATCAATTTTAAATAGAGTTTCCACCTACTTTTTCAAAAGTAGGAAAATGATTCTTTTGAAATTATTTTTGATTTTCCCTAGCGGAATCTCCTCACTCCAGATGTGATATTTCTATTGACTCTTTAAATGGAAAGGCTGGAATTGAATTTTCTACAGTTTGTTCCCCAACAGAGTCACAAAACTATTAGGTCTCAAAAACACTAGTTGAGACCACAAGAGGTTTCCAAGCACTTGATATGTTTTTGTCTAATGTACAAGACCAATTAATGCAAATGTATCTTCTCTTCAGGTTCTAGCGAACCTAGGTGGGTATACCTATATGGATGAGAAGATTTAGGTGATGTGTTTCCTATTTTGGCAATCTATTCATGATGGAAATTGGGAGTGGAGAGATGAAAGCTTACTAACTACCCCTATTGAAATTTGAGATGTAAATATTTCGAATAAGATTTATGAAATTCTAGAATGGAATTGGTGTGACCAATGCCTACTTATGTTGGGCTAATGGAGTCAAGATTTGTATGATATGTGAGTCCTATTTCTAGATACAATTCAAATTGTTTGGCACTTTTATAAGTTTATGCTTGACATAAACATGTGAAGATACAATTATCAAGTTCTTCTTATTGATCCAAATGTCCTTTTCTAGATTACTACGATTAATTAAAAGAGTTTAATCCTTCCTTGAAGGAGCCAGTTAATTGAACCACACAAGAGCAGCAAGTATGCTTAAATAAATTAAAAATATTCTTGATACATCAATTTAAATAATAGGGAAATGACAACCTTGGAGACAACCAAATAATATTTCTAATAAATTCAACAAACAATTGACACCATAATTGGATCACCAAATTTATGCGTTCCTCTCCATTATATAATTTGAAAAGATTTTACAATATACAACATGATGTTCTATTTTGGCAACAAATCACCCTATCCAACTACCTAACTCCTAATTCCTCCTAAAATCTCACCCTGATCCAATAGATTTCATCTGGCATATATACATTATATCTTCAATAGTTGTGATACTTCATTGTGTGTCAGCTGTAACTCCTCATTATAGGGTGGCTTTAGAATAGTGGTTTACACTTTATAAGAGGAAGGAAATTTTGCATTTTTTCCTTTCTCCATATTGAATGGGTTCGGCCGAACCCAATGGTTCGACTGAACCCATGGTTTGACCGAACCAATGAAAACCCAAATAAAAAAACATATTTAAAAAGGTTTGGTCGAACATGGGTTTGACTGAACCCCCTTAATATGAAAAAAACAAAAAATTGTTTCATTTTAACCTGTCACTTTTACTTTGTTCTTTTACCAGTCATTGTCCCTGGTGCGTGCGGCGAACAGAGATCATGACAGCCACCAAACAAGGTTTTTCTTTCCGGAGAAATCAAATTTCCATTTATCTCTTTAAAGTTCATCATTCCAATTTGCATATCGAGCACTATTGAGCAGTAGGTATTTAAAATTCAATTTTTTTAGAGTTCAAAATGCATCTATTTGTTTAATTTCAAAACCCTAAATGCAATTTTTTTTAAATTTGCTGAATTCAAATTGCATTTGTTTGAAAGTTTTTAAAGCATTTTCAATATAGTATTTTGCTTCCCCGTTTTGCATATATTTTTGTCTTGTTAAACACCTTTCAAGAGAAAAATGAATATCAAAACTATCAACTATCTGTTAGGGGATGAGAGGTCTATAATTCAAAACTACACCCCTTGAACTTCTTTATGTTGATTGAATTTTTCAATGCATCTACAACATTATTTCGAGTATCAGAATGCTCCAACATCACCTCCCCATCATCTACCATTTCATAGTGGACACCTTAACTATCATCCAAATAATAACACAACAAATAAACTAAACACATATGTATTAGACAAACCAAGTTGCATTTTTATTTGCAAAAGTTTAGCCATTAACTTGAACCTAGACTAGACTTAGCTTCAAACATATCAAGGATATAGATCCAAATGTTATTCTTTTAATTTTGTTTCTTTGGCACACACATTTATATATCCAAATTTAAATATGGTCCCAAGTTGAAATACTTCCAATTAGTGATTTCTCAACAATTTGAGCATGAAATATTAAAATTTTAGAGCTACAGTGTTATATAAAAGAAAATTTTCTAATTCATTTAGATATCGATCCATATGTATCATATATCAACATACAATTTGATCATTAGAGTATTACATCAAATTTTAAGATTACAAGGATAAAATACCTAGGCACTTCCATTTATATTTGGCATGTATTTTAACTTTTTCAAATTTTTTAAATCAATCCAAGCGTTTGAGTAACGAAAAATGAGTTTCCTCCTAAAGTTAGTGCAAAAAAACATTATAATGGCTCTCAACATAGTCTAAGAAATGGAGATAAATAAATTCCTAAAGACTAGAAGTGTAGGGGTCAAGGTCACAAAATAATTTTAAAACTACAAATTTAGGGTCAAACTTGTAGATGAAAATGTAAATTCCATACATGTAGGAGTGAACCATGAAAGTCATATCTTGGTTTGTTAAGGTGTCATAATATTAAATCTTATAAAAAATCAAGAATCATATAATTGATTATGTACATTACAATAAAATATCTCCATATAACAAATGAAGCTAAAAACCCTAACCCTCTTTGTCAATTCTATAGTGTGCTTGTCGAGTATTTTTAAATTCAATTGTATGTTCGAAGGTAATTTGTGTGTTTACTTATTGTATTTATTTATCCTAGCTAATTAGAAAAGAAAACTCTAAAGAAATTATTTTCTTTTCATTTTGGCAAAGCCATTTAATTTGGTATGTCCTATGATTTGGCCATAAAGGTTTTCTTGAATCTTATTTAGTTTTTAGATTTCAGTGCTTTCTCATTGTCTAATTTCTTAATCAAATCTAATCATTGTTCAATCCTTATTTCCTTATAATACCAAAATCATCCTCTTTTCCTAGTAAGAAGTCATAGTTCAATCCCACCATGGTTGTGAATCAAGCTAAAATTGGTATGATTGGGGATATGCATGATCCTATGAGGCCCATGTTGAGAAAATAGTAATCAAGATATAGCTTTGATGCACACAACCTTTCTTTGGATCTTGCAAATTTGGCTAGTAATATTAATCCTAGTACAATGATTGATCTCCTTCATATACTATGTTGATTAATAAGCCGTATTGGAAAAGAAGTACTTAGAGATTAAATAATGCGGTAAAGGATAGCTCAACAATCCCTTTGTAGGTGATGTGCCATTTTCCCTCCATCCAAGCTTCTTCTTCATGTATTCCTCCTTATTGTTTCCTCCTATCTATCTTACATGCAATTTATTTCTCCTTCACCGTCTCCCCAAATTTATCCTCTCTTTTCCTAGATCTCATCTCGTAGCACTTATTATGATGCATACGTTCTTTGTCTCCACATTCTTATTAGTTTATTTACACGCCCCATATTTCCCCTCTTGTGATTTTCCTGTACGATCTTTGTCACTCCACACTCATTTATTATGTCACAACAAATTTATACACCACCTTCCATTTCTCATCTTGCCACTTTCATTCATGTCCTTAATCCTAGTGTGCCTCTATCTACCCTTGACATTAATGTTTAAAGGCTTTTTGAGATGAAAAGTAATGTTGATTCCTTACCTAATGGAAACAAAAAAAGACATACATATAAAAATCAAACACAATTCAATTTCTATTGAAAATTTTACATATCCATTTTTTGTTGGATTTTTGGATCCTAGATTTGAGATGCACAATGTTAAAGGAGATCCCATGACACATTCAAGGTTATTTAGTGCTACATATTTGGATTTTGTGTATGATGATAGGTTATTGGCTAAGTTCTTCCCATGAAATTTAAAATATTATGCTATTAAATGATTGTATTATCTTCCATTTGGGTCTATTTTTTAATATTGAAATTGGTCAATGCAAATATTGGGAATGTTGGATTGAAGTTTATTATTTTAGATTTTTTGACTATAAACAAGGATCTACAAAGTATATACATTCTTAACATTTGCATGTGCAAGTGAGATGAATGTTAAGAACTAAAGTTGTTAGAGGCTACCACACTTAATTATGGATCTTCTAATGCTTCATCTACATCATCCTACCCTTATAAATTTGAAAAGAAAAATTATTTCCAAAAGGACAGTAAAAAATAATGGAAATGACCATTGTACAAACTATACATTATAAATGTTTCTAATATTATGACTCTAAAGCCTCCAACTTTTTCCTTTGTAAAATGTGCTTCAAAATTTACTTAGTGCAAACATGATTACACTTCCTCCTATTAGGCCATTAGATAAATCTAAGGTTATTCCCAAAAGATATAATGAGAAAGATTTTTTTTATTAAATTGTAGAGTTAATTGTAATTATACTCAACATTTTATGGGATTAAGGAATAATTGATTAAGGATTTGATTGATAAAAAAAAATTAGGTTGAGGGGGTTAATATTGGGGTCAATCCTTCAATTGTTCCTCTTAATGAAAATTTAAATATTTTACACTAAATAAATCTAATAAAATGGTTTTATATGAGGGTCATGAGATTGAGATACATATACATGTTGACGAGCTTGAAATCATTGATTCACCTACATGTGAGGAATGATTTGTTGGTATTAATAAAAATTATAAGGGTACTTATTCTTCTTCTTATGTACTAGTGATTGAATTTTATAGAAATTTCTATGGACTAACCAGTATTCAAGCTTAGGACCTCCCATTTGGTGTTAGAATGCTCTACTATTGAGCTAATGGCTCACATTGTGATGAGTCCTTTTACATATTGATTGTTATCATTTCTCCAACACACTCGCTTGAGCCACAACATAGGTGTCAAATGCACCTAGCTTGGCTCTAATACCATGTTGAAATTTCCATGAACTAGTTAGGATGCAAATCTCCACCACTAAGCTACCCACCCACTTTATGACAAGTCAATTTATGATTTAGGTATGCTAATTTTTTTGACACCTTTTTCACATTGTGAGATATTACCAAATAATTATAATGCTCCTTTGGTTTTGTGTGGATCATGAACCATGTAAGGGTGTGTTTATTGATCTTACTTACCAATAAAATGTATGCATTGAATAATTTTTGTTTTATCATCATTTTATAAACAAGCATATGCATATCTGAGGGTCTTTAAAATTGACTAATGATATGTTGATTGAAACTATAGGATACATTATTTTACCTTAATTTTTTGGTCTAAAAGATGAGGAAAGTTTTTATTCTATGTCATATTATTTCTTCTTTAGATGTATCTCATATTTTACTTGGGTATCCATGGATAAAGCAATATCAAGCAACATCATCTATGTCATGCCATCAAGGTATCAAATATGTTCACACTAGTAAAGAGGTTACAATTGCAAGAGATCCGTATATACGTTTATTTTAGATTAAGTCATTTAACCTTAAATAATTTTAAGAACATACTTAAGGATCCTATATATAAGTGCAAGGATTCTTTGCCTAATTTGTAAAAATTTCAAAAGGAATAACAATGGTGGAAAATCAAGACAAGATGCAACAATTTAGAATTCCTAAAGGGTTTATAATTATTAGAGCCAAAGTAGGTTATATGTAGGTTTTATATTATAAAATGATTCAAGAATATATAAGGCCAAAAGAACCATAAGCATTGCCAAATTTAGTTCAGAAGCACAAGGGATTGGATATTTTCATTCCTAAACATGGTTTTCATAAAAAAAATTACTCATGTAGCAAGGAAGGATGAGGATTACAAATGATAAATCTATATTTTCTTCATCTTAAAAGGGTCTTCAAACTACTTGGGTATCAAAGAATGATTTAAATAATAAAATGTTGAAAATCTACAAGTAGAAATACCAAGTTACAAAAACAAGAATAATCGTTATGGTAATAGAAAGAGAAAATGCTTCCGCTTAAAAAACATGTTTATTAAGAGTTCTAATTTACATAGTGTTGAGGAGCACATAATATAATAAACATGATTCAATTACCAAAACATTAAATATGATGATTGGGATGAGAGGATCAACTTGGGGAGGATTATTATAACATCATTAGTTGGAACTTTTTAATTTTATCTCTTTGTGTTGGTGTTGTTTTTAATGTTCTTAATTACAGTGTGGATGATCTTAATATACATTTAATGATGCATTTTGAAATTTATTTAGTAAAGGTATCATTTTGTACATCTTTAGTAATTGTATAAAAATTTGGAATATTTTGGTTAATACATCTTATTGGAAAACCATTCATTGAATTTTTTTGAAGCTCACAACCGAATGGTTTGTGATGACCTCTTGCCTTCAAGGATTTCTATTATGCTCATCAATTTCAAACCATTTTGGGG
>VDFB02000015.1:547572228-547593463 GCA_007258455.2 Sequoia sempervirens
ATATGACCTAGTGATACACTTGACCTGACCAGCCAGAAGAAATCAGACCTTGAATCAAACAACCCACACACAAACCATTGGATGAGAATATCCTTTTGGTGCCGTATGTATAGGTGATTGCATCATTTGAAAATCTTGAATTATGACCTACAACATATATTTTATTGCATCCTTGCATACATTTTACTTTTTGAGTAGTAGATAGAGAATCATTCAAATCCAAAGACCAATCATCAACCTCATGCAAAACTAAAAATATATTAGACTGAAAATCTGTATTACAAACGTCTCCATGTGACTGAAGATTATCCCTAACTAGAACAATTTCCTCTTTCTCTATGAAATCTGATCTAACAATTTTATGATCTACTTTGTCACCTATATTCATAGCCTACAAATCAGTCATAGCAATTTTTTCTTCACACAAAAATTCATCTTCACGTGTATTGAGATATCGATTTAGGATATAGATGTTACGAGGTTCAACATTTTTGTGCATTTGAATACCCTCAATAGAACCATCATGACTACTTACAACATCATTTTCCTGTTTAAAAATTTTGGCATTTAAATTTTTAAATTGAAAAGATTCAAATGCAAAATCATTCTTGACCTCTTCTTGCAACCTCACTTCAGTATCATTTGGCTCAGGGAACTTGAAGACTTTATAATTAGTTTGCATGCATTTTGGAAAAAGGATATTCCATACCTTATCTTTATATAGTGAGTACTCATGTTTCTCTTCCTCATTGGAAAAAGTGAATGATTGTATTTCTATCATAAACAAGGAGGTTGAAACATTTTCATTTGTATTACTTTCTTCACTGTCAGCATTATACAAAAATTGTCAACTTTCTCTATCATTTGATGGAATTATAGATTCATCGTTATCTTGTTTGGAATGCATATAATATGCTTCAATTCTTCTATTCATATGAGGTTTAATTCCCATGTCGCTTACCTTTCTTTTACAAAAGTTCCTTTGATAAAAAATAGTGAGATTAGAGCATTCAATGGTGGAAGACTACGTATATTGGAAATCTATAGGATGAGAAGTTGGCCTTTGTATGATAGGCTTCCCTATAGTTTCACTACTTAAGTTTTTTATAGACTGATTTGTTTTCCATATGCCACTTAAAATCATATCATTGTCAATTTTAATAGCTTCTTGTGCAATTTTAATATCATTTACTTTACACCTTTTTAAACAAAATTGAACATTTGGGTGCAAAGAAGAAATAAAAGTGCAAAGCTATAGTTGCTTACTTGGTTGAATAAGGATAGGTGTTTTTCTGAACAACCTATTGAATCTATCCACAAAGTCTCTATTTTTTTTCACCTTCTTGCTTTTGAATATTAAAAAATTGACCCAACAAAGTAGCTTCATCAACATGGCTCTTATACCTTCCCAAAAACTTATCCTTTAATGAATCCCAACCAGTTATGCAATTATCTTCTAAATAACAAAACCAATCTATAGCAGGCCTAATAAGTGATTCAATAAATAATCCAACATAAACATCTTCTTCACCTACTCCCAAAATGCCACAAGCAACCATGAAAGCGAGAATGTGTTTTTCAACATCTTAAGAACCTTCCCCATTAAATTTTGGAAAATACTTTCTTGATCCTTCAGGAAATGGTGAGTATATAGGAAAAGAAAGGGGGCAAAAATGATTTCCCCATGGCTGGGAAGAAATCAATGCCATAATGCAAAACTGAAAATTAAATTAGCATGGGTCTTCATTGGAATAGAATGTGTCTAAGCACTTTTCATCCAGGAGAGTCGCAAACCTCAGTCCTTGGGGAGGTACCTTTAAATTTTTGAGGAAAGAGATACTAATACTTCAATTATTATCTTTTGTTCCCTTGTAGAGTCACCAAAAATCTGTTGGTTGACAGATTTATCGCCTCAGTTTATACTTCTTTTTCCCACAATGATGACAACCTAACCAACAGTTGAGTCACTTGCAATGATAGCTGCAAGTTCTCTTTGCTTATTTTACAAGGCACAACTGCCTTCAAATGGTTTGCAATGAATGAGAAGACAGGGTATGCTTTTAACCCAAAAGCAGAAAAGGTGAACTTGTATTTACCCATAATCACGAAAGAAAATGAAATGGATGATTTAGAATGAAATGAATGTAGACAAATGATACAAAGCCCATTTATCTTGCACCCACAAACAATATTTTAGGGAAAGAAAGAACAACAAAATATTTTAAGAAGATAATTTAATCCAAATCCAAAGTTTTAGAACTAAACGCGCATACAACTTACTATAATAGAATGAAATTGAAGAATAACCACAAGGAAACACAGGTCATTTCCATTTAAAGAAAACATTAAAGTATTCAAAGATTAAAAATATCTTCTTTATTTCCCCATAGCCAAAACATGAGTTTACAAACTCTATTTTTTTGTACAATGACAACTGCATGAAAAAATCTTCTAATTGCTCCCCTATTCGCCCCAAAATAACTATCCCCAGTTTTTTGAAAAGTTTCACCTTTTATAGAGTTTTCCCTCAAACCAATATGTATCGTAACTATTCATAACGGTCTTTGAAGTAACTATCTTCAAGAAAGTGACATTGAACATAAATAGTTATGTTATGCTAAAATTGGGTTAGCACCACTAATTACAAAGAGATGCCATGCAAAACAAGAAAATTAAACTGTTGCAGGTGGTCGGGCGTTCTCCGTATCCAGTCGTATCTCCATTAAAAGTTTGTGCAACTTAGCACGTTCCTCCTCTTCTTCTAGGACAAAGATCACCTTGTGATATTGAGTGTAGCTGGTCTTTTCCTTCCAGGCAAGTGTGCACAATTGGGAAATGATAGATCACTTTGTTCTTCCTCATGCCAATTCAAGTATGGTTGCAGAATAGACATAGGCTCATCATCCCACATTTCATTGGTTGCAAGAAGCCCCATTTTGAATTTTTCTTGGTCGATAAGAAAATAGAATTCAGTAGTACCACCACCATTCTCTTTAAACAAGCTTATTTAATTACACCAGTAGGTAATGATGTCTTTTAATCTATCAGTATCATGCCACTATCTTAGTGAATTTCCATTACACCTAACATTTAATAGGTCTAATTAATGCACCATTAGTTGAGGATGTGTCCCTCAAGATTGAGCTCATATTTCATAATTCCTAAAAAGACAGTCACATGATATGTTGTACAAGTAATTGAATGGGCTAGCGACGTTCAAAAACCAAGGAGATTGCCTAAAAAGTTGTGGAATAGTGAAAAAGCCAAACCATAGAACTGCATGTCATGGGTTCTAAGTTTTTGAGAATTTTTGACACACCAATCACTTGGGAAAGGATGGGGAGAAAGAAATATTGGGTCATCAGCTTATTCTGCAACTTCTGAACTTCATGACTAGGTTATGAAATCACAAGGTTACACAACAAAGGTGATAAAACTTGTAAAGATTGAAACTATATATGAATTAAAGGCATGAAATGAAGGCCATTTTAATTCTAAGGGGAGAAAATTACATGTTTTAAAATTTAGAGGGTAACACTACCTCGATGTGTCCACACTACCTATTTTTTAAAAATACTAAATTTTTTACAATTTTTGCATCTTTTGCTTTTAGAGCTCTTTAGAGACTACCCCAAAAAGAGCACCCCAAAATGATCATGTGACTTGGGAAATGAAAAAAGACCTTTGGTAGAATTAACCTACCTACTTTGACATGTTCATGCTATCCATTTATCAAAAATATTAAATTTTTTACATTTTTTGCAATTTTTGCTCTTGGTCTCTTTAGAGACTACCTTGAAAAGAGCACCCCAAAATGATTGGTTGACTTGGATAATGAAAAGAGACCTTACATAGTATTCACTTGCCTACCTCAATGTTTCCACACTTCCCATTTGTCAAAATATTACAAATTTAACAATTTTACTTTTTTTGCTCTTAAGGCTCTTTTGAGACACCCTAGATTAGTGCACTCTAGAATCACAGGGGGAATTGGGAAACAAAAATATATCTTACATAGAATTTAACCACCTACCTTGATGTTTCCACACTACACATTTGTCAAAAATATTGAATATTTAACAATTTTACATTTTTTGCTCTTAGGGCTCTTCGAGACTACCCCAAAATAGTACACTTTAAAATCATGGGGGGACTTGGGAAACATAAGGAGGCCTTCCCTAGCATTTAATTTCCCACCTTGATGTGTTGGTATACTTTTTTTTGCTCCATGATACACAAAAATGCTTCTTTCCATTCTTTCACTACTTTCCACCAAATTTTTTTGCAAGAATGCATTTGACACCGAAACACACAAACATCGTTGAGTTGAAAAAAATGAGAGATGTTGGTTTGAAGGGATTCAATATCCACTTGCAGATCTAGACAAAGCATTCCTATGCACCACGAGCTCCTAGAAATTTTTTTCCATAGTTTGGCATTTTTTTGCTTTTAGGGCTCCTTAAAGACTACCCTAGAAAGAGCACCCCAAAATGATTGGGTGACTTGGGAAATGAAAAGAAACATTCCCTAGTATTTACCTACCCACCTTGATGTTTCATGTTGCATATTTTTCAAAATACAAAATTTTACAATTTTTGCATGTTTTGCTCTCAAAGCTTTATAGAGACTACAGTAGAAAGAGCACCCTAGAATGATTGGGTGAGTTGGGAAATGAAAAAATACCTTACCTAGCATTATATTTCTACCTGGACATGTACATGTTGCCCATTTATCAAAAATACTATTTTTTATAATTTTTGCATATTTTGCTTTTAGGGTTCTTTAGAGACTTCCCTGAAAAACCCATCCCAGAATGATCAAATGACTTGGGAAATGATAATAGACCTTACAAAGCATTTACCTACCTACCTTGACATGTCCATTCTAACCATTTGTCAAAATACTAAAAATTTAACAATTTTGCATTTTTTGGTCTTAGGGCTCTTTTGAGACTACCCTAAACTAGTGCACTCTTGAATCACAGGGGGAATTGGGCAGAAAAAAGAGACCTTAATAGCTATTAGGGATTTTTTGAGACTACCCTAGATTAGTGCATGTCAAAATCATGAATGAGATTTGGGAAAAAAATAAGGCCTTCCCTAGCGTTTACCTACCCACCTTGATGTGTTGGTATACTTGGTTTTTCTCCATGATGCACAAAACAAAAAATGCATCTTTCCATTTTTGTGTTGCTTTCCATTAATATTTTTTGTAAGAATGCATTTGACACTTGAACACACAAACAATGTTGAGTTGACCAAAACTGAGAGGTTGGTTTGAAGGGATTCAATATCCACATGTAGGTCCAAATAAAGCATTCATACGTGCCATGAGCTCCCAAAATGACTTTGTCATAATTGGACAATTTTTTGCTTTTAGAGCTTTTCAGAGACTACTCGAAATAGTGCACTATAGAATGAACAATTGAATTGGGAAATGAAAAGAGGCCTTCCATAATGTTTACCTATCCACCTTGACTTTTTGGTATAGTTAGTTTTTCCCCAGGATGCATGAAACAAAAAATTCTCAATCTTTAGAGACTAGCACAAAATAGTGTGCTCGTCATTCATCGAGTGACTTGGTTAATGAACATAGGCATTCCCTAGTGTTTAATTTTCCACCTTGATATGTTTACGTTGTTTGATTATCAATGCTACTATCAATTCTCCAATTTTCCAATTTTCCAATTTTCCAATTTTACAATTTTCCAACTATAGTTTCAATAATCAATTTTCCATGGGCAACCTAGGGCTTTCCAATATTCATATTTAATTTTAACCATTGTTGAGTCACATAAATTATGTTTCTTAAAGAATCTTAACAAATGTAGGTATTTTTGGTGGACAATAATATTGCATTAAGAAGTGATTCAAAACAAAATTTATAAGATTTTTCTTCAACATTGTGGACACATTCAATGTAATTCATAAGAAGGTATCTTTTTCATATACTTCTATCTCTTGATTTATAATCTTACATTTTATTTTAAAGAATGACCAGTTGATTTTGTTGTTCATGTTGTTTATAATCCATACTTTTCTAATATTTATATGTAGGTATTTCTCAAGACAAGCTTTGAGTAGGACACGAGGTTATGATGGCAATGCATCCAACACTAGAGTTCATTTTGTTTTCATTGTTCAATTATTTTTAGTCAATGTTTTTTATATTTTTAACATTTTTTATAATATTGCAATGTGGGTTTCTTTGAGAGTAACAATGATTTGAGATGTACATTATGGAATGAGGATATCAGAGGGACATATTAGTTGTGTATCTAGGATAGCTTGATAGCAAGATGCATTGATGTATTTGTACATGAGGACATCAACAAAATTATATGGGAATTATTAGAACTTGATGATTATGATGGTTAAAAAATTATATAAGATGTATTTGTAGATGAGGACATGGAAATTATCATATATGAACATTATTGGTTATATTGATGGTAGAATGTATGCAAAATATGATGATTATGAATGTCATGTGTATATTGAAAAATGTCACATGCATGTGTAATCATGATTAAGAGTGTCAAATGTATGCAAATAATGATGATTATGATGAAAAGATGCAAAGAATAACAAATCTTATGCATACACACCTACTTATGTATGTTCACAAATGTAACAAGTATATATTTTCACATCAAAATCACTCACATTCCTTCATTGGTTCATGTTGGCACACCTAAGATTACTAAGCATCCATGTTATGATTGATAACAGTAGAAAAATGGCCATAAAATTTGGTGAAGCTACCCAAGGAAACCAAATTTAACACTAGCATAGATGGATTACCAATTGTAATTCATAAGCTCTATTAAAGTATAATTTCATTAATCTATAACATGTTATTGATCATAGCTTAACCGTTTTAAACTAATTATACATTCCAATTTTAAGTTTCAAAGTAGAAAAACATGCACATAAGGAACAAGTTAGATTGAATATCAATTTTTTATATATAAAATTATAGAATAATTGTGTATGTGCAAATAAAAATTTGGCATATATGCCAATTCAAAACAAGTTTTATAAAATGTGGCATATGCCATCTCAATATCTATATAAAATATACATGCCAAATAACTATGTATCAATCCCTAAATGTCCACACGTGACCCTATACGTCTCTAGAAAATGATAAACTTGTGATGGATCATTGAAACCAGGCCTCCTTTAAGTATTTGGTGGCTCTAAAGTTGGCTGCATAATAACAATTCAAATCACAAATTAGACTAATTATGTCAATGGTTGACAAGTTAGACTACTAAATAGAAACTTATACACTATAATTTAGAATTATCAAATTAACATCAAAATCACTATATTGAACTATAATTTATCTAAAATGGAATCCTTGATTACCTCATTTCTTGGTCTTTTATTAAAAGATGTTTTGCAAAATGATTGTCCCCTAGGAAAATAAGGAGTCCTAACGTATCACAATGGAAGAAGATTCATCACATTGCTAAATCGGGAAAAGGATTATAACAAGTAAAATAAAATTGATGTAAATTAATATATAATTTTTAAAAAATAAACATAAACTAAACATATATCTACTCCTATCTAAATGTATATATCTACAATATAAAATAAACACATACCTCATGTGATGCTTGTTTTGTTGTTGTAGAAGGGCTCATCATGGATGAAACAACTATGACAATTTTATATATAAAAAATGTCAAGAATGTAAGACTATAAATGCACATGTACATATAATCATAATATCAAGAATATAAAAAAAACATATACCTCTTGTGATTCTTCTTCCAATGTTTCAGAAGCAACCATCATGGATATAAAACTAGTAGGTTGTATAAAAAGAAAATAATACATCAATCTATGTACATGTATAATCATAATAGATTGACAAATTAACAATTTAAATGATCTGCATATATAATTAAAAAATTGTAAACATGTATGTGCAAAAAAGTATACCATATAACTCTCTAGGCCAAATACAATGGTTGTAAGGGTACCATCTTGGACCTGTGTGATTTGATCCTTCGTCATCAACTATTAAATTTGACACATAAATATACATTATTACTAATATCTCTTATAAAATATTAATTTAAGATAAAATGCACTATG
The DNA here is from genome assembly GCA_007258455.2 of Sequoia sempervirens. Classification (NCBI taxonomy): domain Eukaryota; kingdom Viridiplantae; phylum Streptophyta; class Pinopsida; order Cupressales; family Cupressaceae; genus Sequoia; species Sequoia sempervirens. The sequence continues at coordinate 547,580,340 of VDFB02000015.1, forward strand.
AAATTACTTTAATTCTTACCATTGTATGTTGTTGATAAGATCCAACATCCTCTTCATCTTTGGAATTTGATGACTCTCCAAGATGTGCTCTAGCCTCTGTTGTCTCATCTCTTATGTTTGACATATGATGAACCTCATAATCATATGTGTCCATCAGAGGCTCAATAAGATGTGCAAGAGGACCTAAACATATGTGGTTGCACATATTGCACTGATGGGGCACACAAATATGTGGAGAAGAGGAGGGCCTACCAATATTAATTGATCCAATAGGTGAATCATTATCATGCAAATGAGGAAACTATGAGCTATGTGTGATCAAATGACCAGTCAAAGTTTGTACGACCATGATACTCTAAAATGTTGCATCTGCAATTATATTTGGGTGTTATATTAGAGGTGGGGGAGAAATAGGAGGGGGAATAAATGGGCTTACTCAATTTTCCCTTGGTCTATCCTAAGGCATTCCTCTACCCATACCTTAGAAATCCCTCATATCAAAGTAGTTCACACACTTACCTATGAAAAACTTAGCTTATAGTTTTCAAAGAAAATATTAGGGGACATCAAGATTATTGTTGGGTGGTTTATCAAAAACCATCCACTAATGATCCCAAAAATTATCTAGGATACCTCGATTTGTGCACCATTTTATCGAGTATTTGGGCTTACGCACATCAACGGGTTGTCTAGTTTTAGGATAGATAAAAGTTGGGCTAATTAGGTTTTGGAAATTTCTAGTTCCCTCACCTGATCATATGTTAAGCCATCAACATATTGTTGCCTCTTAGACTCTCACCACTCTAGAAAGGAAGTATGTTGGTTGGTGAGGGATTCAACATTAGAAATGATTGATTCTAAAGTGGTTGTCATTCCATACAACTAAGGGTACCTATGGTATAACTGGAAAATGTTCCTCCATTTAGTTAGAATGTCATTGATTAAGTCATGAATTGAATGAGGGTTTTGTAGGGGAGGATTTGGTGGTGGAGGAGGATTTGGTTGGGCAGGGTTTGTTGGTGGAGGAGGATTTGGATTTTCAGCCATTGAAACACCCGATTGATGTTGAATTTTTTTTATTTTTTATTTTAATTACAAACTATAATGTATATACAAAACATAATTTACACTAAAATTGTTAAAAAATAATGCTCAAACAAATTTTTTTGAACAAAAACAATAAAAATTGATGATCTTGAAGAATGGATATTAATTGTTTTCGGATATTTATTTCTTCTACTCCCTCTTTGGCCATTACTGTGAGTTAAAATGAGAAGTTTTGGCTGCACTTTTTTTAATACTATCAGGAATGAATGTTTGTTTGGAATGGATATTCGTTTCTTTTTGTATGGTTTTCCTAGAATAAAGATGATTAAATATTATATTGTATATTATATAGTAAATAATATAATATATTATATATTAATTATATAATATAATATAATAATATAATACTATACTAATAATAATAATATATTATTATTATATATATATATTATATTATGAATCAATTACGAATGGATATCCATTCCAAACGGATATATGTTTCTTGACATATATTTTTTAAAATAAGTCAATTAACTCATGATATAATATATAATATATTATATATTATATATTATATTATATTATATCATGTAATGCCTCACCATGCAACCCCAAAGGAAACTAATACATCTCACATTTATGGCATATTTTTTTTAAAAGAAAAACTAACTAACATGCAACATGATATTAACATTCAACACTTGAAATGTAACTATACATGTACAACATATAACAAAGTCCCTTGTGGTTACATGACTGCATTACAAATCGATTCAACATCATTACATCACATGAAAGGTAAGTATACACTAGTAACCATAAGATAACATGAACATGGACAATACAATATATCATGAAGATACATTATTCAAGGATTACAATATTACAATGCTGCTTCCCAACATGAACTGGGAAGAGTACAACAAGGATGAATTACATCTGGAATGTATGAATACAAAGTTCCATATCAAAATCCAACACTGGTACATCTCTAGTGTCACTGCAACTGGTACAATCTCTACACAACTCAATCAACAGCTAGGGACCCCATGGGGTGCATAACACATTCCACCCAACCATGTGGACTTGAAGGCCCACCCCCTGTGCTAGGAGTTGACAAGAAAGATCCTCAACCAAAAGGTCAAGCGAGCCAAAGGTAAATAAGACTCCACCAGAAGGATAACAACAACACAAGATAACAACCCATAAAATTTCCAACACATAACCAAAAAACAAATAATGAAAAGTCCAACAAGAACCAATCGCCAATATTATAGATCAACACTAAATAACCATAAGAGGTGCCAACAACAATAGGATCCAAAACCTTCAAATGAGATCGCAATACCAACCAACAATAAATATTAAAGGAACCTTTCATTATCATCACTAAATTTTCCATGAGGCATTAATGCATCGCTAAATGACTGAAAGGAGGCTTCAACAACAAACATCAAGAAACATTTTCGTCAACATACATAAGATACAACCAGGTACAAGAATATGAAGGGGAACCAACAAGGAAAACAAGGTTACTAAAGGATGGAGTGTCATTGCATAGGTGCTATGGGTTACCCTAGCATAACCTTCCTAGGCTACCAGATCACCCTAACCACCTCTACCAGCTGTCGGACCACCATGCCACTATGCAGGATCAACTTACCTTGCAAAATTACCATGCAAAGACAAGATAATTGATCTTGCCATTCTAGGCCTTCCCAGTCATCCCAAGCCTAAACGAGCACTTGGGCCCATGAGTGAGGCTACATTATCTAAATTAGTGAGATGCTACCCAACCCCCTAATTAATTAATTAAGTTATCACTTGATTAAACTCCCAATGAGTTACCCTGGAACAACCATTTTGGGCATCAGACCCTCATTGAGAGCCACTCCCTCTTACCAACAAAAAAATCACAAAATCACCAACATGCAAGCCAACTTGCACAAGATACCAAAACCAAAAAAAATATCAATCGCCACGTGTGGCATGCACCACCTCATGCTAGAACTTATAGTGAAGAAAACCACTTTTCAAGTTCAATGCTATACCCACCACAATCAAAACGGACATAAACACAATAGTTAACAAAGAACCAAAATGAAAACTAGTTATAAAGCCACATATTCTTTCCCCACCTCTAGAAGAATCATAACCATCTACTCAAGAACTAACAACTCAAAGTAAAACAAAGTGATCACAACCTCAACCCAAAATTACCACACATAAAATATCCCCAAATCAAAATAACTCAAATGGGAGACCAAACGATATGGAACCATCAAAACATTCTTAAATCCCTTCAACATAATAGATTTCAAAGAATACTCACATGCTCATTAGCTTACTTGACTAATTAAAACAACCACTCAAGTAACCAACATAACCATGAAATCAACATATAATACAAATCATCTGATACATGATTATCAACCAAACCACCTTTAATAAGGATCATCGAATTAACTTCTTAAATAAACGCTTCATTTAAAAATTTACAGTTAATTCCAAATTTCCTTTCCTTCCTAATTAATTTCTCAAATTATTTATCCACGTAATCGACTACCCATAAGAAAAAATCACTCCCTCTATAATTCAATGTTTCCAAAAATATACTCATTTACTAAAAAGTCTTTTAAAATAATTACTACATTTATCTATTCCTTTATCTTTGTCCTCCAATATAAGTTCCACACTTAAAATATTTTCCTTCAAAATATTGTGTATATATATATAACTAAAATATAGTTAACATAGTTAATATATTCCTTTAATCTTAATTAATTCACTTACTTAATTAACAAATTCTCTTTAATCGTAATAACTTAAGTATTTAAGATTATAAATGAAAGACAAATATTTATTTATTTATTTATTTTAGTTCACTCACATAATTGCTAAATGATGTCAATGAAAGAATATAATCCCCACATATTAATTACCCTAAAAATATTCTCTTAAAAGGGAAATTAAAAGACAATCATCTTAAAAGAGTGGGATATTATCTTACCCTCCTTCCCTTATTTAAAATCAAGATTTACTTCCCTTAAGAAAGCTTCGGTTTATTTCCTAGTCTTTATGCTTTAAAAAGAAGGAACTTACCTTTTATCAACTCAAAATAAGGAGGCATGGGGAGATATGAAAACTGAAAATAAGAAAAGCAGCCACTACCTTCAGTTGCAAGGAAACCAAAATGCTACACCATCCATAATGTTCTATACGATATAAACAAAGTTATCTTTTATGAAAAAGGAAAAAAGGAAAGACTTTTATTCACAGATCGAACTAATGCGAATCCTGCATGCAATTAGATCAAAATTTCAGATCGATGGAACATACTCAACAAAGTTAAGATTTACAATACTAGCAATTGCACCTTGGTGTGCAATGGATACGCCGAAGAGGTGTGGAAGGTCAATTAGGAAAAAAATTGGTCTCTTTTTCTTTTTTTTGCATACATTTGTATAGTACATGCCATCAATTGGCAGGTCATTGAGAAAATTATGTTGTTTGTTTAACAAAAGTCTCAATAGAGAAGTGATACCTTCAAAAAAACTATGCATCCACTTACAAGGATCCAAACACAACCAAAAAACCCTCTGAATCAGGAAGATAATTAGGCTCCATTACCAACAAGCTCATGTTATGTTTGCAATAGAGAGAGAGGGAGAGAGGGAGAGGGAAGAGAGAGGGGTATTTTAGTTAAATATTAAAAATTTGTAAATTTATATATTTCTATAAAATACAAAAGATAACTTGACCAAATTTCATTTCTCTCAATTTTTATGTTTTAAAATAAAGATAATTTTATTTTTTGTAATTTAAAGGTAAAAAAATATGAAGTAAATAAAATAACTCTATAATAATATAAAATAGAGACACCAAAGGTTTTAAATATGTATCAAATAAAATAATTTCATGTTAAAATAAAGACACCAATTTTTTAAGATATGTAACAAACAAAATAACTCTTTCATCCAATTCCTATCCTTAGAAATGACTTGGAAAATGATTGATTTATAAATTTTGGATGAGTATATTAGATGGATGGAATTTGATCTTGTGCAATGGAGGGACATAATTTCTATATTTGGGAGAGAGACTCAAAAGCTTGCAAGTGACATATTGTTATTGGTGCATATGACTAGACAAAAAATGAAAAGAGATGGAGGGTGAAGATTTTCTCAAATTTGATTGGAGATGAGCATTGAAAATGGTTTTTTGGATTTTTTTGCATTTGGAACCTTTTGCATGATTGATCTTGTTTATTTTTAACAAAGTGATTGAAAAATGTGTTAGTGATTAATTAATTGATTAAACCATATTTATTTATTCAAATAATGAATATTTTAGATGAATTAAAGAAATTGTATGTATTTACTTAATTTAAGAGAACATTGAGGTAGTTATTAATTTAGTTAAATAAATGTAATTTATTCAATTATGGAACCTTGGAAGAAGTGATGAATTGATTTAATTAATTAAATAAATTTATTTCCTTAATATTAGAAAAAAAAAATTATTAATTAAAAGATCAAGATTTATTTAATAGATATTAGAAAAACAATCTAATTAATTAAATAAATGCATACTGCAATAACTCTATTTTTATTTCACTCGCATTTAATTTCCAAATAATACATTTTGCATATTGTCTTGAGCTCTCATTGATTTCACTAAATCTTTTCACTTATTAGAGTTAGTTTGTTGTCAAGATTAATTTCTTTTTCCCTCACCTTTTTAGCTTTATCTATCATATTGGGCAAGAATTCCTAAATACTTTCCACTTAATGGAACTCACCAAAATAATTGATTACATAGAACAAGAGAAAAGTGCAAGAGTGCAACAAAAAGCTAATTTCTATAAATTCTAGTGAAAGAAGATACTCAAATAAGTAGTTAAAATCAATAACCACCTGACCCACCTATTCACGATGAGTGGAGCTTTATTCTGGCAAGGTAACCCATGTTAAACTCCTTGTGAATCAAGTCTTCTAAAGCAAATGATGGACTAGTGAAAAAATTAATTGTGCTACAAGTTGCTTCATCAGATCTTATATCATTAGACCTTATATATGCTCAAGAAAGTGACAGTTCTATTGTTAGAATGCAATGCATTCTACTCAAGCATTAGGTATGTCATGGCAACTTGAAGCAGTGAATGATATGAACACCAAAGCTCCTCTAAGACTACAACCAATATGGCAAGTGTTGCATAGAATGTATGCATCAATGCTACCCACCACAAGTTGGGCCTACATAATTGATGGCTACTTTCATAGGTTGGGCCTACTTAATCAATGTTCATATACGATCTATAGGCACCCAAAAAATACATCCTGACATCTTAATGATAAAGTGTAGAGTGTTTTCAAGATAGTTAGCTCGAACAAGTAGGTAAACTATGCAAACATAATGATCAGCTGTAGGTTTAATGCAATAAGGGTTACTCATGGGTTACTTATGTATTGAAGTAAGTACAGTCCTCATCCACTAAACCTGCATGGATGCATGCATATAGAACACAAGCAAAGCTTAAATTGTCAGCATATGTTCCAGAGTACTTCACTAATTGAAATATTTTGAGAGCATCCTTACCAAATCCACATTGTGCATATCCTGCAATCATTGCATTCCATTAGATGGCATCTCTCTGGGCATTTGCAACTACAACATCTAATAAAATTCCTCTATTATTTATGCTTTGATGGATGTTGTACCCTATTCTGATGCTCCTATTTTGGCTCAAGTAGGGAGAATGCTGATAAAAAATTTTGAAGTCTGGATTTACACCTACTAATCAAATTTGCTTGAAAGTTTCTAAAACTTTTTATAAAAAAATTTCATTTTGTGGTTATCCTGCAATCATTGCATTCCATGAGATAAACTCTCTTTGAGGCATTCTATCAAAGAGTTTATGTTCATTTTCTATGCTTCCACATTTTGTATACATGCCTACTAGACCATTTCCAACTATTATATTTGAAAAAAAATCCTCTTCCATTACGCTTTGATGAATGTTCATACCCTATTCCAAAGCTCCCATTTTGGCACAGGCAGGGCAAAGGTTGTGGAATTTGGCTTTACAGCTACCAATTGCATTTGCTTGAAGGTTTCTAAACCCTTTTCAACAAATCCATTTTGTACATAACTTGCAATGACTATTTTTTCAGGTATTCTATCAAACAATGCACGTGCCTTGTGAATGCTTCCAGTTTTTGCATGCATGTCTACAAGGGCAGTTGCGACTATAATATCTGACAAAGTTCCTCTATCCTTTATGCTTCGATGGATCTCCATACTGTTCCAAAGCTCCCATTTCGGGCATGGGCAGGAAGGATGCTAGCAAAGGTTGTAGAATTTGGCTTTAAACCTGAGAATTGCATTTGCTTGGAAATTTCTACAGCCTTGTTAACACTTCCATTTTGTGCATATCCTGCAATCATTGCAGTCCACAGGACCGTATCTTTGAGGCACCTTGGCACTTGACTATGCTTCCACATTTTGAATACATGTCTACTAGGGCTGTTGCAACTACATCATCTGACAAAATCCCTCTATCCTCTGCTTTGATGATAGCAAAGGTTGTGGAGTTTGGATAGGGCGTTATAAGCACAAATCCATACAAAACATATATTAAGCGGTATATAGGGGATATAATACAGAGTATTCCAATCCTACTCTATACATGGCTAAAACCCATATTGTTATAATTACAAGACCACATGCTCATGGCAATAGAAACCATACTGATATATTTGCATAAAGAAGTGAAAGACATCATTATCAAATAATTAAAAAATATTTGTGAAATATGCACACCAGGGGGCTCTTGTTTGTGAAGAAATGCCAAGGTATTAGTTGTTTCCATGCTAATTTTTAAACTTATTTTACAATTTAGGTCTTTCCCTTTCTTTCTTCCGTGGAAGAGGTCTACCACAGTATCATTTTCACATAATCGTAAATAAGAAATGGATCTTTGCCCTCTAGAGAAGTGCAGCGATAGAGGTATACCATATTTGGATGCTGAGAGATGAAAGAATCTGCATCATGCCTTGTTGGAATAATGAAGAAATGGTCTCGTAGTTAGTATATGTGAGTTGTTTCCTAGCTGTTAGTAGTTGGTGTCTATTATTAGTATATTAGATCTGGTTTTGTAGGTTCTAGATTGTCTGTGAGTTTCCTATATATCTGTAATTTCTGTCCAAGCATTTATGCAATAAAGTGTGATCTCATTGTGCTCATCTTGTGTGTTTTATCTCTTCAATTATTTCTAAGTTGGTATCAGAGTTGAGGAAAGGAGATCACAAATTTGTGGTGATCTGTGGAAAGCTTGAGATCACCTCTGTGAGAAATCGAGCTTCATTGTTGCTGCATGAGTGTGAGACTTACTTGCATCAGCCAAAGGAGATCATTGAGCTGCTTGGTGGTGACAGCAACTAGAAAAGGGAAGAGCTAAGGTAATTTGTTTGCAGAATTTTTTGTTATGGAAAATCCTCTAGCTGATTCCTATTTGAATGAATCTACTAAGCTTAATGGTGAAAATTATGTTAACTGGAAATTTAAGTTGAGGAAAATATTGGAAGCTTATAATTTGTGGTCAATTGTGAGTGGGGATGAGTCCAAGCCCATTGATCCTGCCTCCGTTCCAGATTGGGATAAACGGGAAATGAAAGCAAAGGTGCTGCTACGAATGTCTGTAAAGGACAATATAATTCCGCACATCAGAGATTGTAAGACATCCAAAGAAACATGGGATGTGCTCAAAGGTTTGTATGAAACAACAAACTCAAACAGGATCTTATTTTTGAAAAGCAAGCTTTTATATATAAAAATGGAAAGACATGAAAATATAAGCAACTTTATTTCCCGTGTCAAAGATCTAAGTGATAAGTTAGGGGATATTGGTGAAAAAGTATCTAGTACTGACTTGGTAACCATCACATTAAAAGGTTTAGTGGAAGATTATCGAGTCTTTATTTCAAGTCTTTCAGCTAGAGAAAAGCCCCCTACGTTTGATGAATTGACAGGAATTCTGCTACAAGAAGAAGAGAGGATGAAGAACTTTGATCCGAGCGCTCATAGTTCAGATTTGGCATTAGTAGCCAAAGGTAAACAGCCATATAGAGGTAAACCATGGGACAAGAACAAAGGAAGTAAGTTTCAAGCAGTACAGAAAGGTATGACACAATCCAGATTTGATACTCATGATAAGAGAAATGATGAATGTTATTATTGTGGCAAACCTGGTCATCACTCTAAAAATTGTTATAAAAGGAAATATCATGAGTCCAAACAAAGAAACATAAAGCATAATGGAAATTTTGTGGACCAAGACTCCTCAATTAGTGATGGATTTAAAAATCTTAAGTTGTTTGTTTCTGATGCTGCATTGTCTGCTGATACTGATGATATGAATGCTTGGTTTATTGATTCCGGTGCTTCAATTCATATGTCTTGTAACAAGGATTGGTTTGATTCATATTGTGAGAACATTGATGATACCCACATCTATCTAGGTGATAACAGATCACATAAAGTTCAAGGTTATGGAGTAGTAGGTGTGAATTTGCCTAACAGACAAGTGAAACAGATCCATAATGTGATGTATGTTCCTGGCATAAAAAAGAATCTAATATCTGTTTCTACTATTGCTGATCAAGACCTAAAGGTGGAATTTGTTAAGTCACAGTGTTTTGTTAAGGACACTCAAGATCACTACAAGGTCATTGCAACAGGTACCAGAGTTGGAGGTTTGTATAAGCTTGATGTGACAAGGAAAGGACATCAGGCATTGGCATCTACAGTGCTACAAATAGAAGAGCTATGGCATCAAAGGTATCGACATTTGAATCTTAATGATTTAATGTTGCTTCAAAGGAAAACAATGGTTGAAGGTCTTCCAGTTATGAAGGATAGTCATATTGAATGTGAAGCATGTGCTTTGAGTAAATAGCATAGAGAGGAGTTTCCTATTCATAAAGAGAAAAGACCAAAGGAAATACTTGAATTAATTCACTCTGATGTATGCAGACCTATGCAAACTAGATCACTTGGTGGTGCATGGTACTTTCTTATATTTGTTGATGATAGATCTAGGTATACTTGGGTCTATTTTATAAGAAAGAAAAGTGATGTTTTTGAGTACTTTAAAGAATTCAGAACTATGGTTGAAAAATAGATAGGCAAATGCATAAAAATACTCAGATCTGATCAGGGTGGAGAATATACATCAGGAGCATTCAGTCAATATTGTAAAAGCAATGGGATCCTTCAGCAATTTACAGTGCCACAAACACCTCAACAAAATGGAGTTACTGAGAGAAAGAACAGGACATTGGTGGAATGTGCTCGTAGCATGCTTCAAGGTAAAAATATTTCAAATGGTTTTTGGGCTGAAGCCATTAATACTGCTGTTTATTTAAAGAATAGGAGTCAAAATAAATGTTTAGATTTTAAAACTCCTTTTGAAGCATTCCATGGTTATAGACCACAAGTTAGTCATTTAAGAATATTTGGATGCAAGGCATTTGCTCATGTTCCAAAGGATGAGAGAAGAAAACTTTATGCAAAATCAATTAAGTGCATATTTATTGGTTATTGTGATGATCAAAAAGCATACAAGTTGTTTGATCCCAATTCACATAAATTGCTTGCAAGTAGAGATGTGGTGTTTCATGAGAATGCAGATGAAGATAATAATACTGGTAAATGGCATGTTTCTTTTGATAATGATGATCATGTCAAAATAGATACAAGGGTTGAACAAGAATAGGTACAGGTTCAAGAGCAGGGTGAAATTAGCATAGACACTTCAAGTAGCCATGGCACACCAAGAAGAGGGGAAGATACACTACAAAGCAATAAAACACTAAGGAGGGCATCACGTCAAATTCAGCCACCTATAAGGTATAAAGATTATGCATTGATGACTCATGTAATGAATGTTGTAGAACCTTCAAATTATGAAGAAGCTAAAGGATATAAAGAATGGAGAGATGCAATGAATGAAGAATATAACTCTATAATGAGGAATGAAACATGGGAATTAACAGAACTGCCTGAGAATAAAGTTCCCATAGGATGCAAATGGTTGTACAAATCCAAGTTTAATGCAGATGGCAATATTGATAAGTATAAAGCTAGATTGGTTGCTAAAGGCTATTCACAAAAAGAGGGAATAGATTATGAAGAAACTTTTTCCCCTGTAGCCAAATTGAATACCATTAGATTGATGGTTGCATTAGCAACTAAACATGATTGGAAACTTCATCAACTAGATGTGAAATCTACTTTTCTAAATGGTGAGTTGAAAGAAGAAGTTTATTTGGTGCAGCCTGAAGGATTTGTACAGGAAGGTAAGGAGCATCTTGTTTGTAAATTGAAGAAAGCCTTATATGGTTTGAAACAGGCACCGAGGTCATGGTATGAAAAAATTGATTCTTTCTTTTGTCAAGAAGGTTTTGTGAAAAGCAAAAGTGATCCTAATCTGTATATAAAGAAAGATGAAACAGAGAATGTTGCTTTGATATCTTTATATGTGGATGATCTCATTATAACAGGGAGTGCATTCACGTTGATTAATGAAATCAAGAGCCAGTTATCATAGGTATTTGAGATGAAGGACCTTGGTGAACTACATTATTGTCTGGGTCTTGAAGTTTGGAGGGATTCTGGTAAGACACTGATCACACAAAGCAAATACACAAGAGAAATTCTTAAAAGGTTCAATATGAGTGAATGCAAATCAGTGTCTACTCCTTTAAATCAGAATGCTAAGTTGTATAATGATGATGGAACTAAAGAGGTGGATGGTACTTTGTATCGTCAGCTGGTGGGAAGTTTGAATTACCTCACCACTACCAGGCCAGATATAGCATATTCTGTAAGCATCCTTAGTCAGTTCATGGCTAAGCCTTGTGAAAGCCACTGGAGAGCAGCAAAGAATGTTCTTATGTCATCAACAGGTGGAATCCTTTTGCACATGAAATATGTGAAGTGTTGAAAGCCACGAAGACAAATATGAGTGTAGTTATTGACATAGAGAATATGCAGAACGATGCTACTCATTTTGTAGCTTCACTCAAGGCATCACTTTCTCAATGGGCACGCCAGGTCAGTGCTTTCTTAACTCTAAATACAAATCCCTCAATAAATAAATGTAAAAGACAATAATAAATAATAACTTCAATTCATACTTATTGCGTATACAGGGAAAGAAGGCTGTGTGGATTAAAGTGCCCAAGGGACAGGCGAAACTAGTTCCCGTTGCGATTGAGGTCAGTTTTTCAAAAATTCGCCACCACCATTGACGTTTTTTTGCTGCAAACCATTTGTTTACGCTTCAATATATCATGTGGTGAGTTGCAGGAGGGATTTGGATACCACCATGCGGAGCCTTCATATGTGATGTTAGTGCTTTGGATCCCTCAAACTGTTTCTACCATCCCTGATAATGCTTCACATCAAGCGGGAATTGCAGCTTTTGTATTCAACGACAAGGAAGAGGTAACTGTACTACTAGGCATATACCAGAATGTAGTTCAGTTCTGTTGTCATTCTTATATATTGTATTTGTTCTACTAAATATTCTCCTCCTGTTCATAGCAATGTAACTGTGAAAAGATATTCACTGATTTAAGTATTTGTTCGTGTTAAGAGGATTTCCTTATCTTACATCACGGGCAAAATATATAACTAGTATAATGACTACCCATTAACGTTATATTAATAGCGGATGTGGGTCACAGCGGCTTGAAGTGATAAATCTGATACATAAACTATGATGACAATGGCAATGCAGGTTTTAGTAGTTCAGGAAAAGTGTGGACCTTACAAAGATTCCGGGTTGTGGAAGATGCCAACAGGAAGGATTAACCAGGTGTGAGCTTTTAAATTCCGTTATCAAACTAAATTTATGACACTGCACTTTTTACATGAAATTACAAGACAACCACTAATGTATTTATGGGCGATGTTTGTCTGATAGGGGGAAGGCATTAAGGAAGGGGCCGTAAGAGAAGTTCAGGAAGAAACAGGGGTAGATGTCACTTATCTCATCTTTTTCCTCTTAATCA